>CM053792.1:828142226-828694726 GCA_028749045.1 Cupressus sempervirens
TCTAATATTAGCCAAAAATTAAGACTGAAGTGAGGAATATTGTGGATACATGTACATTCTATCAGAGGGCCAAGGGTACATCTACTAATGTAGGACTATACCAACCTTTTCCTATTCCTACAAGGCCTTGAGAGAGTTACAACATGGAATTTGTGATGGGATTTCCTAGATCATAGAAGGAAAATGATAGCATATATGTTGTAGTGGATAGATTTAGTAAAATGGCTCACTTCATCCCTTGTAAAAGCACCAATGATGCATCAACAATTGCAAATTTATTATTCAAGGAGATTTTCAGAATTCATGGTTTACTTTTAACCATACTATCAGATAGAGATGTGACATTTATTGGTCACTTTTCGAGGACCTTATGGAAGAAATTGGGAACTAATCTGAGTTTTACCTCTGCCTAGTTTAGAAGTGCAACTTGAAGAACTAGAAGAAGATGTTGCAGGGATACCAAACCATGAACCAAGAAAACTTGACAAGATCTTGGACACTGAGGTCATCAAACAAACCAAGAAAAACGCATAGGTGAAGTATTTGGTTTAGTGGAAAGGATTTCCTAAGGAAGAGTCTATATGGATGGATGAGAAAGAGTTCCAAAAGCATGGCCTAAGTTTGCAAGAGCTTTTGTTAAGAGGACTTGAGATCAGTGCACCCCGGGAGTATGGTGCAGAAGAACTTCCAATGTCTACCATTACAAACACATCAGGAGGATCAAACACAAAGGATTAGGATAGGATTTGGATCTATAATCTAATGCTAGAAATAATGTCCAAGTTGTAAGGCAAGGAGACATTAGGTGTGTTATAAACCTGATTGTCTACCTTAGTCATTTAATGGGAAAATTCTAGGTAGAATGAGGATAAGATAGTATAGAAGGTTAAATAATGATTATTTATTTATTAATATCTTCTTATAATTGTAGGTAGGGTCTAAGATTAAAGTTAGAAAATGTCAAAAACATTTCACAACTTTTGCAACCAGTTGTCAAAGTTGTTAATGTTGCATAATGTAACTTTTGTGCAAAAATGCAACTTTTGAATCCCAATGTGCACAACCACCTTTATCAGTTGGAACTATTTGGAAATGACATAGATAAGGTTGAGAAACCTTTATCAACATAGAAGAGAAGAATATATTGTAATCATTGTTTCAAATCAATAAAAATTCTGTTATTTTCCTATTGAAACTGTATCAAAAACTACTTGTATAGAATCATATAGATTTATATTTAATTTTGAAAGATTGGATGAATCAAAGAATTTTTTTACGAAGGATTTTAAAGTGATTTGATACTTTGAAGATGTGACAGTTAAGAAAAATCAAATTTTGATTGCTTGCTAGTCATAGCGAGGCCCGAACTAGGGTTTTGAGAGAAAAAAATTCTCTTTCCTAGATATTCCACCATGGAAAAATGATAACCCTTAGTAGAAAGAAAGTTGAGTAGATTTATATTAATATTTTTTTGGTCTTAGAATAGGAAGCAAAAGATGGTGGGAGAAAACACTAAATCCTCTAAGAAGACATCTAAATGTGAGTGTCCAATTTTGGGTTTTTGAGGCACAACTTGGCTCAGGGGTGAAATAGAACCATAGGAGCTTGGACTTAGATGTGTTGACATGTCCTTGAAGTATTACAATAGGATTTTTTGGAAGATTCTTTTAATTTATTATAATTTATTTGGAAAAAAAATCTAATTATCCCTATTAGGCCTAGGAGAATTCTATAAAAACTTGAGTTGGGAGATTGGAAAAGATGTCCAAACTTGGGAGGGGTTGTTGATTTAAGGATTGGAGAGTTTGAAGGTGTTTAATAATTTCTATGGTGGAGTTTCAAGAAGGTTTCCTTCACAAATCCTTAGTTTCGCCTTGTAGCCCTATTTGGAGTTTTGGGTGAGTAAGTTGATTTTTGAATGTTATGGTTGACTTCTAAAGTTCATTGTTGATTTTTTGAAGTACATATTGGGGGGATTTGTGTATGAGAAAATTTGGAAACTACATCTAAGGTTGGAAGAAGCCCCATTTCATCTGTAAAAGCCTCAACTTAAAGTTTGTGTCTTGTTAGGCCTCAAGGAGGTGTCTTGGATTTTGAATTTGATCTAATATAAGGAGAGTGGGTATTGGGAATCACATAGTGGAGTTTGGTCTTGTATGGTTGTGAAACATTCTAGGTAACTATAAGGGATACACCTTGGGTATAAAGAAGGGAACTCTGTTCTAGGTTGATGGGTCTAAAATATTCCATTATAGAAGGATCTCCAACTTTGGGAACACAAATAATATAGGTCAAATTTAGCCCTCTTAGTAGTCTTCCCATCCTTATGAAATATCTATCAACATCTAGATCCAATCATACTTCATAGTCTCTTAGAATTTCTAAGAGAAAGTCATAGGGAAGCTATACAACCCTAAGGCTTTGAAATCTCCCATAAACAGAAAACATTTTACACTTCCTCTTCACTAACCTTCTTGATAAGATCTTATTTTATAACATCATTAATAACTGGTGTGATGACTCTTAGGAGAAAATCCTTGACCCCAGTATCCTAAATTTGCAGCTGGTTGTTGTAGATATTCTAGAAGTACCTAGCTACCCAACCACTAATATCAACTTCCTCCTTTAATTCCCTATTATTTCCATCAAATATTTTAGTACATTATAGTGTTTTTTTTGTTATGTTTAGAGGCATATCTATGGAAAAAATTAGTATTTCTATCCCCTTTATTTCATCTATTGGATGCAAGATATTTGCTTCCAGTAAATTTCCTTCCTCCCAACAATCAACTTCCATTTAGCATGCCATTCAATGTTCCTCTCAGTTAATAGTCTCAAAGGTATCCCTATTGGAAAATACACCTTGCAGGATCTCCAAATTATCTCCAATATCTTTCTTCTATTTAAAAATTTCTCCAAAAGAAGATTCACTCCAATCCAAAGCTTCCTTCCTAATGATGTCAAATTTCTTCACAACCCTAAACATGGTAGTCCCCTCAACTTGCATATTCCACCATCCAGTTACAAAATATTTGAAATGGGGATGTGAGTGCCACATAATTTCACATCTACAGGGTCTCCTCCTTGAAGGCTTTCTAGAGAACCAACTAAATATAAGCATACAATGATCAAAGATCGTTGTTGGGAACACCTAGAGGGTGGTGAAAGGAAAAATATTCCAACCCACATATATGAGCACTCTGTCAAGTCTTAATTCAAATATATTAGGGTTAGATATTTTGTTGTACTAGGTAAAAGAAGCATCCGGAAGGTCAATTTCTAGGAGATTATTTCTACTCACAAAGTCCCATAGGTCATACATGCCATCAAAAAAATCCACTAATCCACCCAAGTTTTCTGAGGGGTATTGAAATCCTTAGAAAAATCAACATTTTCTTTTCCATGGAGGATAATGGTCTAAGAATATTTGTCTCACACAATAAACCTACCAGATCTATTGTCAGTGGCATAGAAATTGAAGAGAAGCCAACTATGATATTTATTAGTAAACTCTACAGCTAGAAAATTAGGATTTATAAAGACCTCCTTATCTATAATTTTTGCAAGATCTCAAAGAGTTTCAATTTCTCTAGAGGCACCCACAACTTCACTATAAGAGAATAGAGCTCCTAGTCATATATAGCCAACATCTTTCATAAAATTCAGTCTGGTCATTTTAATTTCCTAAATGAGGATAATGTACAACTTATTTTCAAAAATATTTTTCTTTAAAACAACATTCTTCTTGGGCTATTGAATCCCCTTACATTCCATGAAATAAAATTTATTTCTTTTATTTTTTAGTATCTTCCAAGATGATTTGTATCTCCTATGCAATTCCCCATGCTATCACTTTGGTCCTAGCAGTTCTTGCAAGAGGTCTCCCCAATTTAGTTTTTGAACCAAAATCAACCTTCATTGTACCCAAAGGTTTTCTTTTAGAAACCTGCCAATGACCTGTAGAGGGGGAAGTTAGGATGAAAGAGCACAAACAATCTTGATTGTGAAGGTGACAACAAGATTGAAAGAGGTGAACCATCTATAAGAAATAACCAAACCCAACAAAGACAAGGGAAAATATCATCTAAAAGTGTGAAGCCTAAGAAAACAACTTGTCATTGTTGTGGTAAAGCAAGTCACATATCAAATGTATGTTGGCATATAAAATTTTAACCCAAAAGGTATAATACCTTCTACGAGTATTGAAAAACATGCCACTACTATATTCACTCTTCTCAAGAGTGTATATCTCATTTAAATAAGAAAAGATTCAATGGGTATGGTTCCTTCTATAATAAGTAGAGTCACATGGGCAAGGTCTATAAATCAAGAAAATGGTCAATCCAACAATATTAGAGAATCTCTAGTCATCGTTGGAAGAACAAGTTCAATAAACCTATATGTTCAACCTCTGAGAACACAAGACTTACAATAAATTATTGTAAACTGAGAACCAATCAAAGAAACTACTTAGGACCACGGAGAGAAACATGTATGACCTGTTACTATTATGGAATGATAGGTCACATTTCTAGAGACCATAGATCAAGAAGAGAGTCCAAAGTGAAAAATATGGGTAACATGAGAAAGAGAAAGATTGTGGATAAAGAGGAAGTCAAAAGAGACTTCAACAAAGTATGGGTGAAGAAAGCCAATGAGCATGAAGTGGCCTAGACTATAGATCAAGAGGAGGATCCCAAGTTCAAAACATAGATAAAAGAGAAAAGAGAAAGATTGTGGACAAAGAGGAAGTCAAAAGATACTTCAAGAAATTATTGGCAAAGAAGGTCAATTAGAGTGAAGTGGCCAAGAAGTTGGAAGCTTACCAATTGTTTGAAGGAAAAATAAGCTAGTTCAATCTTAGAATAGGTTGTGTGTGAAAGAAAATATCATTCATTCATCCCCTATTCCAAACTAGTAAAAAAAATCACAAATTAAGCATGAGGAACCTATGATGAGACAAGAGTGTTTAAGGATTATGACCATTGTTACACAAGTTATTGGTATTAATTACAAAATGATCGGTAGGTAAGATTTTTTTTTTCATTGTAAATTAATGTTAACCTTTAATAATTATTTTTTTAAGGGTATAAATGGGTTAAGAAGGTTTAATTAACCACTTTTGAAAACTCAAACTCTTCAATTGAGAAAAATTTGTGAAAAAACTAGCTGAGAAATTACATGCCATTCTACCCACGAAGAAATCCCTAACCTAAAGATGAAAATTTTTTAGCAAGAAGAGAATATTAGTTTCAAAATAGCACAAACGGCATCATGGAAAATAGAATTCACAAGGTTGAGCTGATTGGAAACAATGAATTTGATGAGCTAGAGTATGCAATTACCTCACTAAGGGGAAGCATAGGGAACCAAACAACAACACTATCCTCATTTCATGCAAATGTGCTACTAATTGAACATGTGAGTGCATATTTAAAGTCCAAATTCATGGATTTATGAGTAATTTTTTAATTAGGTATTATATAAATTCATGGAGAATGGAAGACTAAAGAAGGGAGGACAACACCTATTGAACACCACATTGCATCATGTAATAGATATTCTCAACTTCATTTTGGAAGAATAGGCTTGGATTGTAGTAAGAAGATTACACAAAGAATACATATGGCTCAAAAGACCCTACATAATCATGAAGAAAGTCTTTATAGGGTAATAGGTTTCAAACATACAAGAATGAAGCTTAAAATAGGAAAGGTCACACTTTGTGAAGTGGCTAGAATGAATAGAGAAAGGAAGGATAGTCATTAGACATCAATGATGTACTAGACCCTGAGATGAGGCCATTTGCTACAATGCTAATTGCATAATGAATCTACTTTTATAGCATACCAAACAATGAACCCTATGATGCAGTACATGGAGCATACTAGATTATTCACAATGATGCCCCACTTGACTTGAGAAGAAGGTTGTATGAGTGGACAATGAAAAATCTAGAAAAGATAAAGCAAAAACACAAGGAAGGACAATATAAATATCAAGCTATGTTGGTATGTATATTCTTCTATTTTAAGTGAAAATACCCTGAATAGGGTTTAGTTAATTGATTACAGGATGGGTCCATTTTTGAACAAATTTGAAAAATATATATGATGCTAGAAGATAATAAATATGATTTTTTCAAAATATATTTTAATAGATTTAGGGAAGTAATATGGAGAAAAGAAAGGATACACTTTAATCTTGTAAAGGAGTATAAGAATAAGGTGTGTTTTTTAAAGCCTAGAGAGATACCTGCATGATACAAACTATGAAGCCTAGAACACATTAACTTAAATATTTCAGTATGAGATGCCAAAGAAAGAGGATAGACCCTGTATTAAATTACTACCGTCAATTCTTATTGATCCCAAGTTGTGAATGTGCAACACTAACATAAATAGAAGGAGTGTAATCACAAAAATTGAGAAGGAAAAGGATGAAACCATAGAGGAAGTAAGGAGGTGAAGAAAAAGGAAAGATAAAACCAAACCTCATTCCAGTTGAAGAAAAAAAAAAAGGTTATTAGTGAGTAGACACCAAGCCCAAGGACGTAGGAAGGTGAAGAGATAAATGTCAACTTAGAAAGAGAGTCTTCCTCACCTGAAATAGAGTAGAGTGAAGAGGATATGAACAAGAAGAGGGGAAGAGAAGGTGAAACAAGGAAAAATCATTCTCCTATTCAAAGGAGATCAAATATTTCCATAGATGAGTCATCGTCGAGGATGAGAAAACCTATAAAAAGAGGTAGTAAATTTTCAACCTCCTCACTTTCAATTGAGGATATAGTAAATTATATAGTTCATAGTGGAAACTATAACACACTAAAGTATAGATATTCTCTCATGAGTGAAAAGGATCAAAATTATGCTATAAGCATTGTACTAGTTAGTATGAGAACTTACAAGAGGACACTAAAAATGGTGAAAATTGTGGTGCTAAAAGAGTCAATGCATATCATTTGGAAAAGATGACAAGAAGGAATTGCTAGACTCAAAGAAATTATGGATGAGGCACTGACTAAAGTTAGAGCATAATGTGTTCTATTAGATAGGAAAATATATGTGGATGAATACTTTGAAGAATTTGGAATTCAAGAAAATGTTGCACTAATAATTACATGAGGATAAAAGGAAGTATTTGAATTTGCAATCAAAAGATGGAAGTCCATAGAAGAAGAAATGAAATTGATATGTGCTCAAACAAAAAGTGAGAAAGACAAAGCTCAAACTTTGGAAGATCCAAAAGGGAAGGGCATTTAGATGTAGGAGAAGAAGAAGAAGATTATGTCCATTAGATCTACTAGAGAAGTTGAGGCAGAGGGATATGTTGAACAAATTCCAAAGATACCTATTGATTTCAACCCTCTTACATCACCTAGGAGAGAAGAGTACACAACCTCTTATAGTGGAGTTATTCTAGAGAATGGAGATAATCCCTAAAATAGAAGAATAAAAAGATGAAATAGATGTGTTGATATCACAATGAGATAACAAAAGCATAAAAAATAAGAGTCCAAAAAAGAATATCACTAAATTTGTACAACAAGAATCAACCTCAGAAACTAAGAAATAGGAAGATGATCCATCGGTCAAGAAAGCTACTCTAGAAAAGTCTGAATGGATATCAGAGTCACTTAAAGGCCTCAAGACTCAACTAAGTCCAAACTTATAAAGAGGAAACTATAGCTATAAAAGACACAACCACCACAAAGAAATATGAAAATGAGGAAAAGGAGAATATTTCCATCCCTATCATCATTATCTTCAAGCTCTAAAGATGAAGGATCACCATTTGAGAAACATGCTCAAGAAGTAGAAGACCCTAAGAAAATTCAAGAATAATTTTTTATAAATGTAAGGAGAATAAAATAGATGAGAAATAAATATATCGATCACCATCATCAATTAGTTCAACTTCTCAAAAAAATCAATCAATCTCACTTGAAGTAAGCACAATAATGAACATTGATCAAAGACAAAGAAGTGATCAAAGGTCTACTTATTGATGATAAGTATGACACAAATGTAGATCTCATAGATCAAATTGAGAAACTAATCAAGACTACATATATCAAGGAATCAAATGGTGAAATATGAAAGAGGAAACAAGAGGATAAGCTTATAAAACTCACTGATCACTACCCAAAGGAACTTGAAAGAGAAAAGGACAATATAATAGATTTTCTAAAGAATGTTTCATCCATTCTAGTAAAATGTCAAATTCACAAAATTATATGAGAGATTGCATGAAACTCTAAAAAAAACTCATAAAACACTACAAGTCACCCAAAGTCATTTGACATCATAACAATTTCAACAATCGAGTATATAGGCCAGATCCAAGAAAATCTACATTTGATCAATAGTATCACCACAGAAAAATACAAGAGTACATCTACACTCTTTTAGTTGTAATGCTCTCTATCCTTAGTGATAGGAATTATCCAAGGACATATACAAGAAGAAGAGAAACTTCTATCTATCAACCTGATGGATACCATTGAAGATATGGAGAATCAACTACCAGAGATCACAAGTCTTGCACTGATACTTAGGAATATACACCAGTCATGGAAGACAAACCTGGATGCTACAAAGACAAGATACCCGAATATTCTATGACCCTTTTTCATTGATGATAAAAAGGGGGAGATAATATAATTGTTGAAAAGGGGAGATGAAGTGTCAAGAAAAAAATGTGGAGAAGATAGAAGAACAAGGGTAGACAAAGAGAAGATCATGTAGTGGCAAAGTATAACATGAGGAGATAAAGTGACAAGTAATAGACCAAGGAGATGATGAGAGAAAATATGAAAAAGGGGAGGTGATCCAAAAAGGGAGCTGAACATACTAAAAGGAAAATATAAAATAAAGTAACATGAAAATAGAGCTAAGTATAGCTGAACGAGCATAGGGGGAGTCACAAAGGAAAGTGACAAAGAAAATGGCTAAGTCCATTTACCGGTTAGATTCTATTGGTATCAAACCCATAATAGATGAAGTGAAAAGTGGATCAAGATCAAAAGGATCATGCATTTTTTCATCATGCCAAAGGGGGAGAGTGTTGACTCTACTGGTCTCTTTTCCATCAAAAGGGTAGTTGATGTTGTAAATAATTTACACAACAAAGTGTTGTCATTGATTGAAATCACTTAGGTTTCATGGGTTGTTCATGAACCATTTGTTGATGGAATTGAAACTTTGAACTCACTAGTTTTAGTAGGATAATTTTATAAGGTTTGGACACCCATAAATATAAGATATCATACATCTAAAAAATGGTGTGGATGTTAGTTTGCACATGAAGACACACAAGTATGTACATAGAGAGACAAGAAGTCTGAGCATATATGTTGAACCAATTTGAGAAAAGAAGGGAATAAAGAACAAGTGATGTTGAATAGAGGAATGAGATGAAAGACTATATCAACCCAAAAGCATCTTTATGCACTATAGACATAAGCAAGAGGATATGAAGAAGAATAGTGATACATATACAATTTCCACAATTGCCTAAGAAGAAAGGGAAGATCAAGTTATCTTCTAAAGGTATATGCTAGAGATCTATTCGGAAAGGTGTGCTACATATTCTAGATCACATTTTACTTCTCCCTAACTATTGTAATCATTTAGTAAGCTCTTAATTGAGCATGTTTCAGTATCAAGCATATGATAAATCCTTTAACAAGGTGCCTCTTTGAAGGAGTGTTACAATCTTGTAAAAAGATAACCTTAATAGGATGATTGTAATCCTAACAGGTTGCATACATTGTTAAATAGATGTGTTCCCTAAAGGAACAAGTTTTACCTCTATATTGGGTAACATTTTATGTATAGTAAAATGCTAGTGGGTATATTATCCTCACTATGGTTTTCATCCTCTCATCAAGGGTTTCCACATATAAAATATATGTTTATATTAATGATTTATTTTGCATGTGAGTATACATACTTATATTTGAATACATTTATAGTTTTTTTGCTGCTTGAATGGTCTCTATTCAATGTATTTGAAATGGCTAAGTGAATAACTTATTTTTGAGGTGGTATTAATTCACCCATGCTCTTAATACGGGTTGGGACCAATACCCATGTCCCATCTCCCTGCCACATCTGTTAATATTTGGTCTAATTAGACATATTAGGAAAAGTAGTATAATTCATGATTGCACCAGATACCTCCTACCTTTTGTATGGTTTTGATACTTATGGGAATTGTAATGTTGGGAATTCTATGTATTATGTAGGATCCCAAGGAAGTGCAAGATTTCATGGTTGGGTAGGAAAGAATCCCAACCATGATTTTATGTCCTTTTTATCTGTTAGTGACGATTAAATAGTGAGAAGGACATACATCACAACTTGTCCCTATGTGTAGGTTAAGCACACTTACATAGATGTGATTATGAATTCTTAATATATTATGATGTAATATTTGTTTTACTTAAAATTGTTTTGAAATATTATGGTGATGAAATGGGAATAAGGGCCTAGGTTTCACATAAATGGAAAAAATGGATCCACTAATCTATTACAGGTGACTGACAAGTACACTTAAATGACTTACTTAGCGAGCACCACATGTTAGATGGTATGTATGATTGATTATTTTTGTTACTCATGATCAAGATGTGATTAAAGATGAGTTTAAAGGGGAAAATGAACTCTTAATATTTAAATTAAAATATTATCTCCTTGAGTTTAACGTTGTGAATGAAATTTCATTATTGTGAGTGTATATGTGACTATGATAGGAAGTAGATATGAAGCATCTACTAACATGGTCAATTCCATGAGATGCCAAGGTATAGTAAGTAAGCATAGTTATGTGCCTACTTTCTTATGCAATCCAAGTATAATGAAACAACTAATTTTTTTTAAAAAAATTGAGAGAAGATAATATGTTATTTAATCTTTCTTCTTTTTTAACTTATGATATAACATGGAGTGTTACTAATTTAACATCTTATTAAATAAATTCAAATTTTTTTTTCCTACTTTGAAACTAATGCATGTCTATGTTTATGGTGGTTGTGATCTTTAATGGCGAAAAGCATGGGAGGTTCTAACCCTAGACCCCCTAACTTGTTCTTGGTTCTTGATAACTAGTCAGTGCAAGTGGAACCCCTAGTTTTTGCTAATTGTGTTGACATCCCTCTTCCCCTCCTATCTTCTCCTATGTTAGAATGTTAGAGTGATGATTTGGATTTTATGAAATCTTTCCTATTGAAGGTGTCTCACTAGGCTATTGGAAGATAGTGGAATGAGATATTTGTTGGGGGAATTACTGATAATAAGGGTGATCTCCCAATGTTGGTTATGCATGTGAAGGGACCTAAAATATTCCTCTAGGACTCTTTGGATGAAAACATCACTTCCTCTTAATAAAATTTCTTGGTAGACAGGTTCCAATCTTTTAGACTATTGATTGAGATGGTAAGGAAATGGAGTACCCATTAGAAACTCAAAGGTAGTGTGGTGGTTTTTGCAATACTAGGAGGACTCTTCTTATTTAACTTCATTGGAGAGAGTGACGCCAATATTGTGCTAGCAGGGTCATGAGATATGGAAAGAATGACCTACTAGATAGATGGAAAATAGGATTTGAATCAACAAAAAAATTACACTATTTGGCCCTGGCCTAGGTTAGGATCACAGGGCTTCACCTCAAGTTTGGGGATGAACAGGTTTTGAAGGGAATATGAGAATCCTTGGGCCATTTCATCACCCTAGATGAGTTTACTAGAGCTCATACTTGACTAGTGTTTTCTAGGATTTTGATCAATTTATTGCTAACTGACCCCTTCCCACCTCCATCTCTCTCAACTTGAAGTGGGGTAAGAGAATCCATGTGTTGGTTTATGAGAATGTAACCCAATTTTATCAAAACTAATCAAATTTTGGGCACGTGGACCTAGAATGTAAATCTTTCATTCAAAAAAACAAGAAAAAAGATCTCTTTGATAAGAAATTATAAGGTCATCAATATTGAGATGGGTACCTCCTTGTCTACCCATGATACATGTTCTGAGCCCACACAAGTGGCCTTTCCTTAGATCAAAAAACTTACATTAACTATCATAGGAGAAGGTGAGAGATATACATTTACCATGGAGATCAATGATCTCCTACAATCCCCAAAAACCACCTAGGATCGGGGAGAAATATCCAGAGAGAATGGAGAAATTTGAGATACTAGCCAGGCATAGAGACAAATAGCCATGGAGGAAGGGGTTCTAGAAAAACCCATGTTTATGGTTATTGATACTACTGAGGAGAATGATATTTTGACAATATTTGGCACCCCTAGTGGAAATGACATAATAAAGAAACTATGGGGAGATTCTCTTGTTGGCTCTCCTAGCTTGGTTATGAAGGCCAAGGATGAGATGCTCTTTGAGGAGGATAAATTTGTCTAGGAAGAGAAAACAAAGTGTTAGAAGTCCAAGTTGAATGTGGGAAGTGAATCCAAGGTGGGACAACATAAAAAAATATCAAGGAGAACTAAAGCTACAAATATGGAAATTGCTAGTGGAAAGTAGTCCACTTTGGAAAGATCCCAAAGGAGAAGGAATAAATGAAAGTCATCTCCTGGAATACATGAGGATTGAACAAACTCCGAAAGAATTTTTCTATGAATTTTTTTTCTTAGTAATAAAGTGGACATTCTACTCTTGCAAGAGTTAAATATGAGGTATGATACTATTCCCACATTATTAAAAACATTTGGCCTATAGCGAATTTACACTATGTGGAAGCCAATGGTACATTTGGAGATATTGCAATTTTTTGGAACCTGTGTCTATTCTCATGTATGCTCATTTCACATTTGCAAAATTTCCTTTCTGTCATGTTTGATAATCATGATTTTTCCTTGTTGTTATTCAATAAATATGTCCCCAACTCTTAGTCCAGGAGACTTATGATGTTGGAGGAAATAACTAATGTTAAGGCACCTTTTAATGATTTAAAAACCCTCTATATGAGAGATTTTAACACCACTCTCTTCCCCTCTAAGAGTTTGGGTGGGTCTTTGGACTTTAGTGATAGTATGATGGACCTAGCTAGCTTTATTAGCAGGAATGACTTTGTAGATTTGGAGCTCATGGGAGCTAAGTTTACTTCATCAAATAATATGAAATGACAAGATCCTTTTTAGGTCTATCTAGATAGAGTGTTGTGCTCTACTCAATGGGATCTCAACTTTGCCTCATTCCCTCACATCATCCCCCATACTGCCTTGAACCATTGCCCTATCCTTCTACTTTGGAAAGAGAATAATTGGAAGGGCCCAAGTCCCTTTCAATATGAAATAATGTGACACTCCCACCTTAAATTCTAAGTCATGGTGTTTGAGTGGTGGAATATTAAAGTTGAAGGAATGAATATGTCTTAATTAACTAAGAATTTGGAGAGCATTACGAGAAAGGTTATCTCATGGAGTAAAATCTTGTTTGGAAACATCTTCAAGTACAAGGTGGCCATTTAAGAGAACCTAAAAATGCTACAAGTTAACATAGAAGTAGGGAGGATTAATATTGAAGACAACCTAGACAACTACAAATAGAGGAAAAATGGAAGGAAAATATTATGCAGGAGGAAATCTACTAGAAGAAATGCTCTAAAATTCAATGGATGATAGAGGGAGACAAAAGCACATCATTCTTTCATAGATCAATGTTGGCCCACTGTAAGAGAAATACTATTACCACCTTGCTTGATGTAAATAATACCCTTCTCTCCAAAGTTGAAGAGCTCAAAACTTGATCTTCCCAATTCTTTGAGGATACTTTGGCTTCCTAGAATATGAATAGTGATGGTGAGGTTAGGGAGAACCTACTCAATACCTTTCTTACTATGTTAAAAAATGTTGACAATGAGATTCTCCTTAGCCGAGTCTCTGAAGAGGAGGTGAAGGTGACAATATTCTCAATGAAATCTTACAAAGTCCCTACCCTTGATGGCTTCCACCTATCTTCTTCCAATTTTTCTGGGAAGTCATTAAAAGTGACATCACCATATTTGTTAGGGATTTTATAAGAGAATGGGAAAATTCTTGACAAAATTAAACAAGATGTTTATTGTTTTGGTCCCTAAAATTTGAGAACCTAAGAGTCTTGTGAACTTCTGACCAATAATCTTGTATATCTTGTTTTACAAAGTTTTTTTCTACAATTCTAACCAACCGCATCAAACCTCTTCTAAATAGATTTATAATTCCTTCTTAGAAAGGATTTTTTTCTTGGATGAAAAACTCTGGATATAACTCTCTCCTCTCATGAGATAATTCATTCTACGGAGAAGAGTAGGAAGCTTGGGATGGCTCTTAAGATGGACATATCAAAATCCTATGATCATATCAATTGTTACTTCCTCTTCAAAGTGATGGAGAAGATTTAGTTTGATAGGAAGGTCATTGAGCTTTTCAAAGTTAAGATCAACACAATTCAGTTCTCTAAGATTTTCAATGGTCCTCCTTAGGGTTCCTTGTTAGCATGAATATTGATGATATTCCTTTGGGGGAGTATAAGCATGTGGGAGATTGTTCTAAACTATGTCTTGATGAAGTGACTAAGTGCACACACAGAGAGTCAAAGACATGTAGAAGATATATTTGATTTACAAACAATATTATATAGGCAAAGTACCTAAGAAGTAGTTTTTGATGTTTATATTGTATCTCCTAACAAAGATAAAATCATGATTGTTAGAATTCTTTAGAGTAACTAAGAGGGGGGTAGGAATCAGTTGCTCAAGGTCCAATAAAACTTTTCACTTATCCTAGTGAGCCCATTAAACATTCATGCTTCCAAGCTTATCAATCTAAACTTGTAGGTTATTGATGCAGCAATAAAACATGAAAGATCAACACATAACAAAATGATTTACATGGAAACCCAATTTGGGAAAAAGCACCAGTAACATGCTACCTTGTTTCTCACTCTTCTAAAGTGATGCCCTGTGAAAGGCCTGCCTTGTTAAAGGCTACAAAACACACTATTAGGTGTGACCTAGTTAGGGGATTTCAACCACCCTATTAGGAGTGAGCTTGGTTAAAGGAATTTAGAGCATTCACTTGGAATGTCACCCTATTAAAGGATTGCTCGATGGCTATTAGGCCAACCTAAGTCCATAGGATTTCCCTAACTGATACAATTGCTAGAGAGTAACAATAAGGGCTTTTTGACTTGATTTAACTTACAACATAACTTGTAGATTTTAGATCTCTATTGAGTTCACAACTCTGCTTGGCTTTTAGTGTCTACAATTTTGACAACTTGTTCACTCTTCAAGCTTCTGTCTTCTTGATTCTCCTTTCTCATTATGCCAATATAGTCACTCTTGTGGTCACTTATCAAAGCATAGTCTATGTACTTTTTCCTTCCTTATCAATGCCTTCATCTTGACACCATGCACCCTCTCCAACCTTGTTTTGCTTCTTGAACTGTAATTCCTTAAGTTGGATTTTAGAATCTTTTCCTAGCTCTCATTTTGGGTTTGAATGGATTAGGTAAGATACGATGTATCTTCCCCTTATCTTGTGTCTTCTAGAAACATCACGTGGAATACACCTGTATTCACCCAAAAATGGTTAACCTAAAATTTTGTACCACTAGCTCAACATCCTTATCTTCTGTCCGGTTAAAAAAATTCAAGATAACAAACTTATCAGCTCAGATCTGGTGAATCTTTGACTTTTCAAATAATTTAGCAACTTGACACTATAGACTTTCTGATGCTTGGCACTTATTGTGTTACTCGACACCTACTATATTTTCACTCAACATCAAATATATTATACTGATGCTTGACATCTATTAAATTTTTCTCAGCACCAACTAAGTTACTTGACACACATCAGATTTTCCATTTACTTAGCACATACTAGCAATTTGCTCGGCAAGAACTAACTTTGCTCAACACCCACTATAGACTTAGTTCAGGCTTTGTAGATAGTCTTTGTTATAAATTTTTTTTCTTAATTTCTTAAGTGTAGCCAACCTTTGTATCTTCAATTATATTGCCAATACATTATTTCACCATTGTCTTAATTGATCCTTGCACTTCATTACAACATCATAACTAACCTTTCCTCTAGGTTTTGTTGCTACATCTTATTGATTAAATCCTCTTCATCAATCAACTAAGTGATAGTGCTTGGATCTTATAATAAATTGTCTTACCAAAAAATTAAAAGGTTTGACATCAATGACAAAACAATGATTGAAACATACTTCTTCAACAATCTCGCTAATTCATCAATGATCTTTTCAATCAGATTCCAACAATCTCCCTCTTTGGCATTGATGGCAAACCAAACTAATCAACCAAGTTACTAAAATGAAAAACATAACTAGGTTAAAACAGTAAGACAATTCCAAAAAGAAATCTATTTTCATTTCTATTTTAATCAGCTTTCATATCTCCCTTTTTCTTATACATACTATTTCCTTTGATCTGCTCCCTCTTAGATCTGTTATCCTGATTGATTTCTTTGCTTCTCCCTCTTAGCTACTGTATCCCTTTCTCTATCTTTTTTCTATAGCTCTCTTTTTTTTTCTACTATTTCTCCCTCTTTTCTTTTGCATTGTCAAACTTAATCAATTTCACCCTTACTAGTTCTTTTTCATCCATTTTGATTAGTTTTTCTATTTGTCCCTCTTTGACAACAATTCCAAAGACATAATAGCTTAGTATCTTTCATTGTGTAGATGTAGATTTTGCAATTTTCAGTTTCTCTCTCTGTCACCATGCTTGTGACTAATTTTGAATTTGAGCACTTTAATTACTTCAGGAAAAACCTAAAGTAGGATCCTCTACATCAACTTTTGTCAATCAACAATTAGCCTATTTGATGCAGGGCAATTCTGCTATTGCTTAAACAACCTTTGATAGGGGTATTACCCCCAACTTACCTCTAATATATTCATATGCATCCTTAGGTAATGGCTTTGTGAAGATATCAAATTTATTTTCCTTTGAACTCACATATTCCATCTGTAGACACCTAAATTTGATTACACTTCTTTGGTAATCTAATTTAGCCATCTCTAAACGCATCATTAATTAAATTCTTATTTAATTAATCTTTTGCTATCCCTAGTTGATTAATTTAATTAATCATCTATAGTCCTAATTGATAAATCAAATAATCTATTATTTATCAATTAAATCCTTTTCTCCTATCTAATTCCAAAAATCCCCATTTATTAAATAAATCTATTTGATAAATGAAATCCTCAAATTCAAAAACCCCTAACCTATCCCTAATCCTCCATTTAGCCTAATCCACCCCATCCACCCATACTAACCAAGCTTAGCCACTAACTCACCCAACCTCATTAATGTCATCCACTTGCACATCTCTAACATTCCTAATCTAATCCTAAACCCAAGCCTAATCCACCCCGTAATGTTGTCACATTCCTTAAACAAGTTTAAGACTTTCCTAATCCAAACTAAAGTCTCCCCTCAAAAATCCCAACCACCAAGTCATGAGTGCTCTTACAAACCATAAAAGACTCTTACAAGCCCACTCATGACTCTTACATCCATCTTCCACACTCTTCCCTCTTCCACACTCATTCCTCTTACATCTCTCTTACATACTCAACCCCACTCATCATGCCTTTAACCAACCCTTTACCCTACCCTCTCACACTCATCCTCCTTGTGACAAGTGTCACCTTCCCATTGGTGCTAAACAAACATAATCCATGTGCTCTCCTTTGAGTGCATCCTAGCCCTCCTTAAGCCTTCATCCATCCTTGCATCTAAGCCCTCCATCCCTCTACCCCTCAGCCTATAAATTGAATCCCATCCCAAGCCATTTCATCAACAATCTTTGAGCTAAAGTTACCATGCCCTTTTGAGAGCCAAAAGCCATACCCATACCCTTATAATGCCAAATTGAGAGCTCACAAAGCTACCAATTTTCTATTATCCATCTCCACCATTGAAGCAACTTTGAGCATTTGAGCATACATCCCCAATCTACACATAGACACATCTCAAAAACAAGAGAACAAATCTCATTGAGAGAGCCTATCCATGGCTCACATTCTCATTTGAGTTTGTCTTCTCTTTGTCTCTCTTATATGTTATGTTAGTTTAATGTGTAAATGCTTTCATTAGATTAGTATTTCTAGCACATTAGATTAGTGTATACATTTTGGCACGCCCGGTGGGACACATTCACCACCAAGCTTGCACATAGGAAAGCAGACCTTTTGTGCTTTGACAACATATCTTTGAAGTTAGAATCCCCAACCCAATCCTCCTTAGGTTTTGTCATATAGCTTTGCCTCAACCTAGGGAATCATTTGCATAGAGAAGCCTTCCCCCTTTTGCATCCATCAACATTGTTGCATCTCATCCCTAGGAGCATTTTTCATGCCACCTGTCACTCACTTAGCCAAGAAGAAAGAAACAATGGAGCCCTATAATTTGGATCGAACAGCCTCACCCCCCTTGAGCACTCAGCCATCCTTCAGCCCAGAGAAAGCGATGCCATCACCTACTAACATTGAAGCTTTCATGAACCAACCAGGGAATGCAGTATTGGTAAACACCATTATAGAAAAGAACAAAGAGACAATCATAGCTAATTTTCGATGGGAAAATGTAGGAACCTTTGACTTTGGAAGACCCCCTCCATTATCAAATCCATCTCACCCGTTGTTTGGGTAGCTGCCACCACCCATAGGCTCTTATGATCCAAATTATCCTCAATACATGCCAAAAGAACAGCCTCCAACCAATCCATATGACCCAACAGACTCAAACATACCATCATCCACCCAGGTTGAAATCTCCATGCCGCAAACCAACCCAGCCACCACCAGTCCATCCTTGGTTCATACCTCTCCGCTCCAAACCCCCTTTAACCAAAACACCTCACCGTTCACCCCCTTCACTATTGTTGTTGGTCCCCAACCCAGCCTTCCAAATCCACCCATCTCCCAAATCAATGCTAGCATCTTTGGCCAACCTCAGCAATATACAACAGGGATGCCACCCATGGGGCCAAGTAATCAACCTTCCATCGCCCCTAGCTTGTTCACCACAGCCCAAAGCACAATCCCATCATTTCCATTAGGTCTTGGGAGCTCAATACCATCAGTCACAAATCCACAAGCTACTACCTTCACTCCACAAAGCTATCAAATCCCACAAGCTACTGCCAATTTTCTACCAAGCTCCCAAGTGACCCCAGCTCCCGCCACCACTCTACCAAGCTTCCAAATCCAGCCACCAAGCTATCAAACCCCATCAATTCCATTACAAAGCTTTCAATTCCCACCACCTCCACCACCAACTAATCCATTACCTCCTATTACCAACTACTTTTCAATGCCACTTCTAGGAGGTAATCCACCAATCCAGCCAACCACCAATTATTTGCAAATACCATCCCAAATGGGGGCACAACCCACATATATTGGTCAAACCCCACAAGCCCCCCGATCCTTTCCCCAAGCCTCACAACCATCTTATACCTTACCTCCACAAAGCAATCCATTTATCCCACAGCCAGCTTATGTTCCTCAATCCCAACCCCAAATCCCATATCAACAGCAAGCCTCGCAGCACATGCAGCAATATGTGCCACCTCCCCCTCAACAACCCATCATCCACCATGCAGCTGCCCAAACAATGTACAATCCCTATCAGCAAATCCCTCACAGCCATCCATATTCAGTGGCCCCATCCAGCACATACCTACCTCAAGGCTCTCCTACATTGGGGGCACCCCAGCCATCACCTATCAATTTAGAATGGGAACAAATGAAGATAGCTCTAAAAGCCATCCAAGAAGGGAATGATCCAAAGACATTCAAGTTTGAGAATGTGTGTCCTTACCCATTTGACAGAGCCATTACCATGACACCATTTCCCAAACACTTTGAGGTACCCAAATTTGACAAATTTAGAGGAAAAGGAGACCCTGTCACACATATCAAAGAATTTTACATGCATTTCCAAGACGTAGCATACAATGATGTCTTCCTCTTGCGCCTTTTTCTCAAAAGCTTGGCTGGACCAGCTCTTGAATGGTTTTATAGAATCCCCTATGGCACAATTAAAAACTTTGTTGAATTATCTGAGGCATTTGTAGCCCAATATGCCCATCTTGTTGAAACAGAGCTATCAATAGTTGATCTTGTCCACACCAAGAAAAAAGGTGGAGAAAGCCTTGCCGAATACTTGCAAAGATGGCAAACCCTTACCACCCACATATCCTGCACCTTGCCAGAACACCATGTGGTGAAAATGTTTATTGATAATGCACATCCCAGCTTGGCTCACCACATGACCATGAACTGTTTGCAGACCTATAAGGATATCAAAGAGAAAGGAATGATCCTTGAGCAAGGACTCATCAAAGATGGTGTGCTAAAGATTTACAAAGAGGCCAACCAAAATCAATCACATTCCAATGACAGGTCTAGGTATTGGAACAAAAACAAGCATGTTGCAACAGATGGGGTTACTGACACCAGACATGTGAATATCGTTGGTCCTTCCCAAAATCAGTCTAACCCACCATATCAAACAAACAACCAACAAGATATCAATTACCAACAACGGAATAACCAAAGCTATCAAAACCACAATACAAGACCCAACTTTCAAGGGTTTAACAATCAAGCTAATGCCATCAATGTAGCTGCAGGGAAAAAGTCCAGATTCCAACCTGCACCTAGAAACTATACACCCCTTGGTGAGCCATTGGATGTTATTTTTGAGAAATTAGCTAAGGAAAACCTCATCAAATTTCCTCCTACCCAAAAAATTGATCCAAGCCAATCCAAAGCTGCATGGTACAAGGACAATGAGTATTGCAAGTTCCATAGGGTAAATGGTCACACCACCCTCAGATGCATGAAACTGAAAGATTATGTGCAGGACCTCATTGATCGAAAAGAAATCACTGTTGGTGCCCAAACCTCTCCCAATGCAGGCTTACAAATTTATCAAAATGCTTTTCCTCCACACAATAATCAAAATCTTAAAAAAGCACCTATCCAAAACAACACCAACAACCGCCAGCCAAACCAACAGCATGGGAAGAACAATGACCACACTTCATCCTATATAGACTATGGTAGCCTCATAGGTTGTATATCAAAGAAAGAGCCTTCTGTCAATGTCATCAATATCCGAGGACCAGATAATGAGTGTGCAGTCACCACTCAAAGAGTGTGATTTAACATCGCAGGCCCACTAGCTTCATCAGCACCATCAGCTCCATCAAAAAGCTAGTACAATATCTTGGAACACCTTGGGAACACGCCAGCCCAAATCTCCATTTTAGACCTTCTCCGCACTAGTCCTGTGTACAAAGACATCCTTGATAGTGCTCTCATAGAATCCCGTGTCCCTTTTGATATCAATGCTACTAATTTTTGTAATCTTGTTGGACACCTTTCATCCTCATGTGCCCTATCTTTCAAACCCATTGACATACTCGCAGTTGAGCCAGATCACACCCTTCCACTTCACATAGCCATCATGGTATCCAATTTTGCCGTGAAAAGAGTAATGATAGATAATGGATCAACCTTGAAAATTTGCACCCTAAAATTCATAAAACAAGCTGGGTATACTGAGGCAGATATGATCAGTGAGGTTATCACCATCAAAGCTTATGACAACTTGGAAAGAACTATAGAAGGGACTATTTTGCTACCAATCAAGGTTGGGCCAGTCATCCAAGAGACAGTTTGCCATGTTGTTGATCTAAACCTACCATTTAACATCCTCCTCGATCACCCATGGATTCATGCTATGAAGGCCATTCCATCCACCTACCATCAGTGCATCAAATTTCCACATCAGGGCACTGAGGTAACCATCCATGCCGATCCAGAACCCTTTTCTTACTGCAATGCAGTTGAAGCTTCATATAAAAACCATTTCCCTGGAATAGACATCGGCACAGCCATTGCCAGCTCATCCCACACTTGTAATGATGTAGAAACCATCCTCGCCTCCACCCTATCTACCGTAAAGATCAACAACAAAGGTTGTAGAGAATATAGTCTATCAGATGCATTTGTTGTTGGAGAAATCCCACTTGATCCACATACCCATGGATGACTGACATATCACAAAGCTAGGGAGATTCCACCTCCTTGATACAAACAGTTTGGCCCAACCACCTTTGTGTCCTCAAAAGCCCCTCTTCATGAGGAGCTCACTCCAGATATCAACAATTGGTTACATAAGGATGCACCTCTAAGAAATCAAGCACACCTTGATCACTTCAGCCAGAAGTATCCCCAAGAACATAAGCTCATCACTGAAAAATGGAACTATCAAGGAGGTGGACTAGGACCAGAAGAAAGGGGCATGCAATGTCTCATCGAAGCATATAAGTGGGAAACAAAGTCAGGTCTTGGCTTTGGCATACCCACAACTGGGGGCACCAACGAGAATGGTCACGCTTTTTTGAACATCCACCGTGACCTTGTCAAAATTGAAGACATTCCTGAGGAAGTAGAAAAGAGATCCTACGACAATATCCTAGACCAAATCTTCCTAGGAGACTCTATTCTCTGAGAACTATCCATCCATCTCATTGACCTACCACTCGCTCATCCACAACTCATAGATTGGGACCAACCAAGTGTCATACATATTGATGAGTTCACATCAGAGGAAGCACTTCTAAGATTCATGGGAGCCAAAACTCCTCATAAGAAAACAAAGCCAGATTCTACCTACATCTACAAGCTAGATCCCAAGGCGTATTTTGGAGAAAATCCCCAACCTAGTTTTGATACACCCAAAACTGGAACTAAGGTAAATCTGGGACTAGCTAAGGCAGCGAAGAGAACCCGTCAGCAAGAAAATCCAGAGCCACAAGCAGAACATGAGGATTTAGTATTGCCTCCTCAAGATAATCGACCAGAGGTGTCATCTATTCTAATAGAGGATACTATAGAAGTCAACATTGGTTCTTCAGAGATCCCTAGACTTGTTCACATTGCTGCATCCCTATCACAAGACCAAGCTAACCTCCTCTTTGAGGTTCTATGAGAGAACATTGGCCGATTTGCATGGTCATATCAGGACATGCCAGGACTTGATCCAAGGCTTGTAGTTCATCATCTTGCAGTCGATCCTAAGATCAAGCCAGTCAAACAAAAGCTTAGAAAAATGCACCCCAAGGTGGCATTACTAGTCAAAGCTGAACTAGAAAGAATGTTAGCTGCTAAGGTTATTTGATCTATCGACTACTCAGAGTGGATCTCCAACATGGTCCCTGTCACTAAGCCTTCAAGTGACATCAAAATCTGCACTGATTTTAGAGATCTTAACAAAGCTTTTCCAAAGGATTATTTTCCCTTGCCCAACATAGATATGATTGTAGATCTTATAGTTGGACATGAAATTTTGTCCCTTATGGATGGATTTTCTGGGTATAATCAGATCAAGATTGCAGAAGAGGATCAGCATAAGACATCATTCACTACCCCTTGGGGAACCTTTTGCTACACCATGATTCCTTTTGGCCTAAAGAATGCTGGGGCTACCTATCAAAGAGCTATGACAGCCATTTTCCATGATCTTATCCATAGCATTTTGGAAGATTATGTGGACGATATCCTAGTCAAATCTCACACCTTCATGGATCATCTTGTTGACCTAGAGAAATTCTTTGATAGGTTGGCCCAATATCATCTCATGCTAAATCCCAAGAAGTGTGTCTTTGGGGTCACATCTGGCAAGCTTCTAGGCTTCATAGTTTCTAAACGAGGTATAGAGATCGACCCCAAAAAGGTCAAGGCTATCTTAGACATGCCTCCTCCCCAGACACTGCGACAGCTTCGCTCTCTTCAAGGAAAACTTCAATCTGTCTGGTGCTTCATCTCCTAGCTTGCAGATAAGTGTACACCATTTTCACACTTGCTAAAGAAGGATGAGAACTTCAAATGGGATCCTTTATGTCAGCGTAGCTTCGATCAGCTCAAGTAGTATCTAGCCAATCCCCCTATCTTGGTCCCACCAGTTCCTGGTCATCCCTTGATCTTGTACATATCAGCAACACCTACTGCTCTAGGGGCACTTCTAGCACAACATGATGATTATATCAGAGAAAGAGCCATCTACTATATTAGTAGAACCCTAGTTGGTTATGAACTCAATTACACTCCTATGGAAAAATCTTGTTTGGCAGTTGTTTTCTCAACTCAAAAGCTTCGCCACTACATGCTAAGTCATACCATCCAACTAGTCTCCAAGATTGACCCTCTCAAGTATATGCTCTCCAGAACAGCACTTACAGGCTATTTGGCCAAATGGGTTATGCTCCTTAGCGAATTTGATATCCAGTATGTGGATAGAAAGGCAATCAAAGGGAAAGCTATAGAAGATCACCTAGCTGATGCAACTCTAGTAGATGCATATCCTTTGCTCACAGAATTCCCAGATGAGCATATCTGCCTAATTGAAGAACAACCCCCATGGAAGCTTTATTTTGATGGCTCATACACATCTCATGGATCAGGGGCAGGAATTTTATTAGTTACACCTCAAGGAGATTATATTCCAAAAGCCTTCAAGCTACAATTCCCCAGCACCAACAATATAGCAGAATATGAAGCTCTTGTAGCAGGGTTAAAGATAGCTACAGAATGGAATATCACTGAGTTAGAAATCTTTGGCAATTCCCAGCTCATCATCAAACAAGTCTTAAATTAATATCAAACCAAAGATGAAAAGCTATTGCCCTACAAAGAGCTAGTTGATCAGCTGACCCAGCATTTTACAAAGCTTCAATTTACACAAGTGCCTCGAATGTAGAACAAGGCAGTAGATGCCATGGCCACTATCGGCTCGCTCTTGGAAATTCCCCAAGAAGCTACGCAGTATGAATTTTCAGTTGAGTAGCTCCTCACACCCGCTTATGCGAATGAGGATTCAAACTGTGTTTGTATCTTGGTTGGTCCCCAATCCCCTTGGTACCATGAAATTCACACTTACCTTAACGATGGTATCATATCCCCTCACCTCACATGCACCCAACGCCAGAACCTTATTCGAAAATCATCCTGCTATGTTATCATAGCCAATACCCTATATCGTCGGGGTTATCACGATACTCTCTCTCGATGTTTAGATGAAAATGAGGCCGCAATGGCGTTAAAAGAAGTACACTCTGAACTTTGCAGTGCCCACACGAGTGGTATTGTCCTAGCACAAAAAATCCTTAGAGCAGGCTACTATTGGGCTACCATTGAAGAAGATTCCTGTGACTTTGTCAGAAAGTGTCTCCCATGTCAGCAACATGCAAATCTTGTGCACGCCCCAGCACAGGATCTACAGCCTATTGCACCACCTTAGCCTTTCGCTTGTTGGGGCCTTGATCTAGTTGGAACTATCACACCCCTCTCATCTGATGGACATAAATGGATAATAACAGCTACAGACTATTTCACTAAATTGGTGGAAGCAGTCCCCCTAGTCTCGGCTACAGGAGTTCAGGTCTCTAAGTTCATCTTGTACCACATTGTTTGCCGCTTCGGCATCCCATCCACCATCTTCACTGACCACGGAGGTAACTTTGAAAATCTCAACATGGAAGAATTATGCACTTCCCTCCGCATCCATCACCGCTTTTCTAGCCCATATTTCCCACAAGGTAATGGCCAGGCAGAGGCAACTAACAAAACCCTCCTCAAAATCCTAAAGAAAGTTGTCAATGATTCCGATCGCGATTGGCACCTACAAATAAATTCGACTCTATGGGCCTATCGAACTTCCTTTCGTACATCCACAAGCACAACTCCATACTCCCTAGTCTATGGTGTTGAAGTGGTATTACCTATAGAAGTTGAACTTCCCTTACTACTCATATCTTTGCGAGGGAAAATCTTAGATGAAGAATATAGAGTAGCTCGACTCACCCAGCTAGATCTCTTAGACGAGAAGAGACAACAAACCTATGACCATCTCACAGTCTATCAAACTCATCTCAAAAGGAATTTCAACAAGAAGGTGCTCCCATGAGACTTTCAGCCAGGTGACATGGTCCTCAAAAAAAATATGAAAGTCCAAGCAGATCGAGAAAAGAAAGGCAAGTTTGAACCTACATGGCTTGGTCCCTATGTAGTTACTGCCTCCTTTGGCTCTGGAGCCTATCAATTATCTACACCAGAAGGAGAACTCTTGAATGATCCCACTAACATCATTCATATCAAGAAGTTCTATGCTTGAAGATCCTTGGTATACCCAGCTTTTAAAAAATACAAAAAAATAGTAAAGAGAAATAAGCGTCCAATGGTGAAAACTTGGCAATTCAAGTGCCTTGGATAGGTACCTTGGTGAAAACCTGGTAATTCAGGCACCTTGGGTAGTAAAGACTAATCCATTATCTATCACTATCCTATCCCTCATCCATCCATTCACCATCCCATAAAATATATGCTTGTTCCCTTGGTGTTCCAACCAAATATCCAAAATTTGATGAAGCTTGTAAATACCTCCTGTACAGCTTGTAAAATCTTGTACCTCAACTTGTAAAAACTTGTACCAAAGCTTGCATTATACCTTGTAAATCTTGTACCATACCTTGTATATCTGAATCTTGTCCAAAGTTTGTACCATATTCCAGCTTGTAAATAATCTTGTATCCTAGCTTGTATCCTATCACGTGCACACACAAAACCCCATTTTCACTTAAGCTTTTCACAAACCATCTACCTATCCACCTATCAACTATTATAGACATCCCATTCTTCACAAACATTTCCATCTCACAAAAAATAAAACATGAACAAACTTGTATATTTGTAACATATCTTGGTCTGTCAGCTTGTACATCCTCTTTAGCTTAGTATCATTGTATCTATCTGACTTTCGTGTTAGTTCATCCTTGTTCAACATCTTGCACACATCGCACACCTTGGTTAGTTATTCCAATGCATCCTTTAGCTAGATCTCCTATCACCAAAGTGTTATCCTTCTTAGTTCAGCTTGCCAGACGCATCACTCATCCCGATCCATCAGCTTAGGTTCTCTCCAATAGATCTTTGTAGGATATAGCTTTCTTCATGTCTAATTTTGGTCCACTAGTACCTCGTCCTACCCATCTCGTTGGAAAACGATTCTCTTTTGGATTTTCACTTTCTTTTGGTTTGGGATCTTCCCTTTTGGGTCTTGAAGTATCTTTTCCAAGCAATCTCCTTCTTCCCTCCTCAAGGTTGCCACGATCTTCCATATCATGGTATGCTGCGAATGGGGCAATCAGAGCGTAAGGTCTTGATCAAGTCTTTCATTTTTGTTTTTCTTTTCTGCTTGTGGGTTACCCAGTGTCGTTTCCACGCTGCTTCCTCTAGGATTCATGTGTGATACTGGGGCAATCCTTGCGTGTTTGTTTTGAGTCAGTTCATCAATCCTCTAGATGATTGGTGAAAAGGCCTTGATGTTCTTGGTAACCTTGGCAATTAACCAATAGTCCTATAGCAAATCTAGTGCTCAACTACATGGTGGTACTTCTCTTTGAAGTATCCCCCTGCTCAAAAAGCTTCAATGGATTTCCTTCATCTCCATTATCCCCCATCCATATCCTACATCTGTCGCTCCTACCCCAGCTTATGCATCAGTATCTCTTTGAGTCACTCCTCACGCTTAGCTTTAGGGATCCACAATCCTAGTCGTAGGGATCCACCAATCAAATCAATCCACCAAGCCTCATCTCTCAAGATCCACAATCCTAGTCCTAGGGATCTCTGAAAACCCATCTTCCGCCAATCTGACTCTTTGAAATCCTGTTGCATCATCTTTATCATTCCATCATCCATCTCCCTACCATGGATTCCTTTCATAGTGCTCCGCTCCTCCATCTCCCCCCCCCCAATCCTAGAAATTCTTAAGCTTGCTTTACTTTTGTGCCTCTCATTTCCCTTTATCATTCTCCCATAGTGAGAGTTTGAGCTAATTCAGCCCCTTCTCTTTGCCAACCTGTGTCTTAGCTCATCTCAATTTCTTGTACTTTTCAAGAAGTCGTCGAGCCTCATTTCTCTCCCTGCCGCCTTCTTGAGGGGGCATCATCTAAGTCTAGTCTCTCCTCTTCTTATCCGAGACTGGGGCAACCTTGTTGCTAAAACATCTTCTTCGTGTTGTCTTCATTCGAACTTCTTTGAAATAGTGTTGTCTCAACACTATGTCAAAGAGGGGCAAAATGTAGACACCTAAATTTGATTACACTACTTTGGTAATCTAATTTAGCCATCTCTAAACACATCATTAATTAAATTCTTATTTAATTAATCCTTTGCTATCCCTAGTTGATTAATTTAATTAATCATCTATAGTCCTAATTGATAAATCAAATAATCTATTATTTATCAATTAAATCCTTTTCTCCTATCTAATTCCAAAAATCTCCATTTATTAAATAAATCTATTTGATAAATGAAATCCTCAAATTCAAAAACCCCTAACCTATCCCTAATCCTCCATTTAGCCTAATCCACCCCATCCACCCATACTAACCAAGCTTAGCCACTAACTCACTCAACCTCATTAATGCCATCCACTTGCACATCTCTAACATTCCTAATATAATCCTAAACCCAAGCCTAATCCACCCCCTAATGTTGTCACATTCCTTAAACAAGTTTAAGACTTTCCTAATCCAAACCAAAGTCTCCCCTCAAAAATCCCAACCACCAAGTCATGAGTGCTCTTACAAACCATAAAAGACTCTTACAAGCCCACTCATGACTCTTACATCCATCTTCCACACTCTTCCCTCTTCCACACTCATTCCTCTTACATCTCTCTTACATGCTCAACCCCACTCATCATGCCTTTAACCAACCCTTTACCCTACCCTCTCACACTCATCCTCCTTGTGACAAGTGTCACCTTCCCATTGGTGCTAAACAAGAAAAATCCATGTGTTCTCCTTTGAGTGCATCCTAGCCCTCCTTAAGCCTTCATCCATCCTTGCATCTAAGCCCTCCATCCCTCTACCCCTCAGCCTATAAATTGAATCCCATCCCAAGTCATTTCATCAACAATCTTTGAGCTAAAGTTACCATGCCCTTTTGAGAGCCAAAAGCCATACCCATACCCTTATAATGCCAAATTGAGAGCTCACAAAGCTACCAATTTTCTATTATCCATCTCCACCATTGAAGCAACTTTGAGCATTTGAGCATACATCCCCAATCTACACATAGACACATCTCAAAAATAAGAGAACAAATCTCATTGAGAGAGCCTATCCATGGCTCACATTCTCATTTGAGTTTGTCTTCTCTTTTTCTCTCTTATATGTTATGTTAGTTTAATGTGTAAATGCTTTCATTAGATTAGTATTTCTAGCACATTAGATTAGTGTATACACTATCTTCACCTCTTTTTCTTTCATTGATTCTCTTACATAATGATACTTGATTGCAATATGCTTTGTTTTGGCATGCATTATAGGATTCTTTGATATTTTGATGGCACTAGTATTGTCACAATAAAGTATCACTGGTTCAGTTATCTCTTCCTTCATACCTTTGAGTAGATGCTTGATCCAAACAATGTTTGTACAATTTATGGTAGCAGCAACATACTCAACTTCACCTGTGGATTGTGAGGTACAACTTTGCTTTTTGCTAGTCTAAGTGACTAATCTTATACCTAAAAAGAGTGCTTCTCCACTGGTACTTTTTCTATCATCTATATTACCTCCCTAATCTACATCAATGTAGGCTTTAGACTCAAACTTTTCAGTTCTTCTATAGTATATACCAAAGTCATCTATTCCTTTAGGTAGCTCATTATTCTCTTTACTGCCATAAGATGATTTTCTCTTGGGTTTGCAAAAAATATTGCCACTATTCCAACAGATAATGTAATGTCTGGTCTACTATGTACAACATATTGTAGCTTTCCAATCATTGATTTGTACATTATCTGATTTACTTTAGCTGATTCATCATTCTTGGATAACTTATGTCCTATTATAATTGGTGTACTAACTATTTTGAATCTTCTAAGCCAAATTTTTTGAGTATCTTCTTGATATATTTTGATTGGGTCAAAAATATGCCACATTTTAGTTGATAAACTTGCAATCCAACAAAGAATTTGATTTCCCCAAGCATTGACATCTCAAACTCATGTTTCATCTGATCAGCAAAATCTTTGCATAGGGCATCCTTTCCTCCAAATATTATATCATCAACAAAGATTTCAGATGTTAGAATGTCTTTTCCTTTTTTAGTCTTGATATACAGGTTGCTACTGTCATATGTTCTCTCAAATCTAATCTTTACAAGATATTTGTGAAGTCTCTCATCAAGGCGCTTGTTTCAAATCATAGAGTGATTTATGCAGTTTTCATACCATATCCTTGTTGTTGTTGTCATCAACAAATCCCTCTGGTTGTTCTATGTAGACTTCCTCTTCCAATATACCATTTAGAAAGGAAAACTTTACATCCATTTGGTAGACTTTAAAACCTTTGTAAGTAGCATAGGCAAGTAAAGTTCTTTCTCCTTCCATCCTTGCAACAGGGGCAAATGTTTCCCCATAGTCTAGTCCTTCTTCTTGAGCATAACCTTTGTAGACTAGTCTGGCCTTGTTTCTTGTTATCTAACCATTCTCATCTAGCTTTTTTCTAAATACTCACTTGGTACCAATCACATTCTTATCAACTGGTCTTGGAACTAAATTCCAAGTTTTTGTTTTTCTCTATCTGTTCAATCTCCTCTTCCATAGCTTTACACCAACCTTCATCTTCTAGTGCATCTTTCACTATCTTGGGTTCTATCTTTCTTAGAAAGAATGATTTATTTCTTATTTTGTTCCTTGTCATTGGTCTTGCTTCCTTGTCACCAATGATTTATTCAACAGGGTGATGTCTTCTCACATATTTGGATAGCCTTGGTTCTGTCCTTGTTTCCATGTTTGGTCTTTTAGCTTTAGAGTCACTGTGCACATCTCTTTTAGGTAGTTCGGTATCTCCTTCACATGTACTAATTTTAGAATTAGAATGTGCATTTTCTTCATTCTACAACTCGACATTTATTGGTTGTGACTTGACAGATACTAAGATTTGCTACTAGTTTACTAGTGGATTGGCAACTTCTTCTTCATCAGGCATTCCTTCATAGAAGTATACAAAAGATTTTTATTCTTTTGGTCTTTTGATGGATTCATCATTTTGAACTTCTGTATGCTCATCAAAGTTTACATTTGCACTCTCCACAATTTTTTTAGTGTTAGTATTTAAGCACTTATATACTTTACTTCTAGTGGAGTATCCAAGGAATATAGCTTCATCACTCTTTGCATCAAACTTTCCATTTCTAGAATCTTTAAGAATATAGAATTTACAACCAAATACTTTGAAAATTTTTTCATTGGTTGAGTGACCGTACCATAATTCAAAAGGTGTTGCATTTGTACCTTTCTTAATTTGTATTTAGTTTAAGGTGTAGACAGTTGTGCTTACTGCTTCTCTCTAGTACTTTAGAGAAACATTTCTCTCCATCATCAATATTCTTGCATAGTCCATCACTGATTTATTCCTTCTCTCTACAATTCCATTCTATGGGAGAGTCCTTGGTGTTGATGTCTATCTCTTGATTCATTTATCATTACAAAACATCTCAAATTCTCTTGATGTGAACTCTCCTCTTCTATCTGATCTCAGGCATTTCAGATTCTTACCTGTCTCTTTTTCAACCCTTTCCAAATACCACTTCAACATTTGAAAAGTGTCAGATTTATTCTTTAAGAATGTGACAGTTATCATCTTAGATTAATCATCTATAAACAACATTATGTATCTGTCTCCTTTGTAACTTTGTACTTCAATGGGTCCACACAAGTCACTATGAAAAATATCTACAACATCTTTTGAAGTATAGGTTTTGCTTTTGAAACTAGACTTGGTCATTTTGCCTGACTAGCATTGTTTGCACATTATATTGTTAGGCTTCTTTAGTTTAGGAAAACCTCTTACTTTCTTCATATTTCTGATGCTAATCAAGTTATCAAAGTTGATATGACCGAGTCTTTTATGCCATAGCCACACATCATCAAGTTTAAAAATAAGGTAAGTGACATCATCAATATCTAGGTAAAATAGATTGCTCCTAGTTTTTTCTCCTTTTCCTATCAGATTTCCATTTGTGTTAAAAATCTTGGCAATTTTGTTTCCAAATTCAACTTTGCAACCTATATTGCCTAGTTGTGACACATTTATCAGATTGTAATTCAATCCTTTAACATAATATGCATCATCACATGTAATATTTTCTATGAGCTTAATGGAACCTTTTCCTTTTATTAATCATGGAGCATCATTACCAAATCTAACATTTTTTCCATCATAATGGGTTAAAGCAGTGAACTTACCTTTGTCTCCTGTCATGTGGTGTGAGCAACCATTGTCAATGATTCATTTTTCATTCTTGTTGACATAGGTTACAAGTGCAATTGCTTCATCTTCATCTAAATCATCCTTCATAGCAACATAGACTACCTCATCATCATTTTCATCTGAGTCACCACCTTTTGCAATGTAGCACTTGTTTCCTTTGTCTTTGTATTCTCTGCTATCTTCACTTCTTTTTCCTTTGTATTTGTCATTTCCTTTGAAGTTTCTCTTCTATGGAAACCTAGTAGGAATATGTCCTACTTCATTGCAATTGAAACAAATAATGGGAAACTTACCTTTGAATTTACCTTTTCCTCTATGAAACCTCCTTGCTAGCCTTGGATCTTTAGTGGAAACTTAGCCTTGGATGTAGACTCAAGACTCTCTGGCCTATAGTTGTCAAAGTTGGATAACTCTTGAATGCAGTGAGTCTTCCCACTATACCTTCAAGAGATAGTTTTTTTCTTGGTATGCATCACAATTCTTTGATGGATGATACTCTAATAACATAGATAGGAAGCAAGGTTTTCAAAACTTTGCTAGGAATAGTTTCATCATCTAGATGACTAACATAACTTCTTATTGCACTTACTACTTCCTTTATTTTGGAGGCATATTGAGTAATGTTTTTCACCTTCCTCCATTCTCATGTCATCAAACTTTCCTCTGAGGCTTTCTACTTTTTCTCTTTAAACATTCTTATCTCCTACATAAATATTTTTCAGGGCTTTCCACATCTTGAATGCAATTGTACATCCCTTGATGTCATCAAATTTAGCATAGCTGAGAGCAGAGGCAATCTCCAACATTGCCTGATTGTGCTCCTTCTTCTTTTTCATATCTCTAGCAGTAGGTACACCAACTAGATCAGCATGTTCCACTTTAATTGAGTTTTGTGCATGGTCATATATTGATCTAAGGTGTAGCTTCATTAAACTTTTCCATTCAATGAAGTTGCCTTTGTTAAGCTTGTGAAATTCTCTCTTAGATATCTTGATCTTTATGCTTCTAGTACCTTTAAACTAAATCAGTAGATGGCTTTGATACCAATTTTTAGACTTCTTTAGAGGGGGGGGGGGGGGGGTGAATCAGTTACTCGAGGTCCTATAAAACTTTTCACTTATCGTAGTGATCCCATTAAACATTCATGCATCCAAGATTATCAATCTAAACTTACTAAACTTATAGGTTATTGATGCAGCAATAAAACATGAAAGATCAACACATAACACAATGATTTACATGGAAACCCAATTTGGGAAAAACTACCAGTAACATGCTACCTTGTTTCTCACTCTTCTAAAGTGATGCCCTATGAAAGGCCTACCTTGTTAAAGACTACAAAACACACTATTAGGTGTGACCCGGTTAAGGGATTTCAACCACCCTATTAGGAGTGAGCCTAGTTAAAGGACTTTAGAACATTCACTTGGAATGTCACCCTGTTAAAGGATTTCTCAATGGTTGTTGGACCAACCTAAGTCCATTGGATTTTCCCTAATTGATACAATTGCTAGAGAGTAACAATAAGGGCTTTTTGATCTGATTTAACTTACAACATAACTTGCAAATTTCATATCTCTATTCAGTTCACAACTTTGCTTAGCTTTCAATCTCTATAGTTCTGACAACTTGTCCACTCTTCAAGGTTCTGTCTCCTTGAGTCTCCTTATTGTTTGTGCCAATACAATCACTCCTATGGTCACTTATTGAAGAAGAGTCTCTTTACTCTGTTCTTCCTTCTCAATGCCTTCACCTTGACACCACACACACTCTCCAACCTTGTTTTGCTTCTTGACCTATAATTCATTAAGTAGGAGTTTAGAATACTTTTCCTGCTCTAATTTCCCACTCTCATTTTGGGTTTGAATGGATTAGGTAAGATACAATGTATCTACCCCTTATCTTGTTTCTTCTAGAAACATCATGTAGAATCCACCGGTATTCACCTAAACATGGTTAACCTAGAATTATGTACCACCAGCTCAACATCCTTATCTTCCATTTGGTTCAAAAAATTCAAGGTAACAAACTTATTGGCTCAAATCTGGCGAATCTTTGACTTTTCAAATAGTGCAGCAGCTTGACACTATTAACTTTCTGATGCTCAAGACTTACTGTGTTACTTGATACCTACTACATTTTCACTCAGTATCAACTATGTTTTACTAATGCTCGACACCTATTACATTTTTCTTGACACCAACTAAGTTACTCGATAGACACTAGATTTTCCATTTACTCAACACATACTGGCAATCTGCCCGGCATGAACTAACTTTTCTCAACACCCACTATAGACTTTGTTTAGGCTTTGTAGATAGTCCTTGTTATAACTTGTTTTTCTTAAGTTCTTAAGTATAGCCAACCTTTGTATCTTCAAGTATATTGCCAATACATTATTTCACCGTTTTCTTAACTAATCATTGCACTTCATTACAATATCATAAATTGACCTTTCCTCTGGGTGCTATTGTTACATCTTATTGATTAAATCCTCTTGATCAATAAAGTAAGTGATAGTTCTTGGATCTTATAAGCAATTGTCTTACTAGCAAATAGCAGGTTTGACATCAGTGACAAAAAATGATTGAAACATACTTCTTCAACAATCTCACTAATTCATCAATGATCTTTTCAATCAAATTCCAATAGTATCAATGATCTTTTCAATCAAATTCCAATAGTGATATGTGCAGTTAGACATTGATAGTAGACATCTTGATGATGAGATCAGTGAGTGTGCAGGGTCTGAGGTTACATAGTAAGAAGTTCTAAAGATTGTGAGCTAACAATGTTGTGTAATTGTAAAATAATTAATTATCTGAAAGAGGTCCTATTATAATTAACTAGAAAGCCTCAAGGGTAACTCAAGAAGTTAATTTGAGGATATGGTATAAAGGAAGTTTATTGACCTTTTGGTGAAGTGTGTATTCAAGTGTGATATGTAAAGTATTTGGTAATGCAAGTAAGAGTTCCAAGGGATTATTAGATGTGAAGTTGGTGATATGGTATTGAGATCAGAAAAGGAAGTCCAATGGACATGATAGAGGAAGTGAAAGTACAATTTGTTTCTATTATTTTGCAAAGAAAAATATGAAGATCAGTTGAATAGTGAGTTTGGTAATCTTGGCCTTAAATTTGTTTGGATAGTGAGTCTATTTGCCTTCTACAACTCCTATCAGGGTTGGAATCTCCTAATAGGGATTCAAAGTCTCTTAACAGGGACCCATATGTACTGAATGTATTTCATTGGCTCCTAGCAGAGTCCATCCTCTAACAAGGAACATTTATATTAGTACATCATTTTGTGGGTACCATCCCCAGTGGGTTTTTTCCTTTGATTAAAAGATTCCCTAGTTAACATATATGGTGTTATTGTGTATGAGTATCTTGTTATGTTTGTTGATTATATTGTTCACATGCTTTAAGGTTAATAAGATTGATAAGTTCCTTAATATTCATATAACTAATTCACCCCCACCCCTCTACACTAGTAAATTTAGACTCCATTTTTGACAAATTTTGGTCAAAATTTTGACCCAAGTTGGTTGAAATTTCAAACAAACAATTTGTGATAAATTTTCTCATTGAAATTTCAAGTAACCTATAGGTTGGTCAAAATTTTGACCAATACATTCGTTGAAATTTTTAAATTTTTTCTAGTTCTAATTTGTCATTGTTAGTCAAAATTTCCATCAATGTTCGGTAGAAGTTTTTTAAGAATTGGTGGAAATTTTGACCAATTCTTGGTAGAAAACTATCAAGAATTCGTTGAAATTTTCACCAATGTTTGGTTGAATTTTTTTTTATGCTATATCAAGCAATTGTTTCTTATCCAAGCCATTTAATTTGCAACCTTTTAAATCTCTGCAAAGATAAAGTTTACAATCAAAGGACACCTTTGAGAAGAAAAATTCTCCTACTCCAACTTCTCTGCTTTACAATCAGAGGAAACCTTTGAGAAGAAAAATTCTCCCGCTCCAACTTTATCTTTGTAGAGATTTTAAAAGTTGTAAATTAAATGGCTTGGATAAGAAATTATTGCTTGATACATCATGGACCAAAAAAGAACATAAACATATAGCATGGACATGTATTATTTGAAATGAAAGCGTCTAAGAATGTAAGCAAAAGTATAACTATTGAAGTGTAACATGCCACATTATGCACTCTTGATATTGCCAAAGTTGACAGAAAATTTTCCAATTGTGAATAATGATATGTTATATAATCAAAGTAACAATGGAATTTCATATTCATGACAATTGGTTTTCAAAGTATAGTACAATACAACACATAAGTTGAAGAAGAAAAGTATCCTAAACTGAACACCACTATATGAAAATTATGCATTTTATCCCACAAGAACTTCAACATTGGAACAACTACTTTTGAAGTTTACTATGGAACAACTACTTTTGAAGTTTACTTGTGCACTCATTTTTCTCTTTTTTTAGAATTTAATGATTGAAGAGTACTTCAGTTTCTTTAATTTTTTATGGAAATCATAGTTGCACTTGTCAATCTAAAGAGCTTCCTTTATATTTCACCTTCTATTCCAATTGCTTTCTCCCTTAAGACAGGAACAAATTATAGATAGCATTCAATCATCACTATAGCATCACTATAGGAATGCCATTCAATTAAAAGTAAGAATTACCACAAACCAAATGAAAGTGAACTTTCCACTACATAACTTATATTGGAGCCAAAAGTTCTTCCAATTGTAAGTTTCCAAATAAATTGGCATCCAACACAATGAACAATGAATTCCCTTTCATGTTCATAAACAATTAGTAAATCCTCAGTAGCTTCACCATAATTTATAAATAAAAACTAACCTTTGGAGGAATTATCTTCTTGAGGTTTCATTGCAGGGAAGAGCAAAACTTCCTAAAAATGGTGTATAGTTATTAGTTATTCCATCAATTATGTATCTTTAGAAATAAGCAATGAAGCAAATAGAATTGACCTTAATATTCTAGGAGTTAGTCAAAATCATACCAAGATGATCTATTCCCATTCCCCATCCACTATTTGGTGGCAACCCATACTCTAATGCAGTACAAAATGTTTCATCTAAAGCCATTGCTTCATCATCACTAGATTGCCTGTCCTGAAATATTTAAAAACGTGCAAAATGAAAAGTATTAGAAAACATTTAGATAAAATATTCATCTACAACAAACAAACATGCAGCTTTGGAAAGTTTTTGAGAGTTTAATCCCCCATCTTAAATTTTTAACACAAGGATGTAGCTACATCATGTTCCTACCATAGTGCTTTGTTTTAAAGTTGAAATTGTTGTGAATTGTAATAATAAAATTAGAATGTTGACATTTATAAATAATTAATTGGAATTCTTTGATTGATAATTGTAGTAATAATATTTTTAGATGAATATTTAGTATATTATTACTACAATAAGTTAAATGTGATGTAATTATTGGCATTAGTCGAGGAGAAAGGTATCACAAAAGTATTAGTTGCTTTTGCCAAAGCCCAAATTAATATCTAAGATCAATGTTTCTAAGGTTCTCCCTGAAATCCATCACATTTGAGAAGTCAACTTCTTTGATCAATTATAAGTAGTTCATAAGCTTTTCTAACATGAAAAAATAGCTGGTATGTGCCAGAAGATAGATATTGAACAAGAAGATAATATCCAGACACTAACAGTCAATACAATGCCTGCAACAATCACTAGTACATTTTGGCAAATATGTGACTATTTGACTAAAAATTTTAGTCACACCACTAAAATGTTTATTCACATGACTAAGATTGATCACATTCCACTATTTCTTAGCAATTTACATGTATAGGTGACTAAATAAGTGATTTATTTGGTTACTGGGTAAAATCACAATATCAACCAAATAGAAATGACTGAATAAACTATCAAATACATGACTAAATATATGATTAAATGATTAGTCACTAATAATTAGTCACCTAAACAAATACGGCTAAATAGACTAGCAAATATTTAGCCCCGTAACCAACCATATCTCCTTAAGCCATCATCATAACTAAACATGCTTATGAAGTGTGTCCCACCCACATGAATAATTTTCCAAACTAGTCTACCATATTAAATATCTATATGGAAATAGTTGAAGAAGCACAATACATAAATTCCTCTACTCATTTTGAAGCTTTCTATTAATAATAGCCTTATTTTTTAATAATAGCTCATAAATTGCATATTCTTAGGATTAATGCACTATTTCTATTAATAATAGCCCTATGCCCGAACTATCACTATCCTATTAGGACAATCAACAATCTACTCTAGAAAATAGAATGAACATATAACTTTCATCTAATTTCTTGGTTCCTAGTTCATTTGCATTGTAAAGATCTAAACAACCTATTCCACAAACCCTATGTTAAGGGTTGAAGAAAACTTACGATGTTTACCATATGCATTATCATTCCATTGATAGATTTAACTATTATTTGTTATTATCGAAGGGTTTGGATTAATTATTGATATCATTTTTTATAACTGTGTAGGGAACCAATATCATCAAATAAAAAGAAGCACATTAAGAAAAGGTTATAATCTAAATTTTCTTATACAATTATGGTGGTTGTAGATGCATCAATGGGCTTTACTTCATGTGCAATGTTGTTTGTAACAATAATTAGTAGTTGTGCATGTGTCATTAAACAATTATATAAAATAGTTTTTTTGCTCAAAAATAAAAATTGAATTGAATTGATATCTAAAAGATTATCCAAAAAATTTAATTTTGTAAAAAATAATTCAATGCACAATTAGAAACTATAAATAATATTTTATAAATTATTGTTCTTGGTGTTGGATCTTTACTATTTTTCTATTCTATTTGGATTGCTAGCTACTGGACATAATTTGCGTTGGTGTTTTTGGAAATCTTCTGCAGTCAATTTTGGATTGGGGTTTTATTGTTTGCATGGCAGGGCCTGGGATTTCTTCTCCGTTGGTGAGAACAATGGTTATTCTCTCATGGAATGTAAGGGGGTTGAATAGCATCGCTAGACAAAAGGCTATTCATAACTTGGTGGTTGATCATAGCCTTGATGTTTTTTGTATCCAAGAGACTAAGCTCTCTGTAGAGTCTATGGTCCAACATGCCTCTAGTATTTGGTCTCGTGGCCAATGCCAGTGTGTTGGGGCAACAGGCAGTGCAGGTGGTTTAGCTATATTTTGGGATCCTCAAAAAATTTCTCCTCTTGGTTGGATGTCTTCTTGCTCAGCTCTCTCTATGGTAGCTTCTGCTCTAGACTCAGGAGAGGTAATCATGGTTACTAATGTGTATGCACCTGTTGATCTTGTGGGAAAGGAGGAACTTTGGGAACATATTCAATATGTTAGAAATTTTCATCCTTATCATCCTTCGGTGTTAGCAGGGGACTTCAATTCAGTTTTAAGTCTGGAGGAGAAGCATGGTGGTTTGGCTAGATTGGGGCCTTCTTCTGCTCTTCTTTGGCAACATATATCTCTTTTGCATCTCTTTGATGTTAAGCCTTCTAATGGTCTCTATACCTGGAATAATTGCAGGACTGGTGTTGCTGCTATCTCAGAACGTCTGGATAGATTTCTTGTTTCTTGCTTCTGGGTTAGTGGCACCCTTACTATCTCTTCAAAAATCCTTGATTGGAGGGGTTCAGATCATTGGCCAATCAAATTTTCCACTATAGGGGCTTATGTTCCAAAGCATCCTCCTTTTAAGTTCTAGTTGATGTGGCTTTGGGACTCCTCTCTTCATGATTGTGTTTTCTGTTGGTGGAAAGATGGTGCTCCTGCATATGGTACTGCAATGTTCTCATTTTCTAAAAGGCTTCAATATGTTAAAAGGAAGCTCAAGATATGGAATAGGGAATGCTTTGGGAACCTTCACTTTATGAAGAGGCTTTCTCAAGAAGATCTTGATGTCATCACAAGGGAGATTAGAGATCGAGGTTTCTCAGAGGATCTTGGCAAGGCTGAATCCCTTGCTTCTAGAGCTCTAGAAGAATGGGAACTTCGAGAGGAAATTTTTTGGAAGCAAAAGGCTAGAGTTGATTGGCTCCAGGAAGGTGATCGTAACACTGCCTTTTTCCATAAAACAGTGCAATCTCACCGGAATCAGAGCACTATCTCTTCTTTGGTTAATTCTCAAGGTATCCAACTGAATTCCTTACCAGCTTTGTTCCAGGAGGCTATTTGGTACTTCTCTACCCTCTTCTCTGAGGACTCTCCTCCTGCTGATAATGAAGAAAATCTTATTTTGTCTTGCATTCCTTCCCTTATCACTCAGGAAATGAATGATTATCTCATGCGTCCTATTTCTTTGGAAGAGCTAGAGGAGGTGGTCTTTGGCATGCCTAAGGGGAAGGCTCCTGGTCCTGATGGCTTTCCAGTTGAATTCTTTCAGGAATTTTGGGACATCATTAATCATGATTTTTTGGAGGTGGTTAAAGAATCCTATGCTAGCAAGTAGATGCTTCGAGCTTTGAACTCTACATTCTTGACTCTTATTCCTAAGAGAGAGGGTGCTAATAAATTGGAGTTTTTTAGACCAATTGCCTTATGTAATGTGGTTTACAAAGTTACTACTAAGTTTATTGCTGAGACATTGATCTCCGAAGAACAAGGTGGTTTTGTTGTTGGCAGACAAATTTTGGATGGGGTGGTTATTGCTACTGAGGCTATTCACTCTATGGCTACTTCAAGGGAGAGAGCCATGTTTGTTAAGTTGGATATGGCTAAGGCCTATGATAGAGTTAAATGGAGCTTCCTAAGGAGTATTCTTCTTTCTTTTGGATTTAGCTCTGACTGGGTGAGTTGGATTATGAGTTGTGTTACTTTTGCCTCTTTTTATGTTCTTATTAATGGTCAACCTTCTCAACTATTTGGTGCTTCTAGAGGCCTCTGCCAGGGTGACCCTCTCTCCCCGTATCTATTCATCATCATGGCTAAAGGCTTGGGCAGATTTATTAAGCATCAGGTGTCCCATAATTCTATTCAAGGCTGGCGGTGGGGTAATGGCTTACCTTCTCTTTCCCATCTTCAATTTGTTGATGATTCTGCTCTTGTTGGTCTTGCTAGGATCAAGGAAGCTAAAGCCTTTCGACATGCTTTGGACATTTATTTGGCAGCTTCAAGCCAGAAAGTTAATGAGCACAAATCTTCCATTTACTTTTTTAACACTCCTGATTCTATTCAACACAGGATTGTTGGTATCCTACGGTTTCAGATAGGATCACTTCCTTTGACTTATCTTGGCATCCCTATTGCTATTTCTAGGCAGCCACATCTCTTCTGGAAAAATTTGATTACCAAGCTTCAGGATAAGGTAAATAATTGGACTCATAGATGGCTTTCTACTGCTGCCCGGGTTACTCTTCTTCAAGCTGTTATCCAAGCTCTTCCTACTTATCGAAGCATGGTTCACGTTGCACCTATTTACTTTCTCAAGGAGTTTGATGCTCTTTCTCGACAATTCCTTTGGAGCGATAATTTACGTAGTACTAAATGGAGCTTGGTTAATTGGGCAACTGTTTGTAGGCCTAAAAAGGAGGGTGGTCTTGGTCTTCGATCTGCTCTATTGAGTAGTCAAGCTTTGGCTGCTAAACTTTATTAGCGATGGTGCTCTGGACAACATCAACTTTGGGCTCGTATTATCACTCATAAATATTTTCATGGTGCTGATCCTTGCTCTGTTTCTACACTTCCTCTCGAAGGTCGTGGCTCAATGGTTTGGCATACTTTGAAGATAGGTGTGATGTTGGTAAAGAGGGGTCTATTTTGGATATGTAAAGGAGGTTCTCAGGCTTTGTTTTGGTCTGATTCTTGGGATGGATTCCCTTCCATTTTATCCATATACCCTCATCTTCAGCCTCTTTGTGACTCTTTTCTTGCCGCTAGATGGGATAAAGTGGCTCATTACAAGACTCCTTATCAATTGGGACCTATTGTTGGTTACAGATGGAAGCATTCTTCTGATTGGCCTCCTGGAGGTACAAACATGGATCGTCAGGAGCTTTCTCAAATTCTGGCCTCTAGAGAGTGTTCTTCTTTGCTTGGTCCAGATGTTTTGGCTTGGGGCGGTACCTTGTCTGGGAAATATCATGTCTCTGCTGGGTATCAGGAGATAACTAGACAATTATTTGGGGATGTTGAGGTCCCTTTGTGGAAGCAAGTTTGGAATAAAGTTTCTTGGTCCAAGTGCAATTTTTTCATGTGGCTAGTGGCTCACAACCGTTGTCTTACCTAGGATAATCTTTGTAAACGTGGATTTCAGGGCCCCTCTTATTGTGTGTTGTGTGGTAATGGAGAGGAGTCTATCTCCCATCTGTTCTTCCATTGCTCCTATTCAACTCAGATATGGCACCTTTGGTGGCACGCTTGGGGTTGCTCTTGTCGGCATGCTTCCTCTTTGCCTGAGTTCTGGGCCTGCTTGGGTACTGCTCCCTCCAAGTCTTCTTTTCTCCATGCTACTTGGATTGCTGGCCCATCTTTCATGCTTTGGCATATCTGGTTGGAGAGGAATTGTTGCATATTCCAAGATGTTCGGCTTGGTGTTTTCAATCTTTGGTGGAAAATATCACATTCTCTTCAGGAAACTATTCTTCTGAAGTGTGAGCTTGATGGGGGTATGGATCCGGTTGATCTTGCTATCTGTAATCGCCTCAATTTTTATTTGCAGGATGGGGTTGCAGCTCATAGGTTTCCTTCTATGTCCAGGCAGCTTCATCATCAAAGGAAGGGTCGGGTTAACCGGGATGGGCACTGGACTCCTCCTCCCTGTGGAGTTCTGAAAATTAACACTGATGGTTCTTCCCGTGGGAATCCTGGTCCGGCTGGTATTGGCGGAGTGGCTCGTTGTAGTTCTGGGGATGTTAAATTTTTCTTCTCAGTTCATAAGGGTGATTATACTAACAATCTCATGGAAGCTTAGGCTATTTTATATGCTATGGAACAGTGTTTCTTGTGGGGATGGAGTAAGATTATCTATGAGTCTGATTCCCAGGTAGTGGTGAACATGCTTTCTTCGCAAGAGCTTGAGGATGTTAGTTGGCAGCTAGCTACTGTTGTTAAGCAAATTCTTTTCTTCTCTTCCTCTTTTCAGTTCATTAGGTTCACGTATATTCCTCATGAATGGAATAGAACTGCTGATTGTTTAGGCAAATGAGCATCTAGTCATGATCCGGGTTGGAATATTAGGGATAGGAGGCAACTGTCCTTTGAGATGGTGCAAGAATTTGATGATCTTGTTGCTCAGGATCGAGCTCCTTGTTGAGCTCTCCTTGTTGTATTCCTTTCTGTCTTAATAAATTTTTACCCCTCTTTTTGCAAATATAGTAATTTAATAATAAGACTAAAAATAGATCTAAATAAATATTTATATTAAAATAACTAAAAAATGGAAGAAAAAAAAAAAGGGGTGCATGCGCCAAAGTTCCTGCCTTCATGATTTTATGGTTGATTGAAGTAGGTTTTGGTTAAAATATAATGTATTTAATTTAATAAATATAACAAATAAATAACAATGAAAAATATAATATTATAGTGCTAAACTAAATTAAATTATAGAGTATAGTTAGTATATTATTAAATTATATAACTGCAATGATATATATTAATTAAAGCAGTAAAAAAAAATATAAATAAACATTATAGTATCATGCTAAATTAAAATTAGATGAGATCCTAAAGAACATTTATCATACCAAAGATATTTATCAACTAATTATATATAAGATATAGATAGAATTATATATATATATATATATATATATATATATATATATATATATATTTTTTTTTTTTTTTTTTTTTTTTTTTTTTAAAGAGTTAAATTGATTAATTTTAATTATTAAATTGTTTGATATATCTTGTTTAAGTGGTAAATTCATCCAATCAAAAATATGAGATTAGTGAATTTTTATATATGACTGGATAAGTCTAATAACATGATTAAAATTTTGAATTATAAATAAATTGATAAATGTTTGTAGATTTCAAAAGAAAGTAATAGTTATTATTATTTTTTATTTAATTATGTTGTATATGAATAATACAAATAATAATGTATGAATTAAATTTCTACCACTTAAATTCATATGAATTTTTCTTCATAAACTATCTTAAATAATAAATGTGTTTAAACTAAGAAATATATTTAACTTTATATTTGATCAAAATATCCATATTTGAATAACATTTTACAAATTACAAAAATAAACATCAATTAAAACTGATTTAATTTAAAATAACTGGTTTTATTTATATGATATTAATGTTTTTTGTATTCTCGCAGTTGAATTTCTAGAAAGACGGCCTGGAACAGGGTTGAAATATAAGGACATTTTTTCCAAGTGTTCTTGAATAGACAAGGCTTTGATTGTTGTGCTAAATTGTGGAACCGAGGTCCTCCAAAGAGATTTGGGATTAAAGCTTTTCTTAGTGAAGGTGTTGTGAGGAACTTTAGGTTAAATCTTTGACTTTGAATTTTCAGTTGTAGAAGGGTAAGGATTTCGTTTTGTAGTCATCAGACATGGGTTCAGGAAGGGAAAGTTTGGAAGGTGTTCGCAGGGGGATTCGAACTATTTTCTTTATGGTGATAATGCTAGGATCTCTTCTGGTTGTTTCAGCACCAATTTTTGTGGCTATACTGGAGATTATTGTTCTATCTATTTTGCTTAGGGTTTTCAAATCATGCCATGGATTGAAGATGGACTGGAATACCTACAGTTTTCGTTCTTCTTTGGTTGACATTCCTCTCATTTCTTTGATTCGGTCCATCATTATAATTCGTAAGTTTTTCTCAACGTTTCTCTTGCAAGTCCTCACAATTGATTTATTTTTGTATTTTGCTAAAAAAATGAACATTTCAGAGCCCATTTTGAGGACCAAATGCTAATTTGATTAGTCTATTAGATAATCAAGATAAGAATAATAAATAGTTGGGGGAGTTATTCCAACTACTTATGGTTCTCTAGTAGCATGCATGGTATGCTTAAACATATAATGTGATACTCCAAATGCTTTATCACTTCTTCAAGTTCTGTAATTCAAATATTAGTATGGATATCTTTCCTCATTGCACATAATTTAAGTTGTCAATGTAGAAGGTGCAAATTTGTCTAAAGCATATGTATTGATCGTAGTATGATATTAAGTACCTAGTGCTATATTGGGGACTTTGGCCTCTTAGTCTTGGGCTTAAATGCCCAAAGATATAATAATATAGCACGAGAACTTAACAACAAAATATGAGCTATCCTATCAAATCACAAGCGCATTTCTAGGAGGAGAATTTAACAACAAAATATGAGCAATTCTATCAGATCACAAGTGCATTTCTAGGAAAAAATTAATGCATTCACAATGTTAATTTAGATTCTCACTCATCTACACTTTTACAACCATTATGCATTAGGCAAGAACTATGATGCATTTCATCTCTTGTATTTAAAGGGCAATCATAATTCATTTAAGGGGATCTTAGATCTAGATCATAACTTGCATTCTTATTTGCACAATTATATATGAACATTCATTAAATCGCTTGTATTGCATCATCTAAGATATCTATTACATGTTTGCACCTACTATCTTTTATCATTTTCACAAGCATTTTGATAATATTGTTTGATATAAAAGCATCCTAGGTGAATTAGCAATCTACATCAACAAAAAAAATCCCATTTTTTTGCTTCAATTTAGGCAAGCTTTGGAATAGACTCTAGTCATTTATCAACAAGGAATTTATTAAATGTTGTAACCATCACTACCACAATTGATATGTATGTAAAATATGGAGTTTTGGAATGAGTGAGCATCCATCAAGTCATGCATGGATTCTCTTCTTTATAATCATGTTGACCATTTCAACACTAATAGCTCATTTGGTAATATTTCATATTATAGTACTGCAACCATGGTAAAAGTTATGGATGTTGTCATTGACCATGATATCCACATACTATTTTGTGGAGATATAGACAACACACTTTAATTGTTTACAAAGAAATGTCACTACATGGAATATAATAATTGTTTTGCACCAAAATGGTTTTGTTCAAGAAACCTTCATATGAATGTAGTGGCATAAGTAAAACCATAATATTACCAAGAATCTTTTTTATGTAAAATATGGACATCTGATTATTTTACAATGTGACATACGAGGAAGTGGATTACCAAAGTCCCCAATATAGCACTAGGTACTTAATATCATACTACGATCAATACATATGCTTTAGACAAATTTGCACCTTCTATATTGACAACTTAAATTATGTGCAATGAGGAAAGATATCCATACCGATATTTGAATTACAGAACTTGAAGAAGTGATAAAGAATTTGGAGTATCACATTATATGTTTAAGCATACCATGCATGCTACTAGAGAACCATAAATAGTTGGAATAACTCCCCCAACCATTTATTATTCTTATCTTGATTATCAAATGGAACTCACACTATTTTTAATCATTAGCACTAGACAAAAACTAGGATAGAGATATAGATAGAGATAAATACCAGTATACAACAATAACAAAATAAACGTATATGTAGAGGGAAAAAAAGGATAGATAATATAGACGAGGAAGAGGGAGAGAGATAAAATAGTAAGATAGAGTGATAACAACATAAGTTGTGTGTGTGTGTGTGAAAGAGAGAGAGAGAGAACTAAATATAATTATTTTTCTTAATAAAACAAATAGTCAAAATAAAATCATGGTTATAATAAAAAATTAAAATATATTATATTTTAATTAATGAAACTAAGAATTTAATTTTTATATTAAAACTCACATTTCTATAAGAAAAAATGAAATATATTGAAATGTAAAAATATTTTATAAGTAAAACTAATTGTTTAATTTTACACAATTAGAGAAGGTTTACTATTTAATGTTTTGCATTTCCAAACTTTTCATATATTTAAGTAATTTTTAATTATAAAATAATATCTATATAATTTAATATGTACATTTGTAAATAATAAATAGATGTAATATATATATATATTTGATGTTGATGAATAAATATGATGTAATAAATAAGAAATAAAATATAATTATTTAATTTCAATACATAGTTTATAAAAACATAATAATAATTTATATATCTTTTAGAATTGAATTATTTCTTTTTTGTGGTTATTTCTTTAGTATGTTTTTTTATATAAAATATAATTATTAATTTAATATTAAAATATATATTTAAGTTTTAACTATATTTAAACTAAATGATAAATTGTTTAAATAAAAAATATTAATAATAATAAATGATATAATTTATAAATTGTAACACTTATCAATTATACATATTGCAAACACTATTATAAAATATAATTAAAAAACAATATTCTTTAATTTATTTTTATAAAAGTAAAATAATAGTAATAATTTAACTACTTTTATTATTTTTTTTTATTTTTTTAAAATTAGAAATTCGAATACAAAGATATAACATATTGAAATTATATTTAAAAAGACACATTTATTAGTTATATATATAGAAGTATAATTTGAACTTATGCATTACATGAAATTTTAGGAACAAGTTATATCAAATAGTCAAAAATAAACATCAATGTAAAACTAATAATAAATATATTTAAAATAAGAAATTAAAAATATTTAATAGATTGTGATAATTAATATTGATTAGACATGTTGTGTGAGGTGGAAGATAAAATGATTGAAAAAATAAAATCTAACACCATTTTCGGTAATGCCAAATAATGCCAACTTTCATGGCACACAAAAGTGGGAGGGGTTTATAAACCGTTCACACCAACTGGTTCCTTTGCCTTTCAATTCAATCTCTCTTCTCTTAGTAGTCTCTCTGTTTTAAGATTTCCTTAGGGTGAAAAATGGAAACGTATCGCAACACTTTCATTGCATTATCATTTCTTCTGGTGGCGCTCATCAGTGGGGCGGCAGCTCGATAGTTTGAGGTGGGCGACATATGTAAAATATTGTATTTATAATTATAATAATTAAAATAGTTAAATTATTACTATTATTTTAATTATATAAAAATAAATTAAACAATATTATTTTCTAACTATATTTTAACTAATTGTTTATATTATATGATAATGATTTGAAGTGAAACTTGTAGTTAATATTTTATGATTATGATTGTAATAATTTTAAATAACATTAATTTGAACTTAAAATAATTAAGAATTACAAGAAATATTTTATTGAAATACTAAAAAAGCAAGCATTAATCAATAGATAAAATTTAACTAATCAATATTTAATATTTTTTAGACTATCTACAACCTATTAAAAAAATCCTTCTAGTATCTTTTAAATTAATTAAAAACTAATGCAAATTTAGTGATAAAAATAAATATTAACTAGCACTTGCGCCATAGGAGGTGCAAGGTAATAATTGATAGAAAATTTTATACATGTTTTAACTTAACTACCTATATGTCCAACTATATAAAATTGAACAAATTATCCAGGTAATTTCTATTGTGTGCATCATTTGCCCCAATCAAAGAGCTTTCTTGGCTCTTGTATTCATGTCATAAAAAAATAGAGTTGCCTAATAGACATGTTACTTTGCCACAAATTCTTGTCATGATAGATGGACCCAATAAGTCAAGAAACAAGAAAAGGAAAGATATCTCAACTGCTCGACTAGTTCTTGCCTTCATGATTCTATGGTTGATTGAAGTAGGTTTTGGTTAAAATATAATGTATTTATTTAAATAAAATAACAAATAAATAATAATGAAAAATATAATATTATAGCACTAAACTAAATTAAATTACAGAGTATAGTTAGTATATTATTAAATTATATAACTGCAATGATTTATATTAATTAAAATAGTAAAAGAATATATAAATAATAAACATTATAGTATCATGCTAAATTAAAATTAGATGACATCTTAAAGAACATTTATCATACCAAAGATATTTATCAACTAATTATATATAAGATATAGATAAAATTATATAATTTTTTTTAAAAAGAGTTAAATTGATTAATTTTAATTATTATTAAATTGTTTGATATATCTTGTTTAAGTGATAAATTCATCCAATTGAAGAAGCTGGACAATATTTTTAAGCTTAAATCTAATGCATAAAAATAAATAAACATAAATAAATTTTAAAATAACATTTATGCTTTAAAAAAACCAAACACACTTATAATAAATAAAGTTGATAATATATCAAGCTAAACGATTTGAACTTTATTAAAATTGATACAAAATTAATATTATGTATTTTAAAGTATAAATTAAAAATATCAATATAATAAAAATTACATATGTTAAATAAATGTATAATCTAATAAAATTATATATAAAAATAAAAAATAAAAGAAAATCTATTAAAAGCATTGGTTTAGATATGTACAAATAAAAATAATTAAATTCTAATTTAAACTTATATAAATTTAAATTAAAATAAATATGAAATTAAACTATATAAAAAAATATTTTTTGAAAATTGACAATTTAAAAGAGTTAAAATGTCTATATTTGATTAAAATATCTATATTTGAATAACATTTTACAAATTATAAAGATAAACATCAATTAAAATTAACATTGATTGTCTTTTTTTTTAAAGTTTATCCACTTGTCACAAATGTGGAAAAGATTAAATTGAAATTAATGCATTCATTAATAGAAGGTGTTAGAAAAATGATTATTTAAAAAAAAAATTATCCACTTGTCACAAAAGATAAAGTTGCAATTAATGCTTGCATTAATAGAGGTGTTGGAAAAAATAGTTGTATTTTTGTTGAAGAAAATTGAATTTTTTCATTGCCTTTTTCATCATGAGCCAATAAAATTTTTAAAAATTTGTATTTTTCAATTCCAAAAAAAATGCAAATTAATAAACTTTTTGCAAACATTAATATATCAATAAAAATTTTAGATTATGAAACTAATATGAAACTTGGTGATTCCATTAGTTTCCTACCCGGAACTAATAACACTGATAGTTTTAAGCGCCAAAGTAAAACGAGGGAAAAGCGCCAAAAATACTATGTGGAAAGGGGGGAAATTATCTACTTTTGTCAGAAAATAGAGTGTCCATGGAAACTTGAGGTGCATAAGCCATCGATGGTGTAAGGATAAGGTTGTAGAGATTTTACTGAACCATTTGCCGATGCTTGTAAATTTACATACTACAGCCAGTGTAATTGTTGTATTCAAAGCTTCCTTGGCCGGTCACACAGACATCATTTATATGTTTGAACATTGTTTGTGCCCTACGCCCCTGGAGATGGACGGTAGGGAATCCAATGGGCAAACAGCTTTACACTATGTCGTCTTCAACAATGTAATGATCCCATCTTTTAGCTCTCACATTCTCCAAAGTCTAAGTGGAGGATAAGAAAATTAAAGTCATTCAATTAAAAATTAAAAGCTGACTTTGTATTACTAGCTTCGAGGGTATGTATTAATTATTAGAAAGACGGAAGCCTCTCGATTTAATTAATTATTGCTAGGGAGGAATTTCTAGAGAATGCATTAATTATTGTTTTAGTTCCTTCCAGAAGAATGAAGAAAAAGATAAATAAGGCTGAAAGTCTCATTGTTGAGCATCGGATTATTGTATCGGATGATTATAACTTACATTTGATAAGAGCTTGGATGTGTGAATCACACTCTTTTTTGGCACTAGGAGACGTTCATTCTCTGTTGTAACATTCTACATTTCATTCCCTTAGGGTTTGGCCTTTGGAATACATCTCTTTGTACTTGATTGCAGCATTTTTAGAATTAATATAATTTCAGTAGTTTGTCTTGCTCTGGTATTGCGAAAATTATAAAGCCCTTGTCGCATGCTCAAACATAAATATTGAAGATCTCCACAGGATGGCAAGACTTATAGCTCTGATACCACTGTAATAGGCACCCACCAATTATAACTTTATGAAAGACTTTGGAAGAAAGCTTTGATACCACTGTAATGGACACCCAGGAATGCCCAAAAGTTGAACCAACTACTGAAATTATATTAATTCTAAAAATGCTGCAATCAAGTACAAAGAGATGTATTTCAAAGGCCAAACCCTAAGGGAATAACGTCTAGAATGTTACAACAGAGAATGAACGTCCCCTATTGCCAAAAAAGAGTGTGATTCACACATCCAAGCTCTTATCAAATGCAAGTTATAATCATCTGATACAATAATCCGATGCTCAACAATGAGAATTTCAACCTTATTTATCCTTTTTTTCATCCTTCTGAAAGGAACTAAAACATTAATTAATTGCAAGAGCTAGAAGCTTCCTCCTAACAATAATTAATGCATTCTCTAGAAATTCCTCCCTAGCAATAATTAATTAAATCACACGCTGCTTATCTTTGCTATATATATACATATTTGTTTTCCTTAAATGCCAAACTCTGATATTGCTAGTGCCTAGAATATTTGATTATTAAACAGTATGTAGATACAGCTTTGTTTATGATGTATGATTCTTAATATGTGCTGCTAATCAAAATCTTTGACCGAAAGTATTCACGCTGACTGTATGTCTTTACTGGATCTTCAATACTAAATACTCATCGCAGTTGTTATATATTTGATATTTCTTGCATATCTTTGCATATATATATATATATACACACGTTTCCTCCTGCATTAGCATTCCAAAAAAAAAAAATCCCTGCATCTCGTATCTGCTTCGGAATCCGCATCCAAATCAGTAACTTAGGAGAGCTTATATAATCTTGTATAAATCAGTATTGAACTCATAGATACGTTTCAGCATTGTTTTCTGTCACACAATGCTTGCCAATAACGTTAAGGATTCATTTCCTTCCTTATCTATTCATTGCAAAGAGTAATAAATATGTATTTTTATATTCCATGATCCCATTTCATTCTTGATCCTTCCATCCAATGAGTATCCCATACATATTTAAGAATTTATGTCATCAATACCAAATATCTTTAATTATCTATGATTACTTCCATACAGATCCCAGTTAATCCCCCAGATGCCTGTTGTAGATAGATTGAGAGTCTTATTATATCTTATGAAATGGAGGGAGAAGTCTCTTCTTAAGAGTCATGTCTTATGACTATTCAACGATTCCTCTTTTCCTTCACCAATCACATCCCCTCCATATTGTAAATGATCCATTAAGCTTAATCGTTGTAGTTATTGCATCTCTTTATGTAATCATTGATGATTGAATCAACATCATATCCCTTCACAATGATGCTAATTTTTCATTTGCTAGTTCTTATCAAGCATGTGGTTATGGAATCTTCGTTTTTATTAACTAATGATGGCCTTTATGGTCAATCTTTAACCTCACTTCCCCTCATGAACGAGTCTTGAGTTTGTGGGATATGAAAGGCATGAGCTAGCTGTTGTTGAACATAGAGACTTGGACGCTTGGCTTGGAGGTCATTGGCTGCTCACTTGGAGTTTAAAATTTGAGGCTTAAGTGTAGAGATCAATGCTGATCCTTCTAATTGCCAGGAGTTGATTGTTACCATCAAAGAAAATCCCTAAACTAACTACAGCAATTGACGACATTATTTGTTTGTCAATATCCCAAGGGTAGGTTTCTCAAAGTCCACAATATGTACTACAATGTTCTCTTAAAACATAAGACTGTATGATTTATATCTTCATCACTTACCATTCCCAATTGTTCAATGTTATAATCATTTTCACGTGTGTACTGATTGCTCAATGTTTGACCTTGTTTAGACATTGTCTCCCATTAATATTTTGATAATTTTAATTATGATATATTATAATAAATTAATTATTTAATTTTTATTATTTACTATTAGTTAATGGGACATCACACTATTGGAACTACTTGGAGTAGCGTTAGCACTGCTTTTTTCCATCAACTAAGATGATTTTGATGCTCTCAATGAAGAGCATTATGATAATTTGAATTAATTTTAATTTTTCTTTGCCTAGTTGCATTCATATGAACGTTTTATCTTTCTGAAAATAGACATTGGTTATCAACTATGGTATTATCAGTTGTGTTTTGTATTAAATTATGTCCAAATAATGTCAACCTGTGTAAAAATTGGCAATTGACTAAGCCCCAACTTGAACTGGCAACACAAAATGTTTATTTTGGGGGTTGATGGTCGTTTTTATACCACTTGCTTTTGTGTAAAATATATAAAGATCTTAGCAACCTTTATTCATTCATTCAAAAATATTTTCTTTTGTATTTGGTTGGGCTGGTGGATCTTTCCACATAGTTTATATCCCAATAAAAGATGTAGATACTAGAGATAACTAATTTTCCTGACTCATTTCTTGTTTGAGCCTATTTTAAGAAAATAATTTGAATATGCTTTCTTTGTTCCATGGAAAGAGGAAAAAAGAGGACTTTCTTTATTTGTAGTATATGCCAAGTTACATTCCCAGTGTATGCCTAGTTACAAGCATTCTTGTTCTTAGCCTCACAAGAACTAACACTCAACTTCCTTAACCAAATTTACAAATACTAACTTCAGTTGGAGTAGCAAGAGGGTCAGTCTCATTTTAAATGTTGACAGCTTCACCTTTTACACCACAAACTAGTGCATTGGATAGAGGTCTCAATAAGAGAATTCTAGAGTAAGAAACACATTTAATGAATAAGTGGGTTTACTAAGTGCCTAGATTTTTACCTTTACTTACATAAGACTTTGTAGCTCAATAATTGTTAGTATCAATTCCCTAGATATGCCAATTTATGTGATTTTCTTTTCCTAGGAAGAAGTTCATTTTGAGTTTATCTTCATTAATCCACATTTCACGAGTATTGGTTCATAAGAACCCATCTCTTATGAAAATTAACGGCCCACTAAGTGTGCTTGATCTCGGAGATTATTCTATGGCCAACAATGCTTAAGTTCTACTATTGAGGTGAGTGAAATCTTGGGATGTCTAGATGCTTAAAAGTTGGAGTTCTATGCACCAAGTACGCTCTCTATGCAGTATTAATTTCATAGGTTTAATAGTAGGAGAGGAATTAGATTAAGTTATAATGTGCAGTCCAACAAGATATCAAAATAACTCATAAACAAAAGTTAATTGTCAGTTCATAACATCACATATTTGATGAAAGATGATTTGTGCCTAATTTATGGCATTATGATCAAGATGTCATTAAAGGAAGGAGGAGATAAATTGCATATCTGTTGTTGAGTTCAATATTGCAAAATAATTAATTTTTCTTGTGTCAGACCATTTTTGTGAACCAAAGATGCATTTAATTTTATGTTAACAAGGGACATACCTTTGAAAGGTGCAACTGTCATGTCCCCTTTTCAAATAATAAAAAAATAATAATCTTTGCTAAGACAGGCAGGCCCAAGAAAGTGAAGTTTCGGAAAAAGGGAGTTAATCTTTGGAAACCGTTGGACTAATAAATGATAATTAATTATTAAAATATGTTTCATTAACCTCTCTTGGATGTGAGTTACAGTTATTCCCTTTTTAAAGAGGTTTGGAGGCATTTTGGGGGGATTCCAGACTTGATTTTCACTCATTCTTTGTTATTCTTCAGAGGCTGCCAAACCTGTGGAGAAGGAGACCCAAAAACGGGAGTTTGCAGGTTTCCAGGGAGACCCAAGAACGGGAGTTTGCAGGTTTCCAGGAAGGCTAAGGACAGGAGTTTGAAGCCATTCCATGTGCATGCTCATACAGAGTTTGCCTTTGTGCTGAACAGTGCAGATTTGTGAGTTTCCGGGTGTATTTTTGTAAGAGTTTGGTGTTTCCGGTTGAGTATTTCATATCAGTTTTGGTTGCTGCTGTATTTTATACTTTAAGCTGTTAAAATAGAGCTGAATATATATATTGGGACGTGATTAAACTTCTGAGATAGATTATTAGTGTTCTTGTGGTGTTTCCGAGCATATTTTGTGCTATTTCGGGAGCCCGATGAGCATAGTTTTGGTCCTACATTTTCGAGCTGTTGTGTAAAGGCTATACGGATCTGGAAATGTCAATTTGTAGGCTGTTATGCTGCTGAAAGTTCTGTAAAAATTTCCATTTTCAGATTTATTAGTAATTGGTGAAGCTGTGAAGCTTTTGGCACAATTTCTGGCATACCCGATTTGGGGTTTCTTGAGAAATTTGGAGGATCTTTGTGATATTAGTTGTTGATCTTAAAGATCTGATTAAAGGTTGGAAATATCATGTAAAATCAGAAAAGGGACATTTCAGTGGTATCAGAGCCATGATCTTGCCAGCCTGAGGGTTTGTAGAAGTTGCAGGTCAGTTTTGACAACTACCCAGATCTTGCATTTCAGTTTTGAGAACTACCCAAATCTTGCATGTCATAATTTATGATTGCATGTTGCTTCTAATCAGCTGCATGTAAAAATTTATGGTTGCATGCTACTTCTAATCATTTTCATGTTAGTTCTTGGTGAATTTGGTGGTTGTAGAAGTTTGCATGTCAGTTTTGACAACTACCCAGATCTTGCATGTCATAATTTGGTGGTTGCATGTTGCTTCTAATCAGTTGCATGTCCAAATCTATGGTTGCATGCTACTTCTAATCATTTGCATGTTAGTTCTTGGTGCTTGAAGAAGTTATATCCTATTGGGGTTACACTCTACTTTATCCAGAATGGACAGGTATAGTACAGAGTCTCAGAGGGAACGATCTTGGACAATTGATAGCCAGAGTCAAAATAGTAGAAAGGATGGTTATTTAGACATTCGAGATAAACTTATGAAAATAAGCCATGACATGTCTAAACAGTTGGTTGAGCACCACCGTATAAATGACATGTTATCTGACCCAGCTAAGGTGGACAAGTTGACTGGATTTCTATTTGGCAGATTTTCTCACAGGACAGATGACACAATTCCCAAGAACTTGCATGAGGAGTTTGAGAAACTAGCTGATAGCCAGGTAGTGGTCTCAAATTCTACTTTGCCACAGGAGGTGGTGGGAAAGGATATTACACAGATTGATAGTAAGGGTCAACTTGATACTCAAATTGAGACGATTGTTTACAGGTTGTCAAAGGGTGATGCCACAGGTATTCAGGATGGTATAGTTACAACAGGCAGTGACTACAGTGTAGTGGGTTCAGATGATGATTATGAGGATGTTGTTGTGCAGGATGGTGAGATACCTGGTAGAGATGAGCAGACATTGAGCATTCATGACTTTGCTGAGAAAGAGTACCAGGCACAGTTAGATGCTTCATCACATGAGGTTGAGGCTGGTAGTACTTCACATGATTTGTCCAACCAGCTGAAGGTGAACACAGATAGTATTGTGACTTCATTATCTCATCATGACAGGTATGTGGAGTTAGTTGGTATTGGTCATATTACTCAGGTGAGGAGTTTGCTTGAGTTACCAGTTGATTCTAGTTTACGGATATGGACTCGAGATTGTTATATTGGCATTTGGGATTCAGTTGACTGGAGATCTTTAACACTTTTTGGTAGCAGTGTTTGTTTGGGTGCTATCATGGATTTGATTAGCAGATTACACGGTGTTGTCTTTTCTTGTGCCAGTATCTTGTCTGATGTTGGTATTAGTTTTTATACACCGGTGTTGGGCTTTGTTCATATATCCAGTCGACCATACTTGCTGGAATGTGTTGATGATATTTCATATTTGGCAGTGTGTATAGATGAGTCCCAGGATCACATTGGCATTGATGACATCCAGAAGGATGCAATGGGCGGTTTTGAAGACTTAGTTTCCTTGGGTATAGAGGAGTTGGACAGCAATGCTAATGTTTTTGATACTCCGTATGTTGATATGAGCTTTAGATTTGATTCACAAGATATGGATGGTAATACTCTAGAGACTAGTAACTTTGAGGACACTCCTTCAGACAGTGCATCAGAGGAGGTTTGTAGGAGACAGTCAAGCCAGTGCCATCATGTGTCTAATCAGTTGAGAGTTAGTGACCAAGACATTTCTATCACTTGCCAACATTTTGATGCTGCTCGTCAGTTGTTAGCAGTTTATGGATGGGGTTCTCCTACTAGTGATGAGCAGGGAGGAAGTTATCTTTCCTTGACAGAGATCCACTCTTTATGGGAGGCTATCCAAATTCTGAGACAGGATTATATGCAGTTGGTAGCTGACAGAGATTATCTTATGAAGTGGGGCAGTACATCATATGATGCATTGTTGGCCAAGGAAGATGAGGTGAGTGAGCTTACTGAGCAGCTTGTGGTGACTTCTGAGATTCTTGAGAGTACTCAGTTGGCTTTCAAGGAGTCACAATTTCATTTGGCTAAGGTGACCATGGAGTTAGAGCGACTACAGTCTTTATCTGATTCTATACAGTCACAAGCTATGGTGTTTGGTGATTCGAGGATGTCCATGGCTGAGATTGTTAGAGACAGTGGAGATGGGGATGCATCCATCCTTGATACTAACATTGGCATATCAGGTTCATTCCCACTAGAGTCAAGTTTAGTTGAGTTGGGTATTGTAGCAGATTATTGTATGCCTGACAGGGTGGTGGCTTCTAGTACTAAAGGCATAGAGACTAGAGATGTATCAAAGGTCATGTGTGATGTTGGTGAGTCGACAGTTGGCATGGTTCCTGCTAGTAATACTACTCCCTTGGTGATATCTTTGGAGGTAGTAGTCAGTTCCAACATGGTTGATGATCAATTGCAGTTAGTTTCATCTAGATTACAGTCTGAGCCACTGACTGAGATTGGTGCATTCTATCGGCATTACACTGTGAGGTACGCTCATCAATTTACCATTGATGACCATGTTGATGAGATTATGATACAGAGATGTACTTTGGTTCCTAGTGCTTATCATCAGTTATGGAATAGTTTGATGCCTCAAGATGAGAGTTGTGATGGGCACGACATGGCGACAGGTTCTATAGTTGATAGCTTGATAATACATGACTTAGAGCAGGAGTTTTGGAGTGATGCTTCAGCAAGTGTCGTTATTGATTCTACTCCTTTGGCTATGACATCTCCTGACTTAGCTAGTGATCAGTCACAGTGGGTTGTATCACTTGTTCATGGTGAGCTATTGACTGAGGTTGGTTTTTTTAATCAACATTATATTGCAGGGTATGTACATCAGTTAACAATTGATCCTTATGCTGAGGATTTGATGGCAGGAAAATTTGGTTTGGGTTCCATTTCTTGTTGTTTATCTTGTGATGGCTTTTCACTGTCAGGGGTGCATGGTAGTTATGGTTATGAGACAGTGGCCAATGATCTACAGAGTTGTGTTGACTGCAGGAGTTGTACAGTGTGTGGATTCTCCATACTTGGTATAGTTTCATTTGAGAGCATTCACCATTGTTGCAGAGTTGGATTGTACATTCCATATAGGCCAGTGGAATGCATTGATGGTATTTACTATGTTGGTAGTCCACTTTACTTGGGTTTTGATATTCTAAGAGTTTGTGTCTCATGGGTTTTTTACTGTGGTAATGGTGATTTTGGAGTTTGGTTGAGCTATAATTGCCAGTTTGATTATGGATTCCTCTTGGTCATATTGCAGAGGATCTTGCAGGAGTCTGTGTTAATTGGTAGTAGTATAGTTCATGACTACATTTGGGATCCAGGAGGATTGATTGGTTTATTGTTCAGCCATTGCTTGAGGACAAGCAATGTTTGGGAGGGGAGGACTTGTCATGTCCCCTTTTCAAATAATAAAAAAATAATAATCTTTGCTAAGACAGGCAGGCCCAAGAAAGTGAAGTTTCGGAAAAAGGGAGTTAATCTTTGGAAACCGTTGGACTAATAAATGATAATTAATTATTAAAATATGTTTCATTAACCTCTCTTGGATGTGAGTTACAGTTATTCCCTTTTTAAAGAGGTTTGGAGGCATTTTGGGGGGATTCCAGACTTGATTTTCACTCATTCTTTGTTATTCTTCAGAGGCTGCCAAACCTGTGGAGAAGGAGACCCAAAAACGGGAGTTTGCAGGTTTCCAGGGAGACCCAAGAACGGGAGTTTGCAGGTTTCCAGGAAGGCTAAGGACAGGAGTTTGAAGCCATTCCATGTGCATGCTCATACAGAGTTTGCCTTTGTGCTGAACAGTGCAGATTTGTGAGTTTCCGGGTGTATTTTTGTAAGAGTTTGGTGTTTCCGGTTGAGTATTTCATATCAGTTTTGGTTGCTGCTGTATTTTATACTTTAAGCTGTTAAAATAGAGCTGAATATATATATTGGGACGTGATTAAACTTCTGAGATAGATTATTAGTGTTCTTGTGGTGTTTCCGAGCATATTTTGTGCTATTTCGGGAGCCCGATGAGCATAGTTTTGGTCCTACATTTTCGAGCTGTTGTGTAAAGGCTATACGGATCTGGAAATGTCAATTTGTAGGCTGTTATGCTGCTGAAAGTTCTGTAAAAATTTCCATTTTCAGATTTATTAGTAATTGGTGAAGCTGTGAAGCTTTTGGCACAATTTCTGGCATACCCGATTTGGGGTTTCTTGAGAAATTTGGAGGATCTTTGTGATATTAGTTGTTGATCTTAAAGATCTGATTAAAGGTTGGAAATATCATGTAAAATCAGAAAAGGGACATTTCAGCAACCTAACTTGGATTGCAATAAGATTAAATGAAAATAATTTTTCTTGTGGCTGAGCCCCCTTCATTGGAGTGCCCACTTTGATCAAGCAAACAAAATTAAATACAATATTTAAATGCTGCCTTGGCCGGCCAACCTGGAGAGTTGCATTCATTGGGTTAAGGTGTGCATCTACATGTACAAAATGGGGGTCATTTTTACAATGCTAGATTGTTGGAATAAGGCAATATATTAGCCCTTAGTGTAGTGAAAGCTAAATTTTAAACTCATTAAAATCGATTAATGTTAATGTCTCTGATAATTTCTTTGTAGGACCAGCAAGGGTTGGCTTTGGAATATAATAGGTCCATAACAGTTGGGATACCCCCTTCAATCATTAACTTTTTAAAACCTTTCTAATAGCTAAAAGGAAACCATGGAGGGAAATAGCAATGTCAACAAAGTAATTGGTAGAAGTAGAAATATGATGCATGAACACCCACGGGATTTTGATGGATTTTACTTTTTGTCTTGAAATTGTCAAATCTCCTAAACAACTCTTGAAACTTGATGAGTTCATTCAGTGAAATAGTAGTTCTTATTTTTAAAGCTCGGGTAGCAGCTATAGAGATTATTCATGCCCATGTTCTATGTTATTGTATTTATTGGGAGCTAATTCATGTCTTCTTCTGAGGCTCTATTGAATTCTTGTATGTTGTTTATTTTTTATTCATTGCGGCTGCATATTCTCCTAAAGTTGAACTGACTTTCTTCAGGAACCGTCATCGCATGTTGAGGTGCTCGATGCTAGTTGTATTGCTCTATTATTATTGAACTTAATATATTTTAGTATTTTCATGATCATCATTGTCTGTGCTAGAAATGGACTACTTAGCTCCTCGCATGAGATTACTCAACATCAAAGATGACTTGGCATTGTTTCTTGTCCCTATCTTGAGTATTGTCGGTTCATAGTTTTTTATATCAACGGTTTATGTTCTATTGCCTTTAATGAAAGGGAGGGTGTTGTCGGTGGTTGTAATGCTAGTCTCTTTGTTTTACATCGCATGTCCTTTCATTTCCCAGGGACTCTATGTCACATTAGCTTTAGTGGAATAAAAGACTTATGTTTGGTCTATCGTGAGCTGCTTCAGTTCTGAGCGCAGTGTCTGGTTTTTTTCTCTGAAGTTTCCATATGCTTGAGAAACAAGCTATAGCAGGTTGAATTGCTATATAAATGATATGTTTGTTTTGCATATTTGATCTGTGTAAGATTGACACATACATTTTGGTAAAGAATTAAAAGTGTCTGTGAGATGCTTGTGCTTATTTGTCTATTCTGAAGTAATCAATTTGTGTTCAAAGTTGAATAAGGCTTATTGATTGACTGGTTAATGTCTTCAATCATAAGCAAGAGATTATTATATTGTTTTGGGAATTCAATAAAGGAACATTTTTGTGGTCTTGGTTTTTCACTCTCAAGTGGAGGGTTTTCCCAGGACAAGCCTTTTGTGTTCACTATTCTTTGTGTTTTGAATTTCAGTTTACTGCAATTTGCATTATAATACATTCCAGTTCACAAATTTAACACTTACCACCATTCAACTCCCTATTTTAATCTCTCTGACTCAGATATCGATGTTATTTGAAAAAAGGAATAGTTTATAAATGTAAATTGTAAAGCTTTTATCCTGTTGTGAAGATTGACAATTCTTGTTAACCAGTACACCCTACACCCAAATTAATATTTTATTTGAACATAAGAGCATGAAAACCCTTTCTAGGTGCTTCATGTTTTAGATGTGCTTACCATTGAAAATATTCTCAACACCTAAACCTGCATTGTTCTTAACAAACAACATTCAAATTTGTGTGCCTTGCATATGGAGAGATTTTTTTAATGTGATTTTCACATGTTCAGCCGTCTACATTGCATGTTGTTTCATACTGGCTTGTAAAGTTGACAAACAAGATTTTGTCTTCAAATTCTCACCTAAAACTTGATGAAATTGACCTTATGGTGCTAATTAAACATTCAAAGAAAGCCAGTGGAGCAATAAACATACAAGATGTGCAAGGAAACATCCTGTTAGCAATGAAAAACCCATATTAAATTTCAAAAAGCATATACAATGTAAATGAATGGAAGATTCTGCCATAAGAAATAAAATCATGTGTGCTAATGAATTTTTAGGCTTGCTATCCTCATCATTCTAACTCTTTTCTTAGTTAAGAGCCTAAAAGAACTCCTTTAACTTTTAAAGTGTTTTTTAGAAAGCATTCATTACATCTGTTTAAAGTGTCACTCTCTGTTTCTTGGGACAACAGATTACTGTTATATTTTCATTTTCATTCCAATTATATACTGTGTTTCATTCTTAAGATTGTGAATTGCTCTTTCTGTAAGAATCCATTTGTCTAGTGATATTTATCTTGCTAATACTTGGGGATACTGTCATTATAGTTTGGTGCCTTGGTAGTGGCACTGCCTTAATTGGAGGGAGGAGAGGAAGCACAACTTAGACACATCGAACAACTTCAAGTGAGTATCGCCAATCATTTCTTTTATTCAACGTCAATATATAACTTGTGGCAAAGTGTGTACTCTAGTGTAAACCAGTGTTGGACTTTTATAAGCAGTACTATTGGAGAATAAATCTGTAAATGTTTTGCCTAGCAATAAAGGTAAACAACAATGAACAAAATATAAAGAACACTGAGACACAAAAGACACAACATTTTGTCATAGGAAAACCATCCAACTTGAGGGGAAAAACCCAGCCACACCAAAAATATATCTTGTTTATTAAAGAATAAAAGTTTGAGTACAATTCTTTTAATTGAATACAATACTTATCACACAAAACAACCATATATCTCTTGAATGAAACTCTCCTTATCATAACAGAAAGTCTTCATTACCAAAAGCAAGACTCTTCATATTTACAAATGCATTTCTCTCTGCACATTGTGTGTCTTTCCATATTTCCAAACACATGTATATGAAAGATCACCATGCAAGTAATTAGGATATTACCTGTAGCTACAAACATCAATGCTCCCTCTTAGCAAAGGAGATATCATTTGCAGATTTCATGACATCATGACAAACACAAATGCTACACCCATGTCTGTCAACAACAGATCTTTATCATGATATAAACATCTCAGCATCATATTCACCATGTCTACTCCCAGAGATATTACATGGGTCTTTGGGGATCAAAAGGTATGGGACTTTGTTGGTTGCATGACTAAACAAAGAAATTACTTAGCTGAGCAAGACAACATAGGGTCAAAGAGCACTCCAATCAGCTAGATCACACAAGTGAACAAAGGGAATCAAATCATAGATCTTTTAATTAGGCTAAGGGAAGAAGCAGATAGTGAAGACATCTTGAATAGGTTGAGTATAATCCTGATTTTCTGAGCTTAATCAGCAATTCTCTTTCATCTCATGAGTCAAACTTTGAACCTTGGGTTGGGAACATTCTGGTTGGGATGATCAAGTGTGAAATTGATCCTTCCTTACCCATATTTTGATGAGATATTTGGTTTCGTACATAATGGACCAGCCACAAAAGGCTTGACTTTGGTGAAAAAAATGAACATATCCCATTCATTGGTGGACTTGTCACTTCTTTCATATGACAGGGCCATGATGTACTAATTGATTAGAGATTGTTTTTTAAGATATTATATGGGACTTTGAGGATCAAAAGGTAAGGAACTTTGTTGGTTGCATGACTAAACAAAGAAATTACTTAGCAACCTTTAATGAAGGCACACTAATTTTTGGAGAAATATATAATTTTATAGAAGTTGTTTAGAGTTCTTCAACATATTTGCCTTGCTGGAGATTGGTTCATTTCATGAATTGCTAAAAATATTGGTTATTGGTAGTAATTGTGGCTTCCTTTAGAGTGAAGGATCCCAACCTCACATCAATTATTGAGTTTAGTATTGCACAACTCATATTCCAAACTACCTACAAGAAAATAACTGCTAAACACTTCCCCCTAATACTGGCCCAGCTTGCTTGAACACAACAACATTCTTCTATGATTCTGGTCGTTTAAGACAATCACTCACATCCTCTTCAAGTTGAAGTGCGTATCCTTCTTATACACCCTCCTACCCTCAAGGGTTGTCCACATTTCAAACTAATCTCTAGGCCCTTTATACAACAACCTTGAACTTCAAAACATAGATAACTTACCATGCTACTGTCATGAATTGGCAACGAACTAGTTGTACTGCAGTCTTCTGGATAGACCCACACACAGAGGTGAATAATTTTCGAACCAGAATTTATTTCCTCAATCACACCATTGAATGCTGGCACAATTTGGCCACCAAAAACATATCCAAAGATGGGAAAGATCCAACGGTCAGTTTGGGAGATATAGACTCCACACTGAGACTGAAATTTCTGGGGCAGTTTCTCTTCACTGTGATAGTTTACATTTACTTTCTTCCTTTCAAACACATGAAATCTCTGGCCTGCTCTTTTTCCAATGCCTTAATGTTATTTCACATTGTATTTTATCATTCCTATCCATTATGAGGCTTATTACACATTGCAATGAAGGGAAACTACATTCTACTTGATCTCTGGATACCCTAGGCAAGGATTTAAATAGTTAGCAAGAAACCTATTATATCTCCCTTGAAACTCAATCAAATGACATGTCTCCAAAGCCAAAATGAATGTGATTCAATGCTCGTATTTCTTATAATGAAGAATCTTAAAAATAATATCAAGAAGGTTTTGAAAAAAATGCTGCAAACTATCTGTTATATCTATTCAAATAAGAGAATAAGCTTGAAAACTAACTTTATTAATTGCCAGGTTTGTTGCATTGACTTCATCTGTCTTCTTTTAGGAATTGAAACTATTTATATGTTTGTTTCAAACCTGGGAACTGAACAAACTCCTATACCTACATTTCAAGCCTTCCATAACCACATTGGATCAGTTTGATCTCCTTAATAACTAAGTTATCAATGTGGTAAAATTCAATTCTTTTGTACACCTTTATTCTGCATTGTCCTATTACATCACACTGTTTATTATTGAACATGAAACATAACTATATCCCTTAATCTACTCATAGACCCACTTATTAGCACTCATAAAGTCTTGACATAAATTTAACCTTATTGCATCGAATGGTTTTATTGGACATGAAAACATCATGAAAAGACCTTAATGGACTTATTACAATGCCAAGTGACCATGAATGGTCTTTATTAAATCTTCAAACTCTTAGGATCCTTCAGTGACCCTAGTGTATCTTCTCAGTCTCCCGGTGGTCCTGCACTAGTTGATACACTCTTATATTATTTAAATCTCCTTTGCAGAAACAAAACTTATGTTTCCTCTATGTTCTCTAAACTATAACTTTTGAACCTCTGCTTTAATTTAGCTTGTCACAGATGAGTTTCTAATATTTGCATTTACCTTCACCAAACAATTTCTCCCAACTATCATAGGCTCAAACTCCAGCATTTCTTGTTTGAGGGAATAATAGCACGCCCACAAGCCACCTCAAAATGAACAAATTCAAGATAAACATTCTCTCTTGTAGCACAAAACAATCTCTCTTTAGTTATCATACCTTGTTTTCCATAAAACATTTGTGTGAAGTGATGATCATCACATCTTTTACAGATTTCAATCCATTCATTTCTAATCTTAGGAAGACCTGTGCATTTAATGACAAACAAGCTCTTATGATAACTCGCTAAGAAGACAACCTTAACAAATAGAATATCTAGTAAATCCACTTAGAATATAAAAATCAGCAGACTAAATGATTTTAGTCTCATTAATACATGTGTTTATATTTTGAGGACCACTTGTTTCGTATGCATGAAAAAAGGCTCATCTTCATACAAGTGTATGAGATGAGACAGAACATGCATGACCAAACCATTTGGCTTATGCAAAACATCCCTAGAGCACAGATAGGAAAACATTATTCATTGCTACTGGGTATTTAACATTTCCTTTTGTTGATCTAGATTATGATTTAGCTGTTAATAGGTTCCAAAATCCACAATCGTATTTGTAGAGGTAATAGTGAAGACATCAGGAAAGGTGATCATATAAGAGCAGTCTTAGTACAACAGATGCATGAGTGCATGTATACAACAGACTTTTAATGTTGGATATATTTAATAGAGAAAGAGAATAATGCTTGTAGGAAATGTATCTCATCTGCTTGTCTATTTGTTACGTTGAGAGGACTTCATTCTGTGTAAATTCGTTGTCTCCCAAGTCAAATGCCAAGCTACAGAATATTCCCAGTTGTTTTGAGTGGGTGGGGTCCGATCTATTGGCAGGAACTTCATAGATATTTCATCACATGATAAATTGGACACAGATCAAAATCATGCATGGATAAAATCCTAGTGAAGACAAGCTACTAAGGACTTCAGTAATTAAAAAAGCATCTCTGGATCATAAAATATTTCTTCTACTAGAATTAATAAATCATCAGTACACAACGAAATCAGAATTTGAAGTTCTAGTACATTTAATTGCAATATTTCTTCAGTTTATGATAACTACTAATATCATTGATGAATTCTCAACTCCAGGTTGGATTTCAGATTTCAACATACAAAATCGATATTCAAAAATACAGTTGGGTCTGCAAGATTGTTGCAGCTTGGATATTGAGAACTAACAGCAGCAACCAAAGGAAATGAGTGTTCTGTTTATATAGAACTCCAATTCTGTCATTGATTGATTTACTCATGCAATTTGTAAGAAGAAAATTGGTAGAAGATTTTGGAGTTTAATGCGAAGAAGAAAATCCCAAAGCCTTATATAGAAACCTTGTAAAGATGATTTCCTCTGAATATTCAAGTAATCAACTCATCATCTTTGTAAAAAGTGGCCAACCAAACTCACTGGCAACAACTTGTCTTGAAAGAGTCAAAAGCTGGCTTAGCATTTGGCTAAAATCTGCATCAAATGTTTGTGGCAAACTTTGTTAAATAATGTGTAACGTATTGAAATGTTTATCAAAATAAAAAAATTCAAGAGCATTGACAAAGTTGATCAAGTCATGAAAAGTGAAAACTGAGCCAACTGGGCTCATTTGGGACCAAGTTAAACAGGGTTTACAAGTGTTACCGAGTCTAAGATAAGTCCTGTCACATGAAGTTATTTTTAGGTTTTAGTTTTGCACGTTTGATACAATGCTCAGATCATTGGCTCATCCAACAGATATCATTGTCAAATAATAAAGACCTTAATATTGCCAATTCAGATTTGAGAATATGTGGCCAAGCAATCCAGTTAAGGAGCATTAGAAAATCTCTCCTTGGAGCATTAGAACAAGAAATAAATAAATTATAATTAAGTTCAAGACAACAGTTAAGGAGTTGCGATTCTTTTTTTTAAATCCAAAATATTGTTGTCAATTTTTCTAGAATTACAAAGCATGGCCATGAATAAACAATAGTTCATTCACAGTGTGTGCTGTCCTCAATACCCTCAAATGGCATAGCAGAAAATCATCCGACTTAACTCGAGGTTAATTTTTTTTTTCCACATTCAAGGTACCATTACATAGTTTATTGCAACAATCGTTATGCCAACATAAAAATAAGGTATTTTCTTGGAAATAATATTAAGTTGAGAAACTGGAATAATTTAGATCTTGTGACTCTTGATCGTCAATATGAACAAGACGATGCAGTTCCTCGAAATCACACATGGTTTCTGCATCAAACAAACTGATGATTTCTGAAAGAAAAACACACCCTGAAGCAGCAAGAATTCCTGTGCAGGCTCCTTTTCTAAGTTTCCCATTGACTCCATCTCTATAGATATTCGCTTCATGTATCTCTTTGCTAGCTTAACAGAACTTAGCATCAGGTTATAGACAATTTGCTCCAGCTTTTCGAGCGACATTGTCATCCTCTTTAAAGTAACATTACAGGGTTGATGAGGATCATCATCATATGACAAAACTTCAGATTTCAACTTTTCTATATCCCGATATGTAAATGCAGCTTCTCGCATAGTGTCATCTTTCTTCTCTGGCCAGTCAAAATGTTTTAAAACTGCTCTTCTATCAACAAGAAAAGAAAGATCCTCATCAAGCCACTGAACAAAAGTTAACAGACCTTCAATATTAACATAAGATGAAACCCTTAATTCTTGTATTAGATACCAGACAAAGTCACCTTGGGTTTCAACGTCTTCTTTGATTGCTAGCAAGTGTGCAGAATGGTTTTCAATTTCTCCAATCATGTTGCTACGAGCTGTTGCTATATCTAGATTTTCAGAATTCCCAGTTGTAGAGGAATCCTTCTTTGGATCTGATTTCATCAGTAAACAGTAAAACTGTACTACTTCCTGAGCTTTCTGCACTGTGTCTTTTCCTACTGTTTTCTTAGAATGAAGTGCTTCAAAAGGAGATAAGGGTTGTTGAGGCATTGGAGGTGGTGGTGGAATGTTGCTGGGACATTTTGGAGCTAGAGATGGAGGTGGAGGTGGAGGTGGTGGCATGCTGCTTGGATATTTTGCATTCAAAGAAGTTGAGACAGTAGAAGATGCTGATGAAGGTTTTGGTATTCTTGATGGTCATTTTGTACCTTCTAGGCCCATATATTTAGTCAAAAAAGTTGTTTGGAACTCAATTTTTAGAGGAGTTGCAACTCTTACAAAAGGGGTGGAAATATTGAAGGATAAATTCTACCTCATATTGGAGGGTATAAAAATTGTATAGTTTTTCTACTTTTCCTTGGTTTCAGTTGGCAGCTTTGCAAGCTTTCTTCTCTTTGTTTCAGTAGAAGTAAATTGTTATGGATGTTAGGTGCAAAGTCTTTTAATCAGCGAAGTTTACACCATCTTGGAGATAATCCAAATCCTTATGAATAAGCAATTTCAATTATTGGACAGACCTTGTCTTCTTTTGACGAGGACAACTTAATCTCATGTTTTGGTTTTGGGGATGGTAAGTTTCAAACTTCTTTTTATATTATCTTGGCAATTCATTTTCATATGACACTTTACAGAGTTCACAAGAGACAAAGTGAAATGCCTATCACTAACAATACATTCTTGTTGCATTGTACAGCTTCAACTCATGACCAGCAGGCGTATAGTTTCTATCCATATGGTAACTTATGCAACAGATTTGAAGAAACACTAAGACGATATAGGGAAATAGTCCCCAACTACGACTTGTTGGTTAGTAAGGATTTGTATTTGATTAAGCTTTGATGTTTACGATAAAATGTAAATGTAGAATGGCTTGTGTATTGAAGTCTTGGGCTCAGAAAGTATGTCTTTCTGGAATGATTGATTGGGTTCATATTTATATTGTTCATATATGCAGTAGGTATTGAATATAGTTATGTCATTTATTAATGTATTTCATATTTTTCTATTTATATTAGGGCCAACCTCTTTTGTACCAATCATCAAAGCAACGATCCGTATTGTAGAGAAAAGTGGGGGCAATACCATGTTCTTTTGATAATTGCAGATGGACAGGTTGTATATCATTAATTTATGTTTCTTTTCAAATGTACTATTAATTTAACAAATTGAAACTTCTTTCATCTTGTGGGATAAAAAGCATTTACTTACTAGAATTCTTGAATTATATGTGACATACACTTACACTGCACACATTGTCCTTACTATTTATGCTTGTACCCATCCTCGACTGGTCTAATGCAGGTTAAATATTTATAGGTGCCAAGAAGTGTTGACACTGAAAATAGTAACCTGAACACACAAGAACAGAATACAGTCAATGCAATAGTACAAGCAAGGTAATCCCATGTACATGATTTTGTCGTATTTTCGATGCTAATAACTATTGTATAAAATTGTAGTTGTAATGCAAGAACTGTTATGACTCATGCAGTGAATATTTGCAATTCTATCTTGATTTATACCATACAGTTTTATTCCGAATAATGTTTAAGTTAAAGCCCTTCCTGCCAGCACCCATAAACATCCTTTCATCATCTATATCCATGTTGTCACCTCAAATACCATTCTCTTCATCTTTATCCAAGCAAACATATAAAATTGTAGCCCCAATACAGTTCTAATACTAATGCTCTTGCAATGTTCTCCCAACTTCAGAATATCTATCATTGGCTACCATGTAGAAACCCAACTTCAGAATATGTATCATTGGCTACCATGTAGAAACCAATCTAATATTTACATTTATACATCCTTTATGTAGTTTGTATATACAAAGTTCTCATCTTGTCTATGTGGCTTCCATTACACCTGTGGGTGTTAAGCCTTGCTTTTGGCCCCCAATCATAGCGACATGATGCTGAGCAGTATATTTTTGTGCACCTCATTCCATTTCTGGCAGTGGAGGCTCATTAAAAAATGCCCAGTTGCTTCTTGTCTCGGCTTAAATGTTATGATGGTGCAGATTTCCGGTGGGCATTTACCTAGTTTTGGGGCTCACCCATGATTGGGTAGCCATGTGTGCATGTTGCTGGCTTGTTCTATTACTATGGTGGGATGGAAACCCACTCTTCAGGCCAGTGGGCACAATTCACCATCAGTTTGGTCTTTTCTTGTAGTGTTTGCCTTTTTATGTCCCCTCTTGTTTAAGTATAATTAGTATTAAGTAATAAAATTACAAATGATGAGAGCAAAATAAAAATATTTGTATCATGGTCCTCCTATACCAAGTGATGGAAGTGAGGATCTGATGGTGGTTAGGGGCACATCAACAAAAGGGCTACAGTAATCATGATAGCATTGAGAAGATAGTGAAAATAAGAATAAAAGGACAATATCACCCGAGAAGCTTGAAAAGACAAGGAGACGAGAGTTTGAAGAAGAATATGTTAGGAGAAGCCATTACAAATGAAGAGCTGTTGCAAGCTACAAAGTTGCCAGAGATAGCTTAAGGTTCCAAAGTTGCTAGAAGAGAGTGATGGAGTCCAAAGAGAACCTAGAGATTCTCCCGATTAAAAAAGATTGATTTCAAAAATGAGAGGAGGCAAGAGTAAGAGATTAATAAGCCACTTGGATTTACATGAGACCATTTCTACCACTGACTTGGGACATGACTAATAGTTCAATGTCTGGTATCTGTCATAAGACAATAGTTTGTATGAATGTCCATGCATTACATGGGAAAGAAAAAGGCCATTCCAAAGAAACACTTAAAAATGAACACCAAAATGAGCACAAAACATAGAGTGAAATTGTAAGGGCTTGCAATTTTCATTGTTACAGATTTGTCCATGCTTCATGTTTGTACTTGAGAGTGCTAGATCCAACTTCAAAAAATACAAACAATGCTTCAAAATGTGGCCCTACCTTTCCTTTCCACATATGCCTATGTGTAAACCAAACTGTCATATAGATATTAAGATGCAACTAGGATTCTACAAGGTCTTTCCACTAAGGAGTTTACGAATCTGCCATAATATATGAATCAGATTATATATTTTCTTGTGTTCATCTCTGGGTTAGCTTCCCCCTGTTAAAATACAGTGAAATTTTGTTCTCATGATGCTGAGAAAGAAAAAGTTTCCAATATTGTAGCACAATTAAATGTCTCCAGCTAATTGCAAATGTGATAGACTAGGAATCAGTATTTTGAAAGAGTCTTTGCAAGGAAAGTTGTAGATCCCAATCTGTATTAGGTTCGGGATGTCTGTAGCCTCAATGAGCAAGTTGTGAGTGTCAAAACTAAGCTAAGTGTGAGTCATGACAACCGAGAGTAGCAAGTATTGTCTATCTGACTACGTGAAGTCTGTCAGACAATAGTTTTTTCCCAAACTATATGTATCTCGAGGTAGCTTCCTCCAGTTCTAATTTTGTGGAATATTTTTCTCATGATGCTCAGAAAAATGTTTTCAATATTGTCTAGTTGCCATTTATAAACCAGCATGCTAAAAATGAAACTTCATGAGGCATCACAAACCCAAATTCAATTCAGGCTCAGCTAGTCTGTGGTCTCAATTGCAGTTTCTTCAGAGCCTTGAGTCAAAATCAAATAAGTGTGAGTGTATGCAGCCTCAATAAGACAGTTGTGAATGTCAAAACTCAGCTAAGTGTGAGTCATGACAACCGAGGTTAGCAAGTATTGTCTTTTTGACTACATGAAGTCTGTCAGACAACAGTTGTTTCCCGAACTATATGTATCTCAAGATAGCTTCCTCCAGTTCATTTTCTAAGTTCGGCGAAGATATGAATTTTATAAAGGAATTCACCCTAGTTGCAAGACATACACCTTTGTTGCTATGGGGTATTTTTTAGTATTGGATTTGTTGTTGTATAACTAAAAATCATCCTTCTAGCAATCATTTAATCACCAACCTTCAATGCAAAGTAACTCAATCAATTTACTCATAGAATGCTATTGTTGTGTAACAGGTTGATGCTAAGATCACCTACATGACTTCAATAGCTTGATCACACTGTTTCAATAATGCTAAAATGAAGGTTCTTGAGAGTAGGAATAGAATATTTTCAAATATGTTCTATTGTTAATGCTTTCTTATTGTCTATTATAACTTCTCCATTAAAAATCAATGTAAACAAGTTTATATGTGCAAGTTAAAGAGGTTTGTATGTTTCACACATATATAAAATTGGTCTTTAAATGCTGCTATTTGTCAAGATATTAGAGCAGTAATAGTAGTCTTATGCACACGTTGTCTGCTGGTGCAGCACTATGACTTCCCCTTTCCAACATCATAGACATGGTGGAACTTTTTGCAGTGATAGAAACATTGAACTAGTACCATTTTGGACCTCTATGGGAATAGCTTGGCCACATAAATGAGCATTCAGGTGGGTACATGTGTATGCATGTTTTCTTTTCTAATAGTGAAGCACAACGTAATCCATAGAGGAAGCACAAGTTTGAATCCAAGTGAATGTGGTGTATTGTACCCAATATTTTAGGGTTTGATTTTTTTTTGGTCTCATGGTCAATTCAAATACATGTATGTTGGAATCGATGTTTTGGAAAGTTTGTTGGATGAGGCTAGAAGAAGCTTGGTAGAGTTTGTCGTAGGAATGGAACCTAATGCTCTAGAATAGGTACATGCAGATTTTATCAATGGTTTATAGATGAAAAGATGCTATCCCGAACATCAACGCTTCCTTGTATGGCTTGGAAGCATTGTTGGCAATTAAACAAAGGAAGATGTTGTACACTTTCTTAAAGATGTTTCCAAAGTTGTGGCATTCACTTGCCAACTGCTTGTCACCATGGGTAAGACACTAACAATACCATATTAATTGGTTTTAGCATTTTACCTATATGAATCTGAAGATGATTTAAAATAATATGTTTTGGTAGAACTTTAGCATTATTTTTGTTTCTTGATTCTAAAAAGTTGCAGAAGATTCATTACTTATAGTTAGCATTACTTAGGTTTTCTATTATCAAATTTCTATATTCTGCAACATACTCATATCAGCAAGGCATGAATTTTTTGTTTGTTAACATTCCTTTCACTGCTCCTTCTTCAGTTTTGATAATCATTCTTAGTTCTGCACTATTACCATATGAATCATTAAGTGGTAACTTCTTATAATGTCTCTTCAATTTTTTTGGCTGAATTCTCTTTCCTCTTATTGGGGTTATTAAGAGTGGCTTGTGATCTTCGTCACATTCATCCATCCCCATGTCTTCGATATACATCCTAATTATTTAATCTCATGGTATGAGTACCATGATAGCTTTTCCATTCTCTAAATCCCTTGTTTTTTTCCCTTATCAAAAAGAGTATTTCTACCCATACAAGACATATTTTTTAACAGTAAAGGTTTTTATGTTGGCTAGATATGTGGAAGAATCCTGAAATCCTTTATTCAGCATACCATAACAACAAGGGAGTATCTGGGTGCTTCATTAACCTATTCCTCCCATCCCCCTTTTCTATACTAGAATAAAGAAGCATTAGTAGTAAATATTGGGTTTTCTTTCTCTTCACTAGTCTCAATGGATACTTCCTGAGTTGTTCCCTTCCCACTTCTAATTCTTGGAATGATGTCAACTTCTATTATTCCAAATAGATGGAGAGGACTATAACTATTATCTATGATGGGTCATACAAAATCTTCCAACTCCTTGTGATTTTTAAGATTATAAATGCAAGAATAGTGAGAAGAGATATGCCCATTTCTTGAGTTCTTTTGATTTTTTATAGTAGCTTACACTAATTATATATAGAAAGTAGGTATAAATCACTAAAGAAATGATTGGGATGAACTCAAAGGATAAGAACCAAGAAAATATAGAAAAGTACACATTGTATGATCATTTTTAAAGGGTGCTAGCTCAATGGAAGAGCACCTGCTTTACAAGCAAATGGATGGTCGTTCGATTCCATCGTGCCCTATTATGACCAAATACACTATTAATTATGCTACTAAATATTTGATCAAATATACTACTAGACATGCTACTAAATATACTACTAAACATGTGACTAAATATACTAAATATGTGACAAAATATACAATTAAATGTCACTAATTATACTACTAAATATGTGACTAAATCAACTATCAAATATACAAATAAATATGTGATTAAATATAATACGAAGTATGTGACTAGCCATGTGATTAAATATATTACTAAATCAAATACTAAATCAATTACCATATATACTACTAAATATGCCACTAAATCAATGATCAAAATCAGTGATCAAATACATGACTAAAATTGCTTAGTAGTAAATTTAGTCGTGTTATACATGATTGGATATTAACTACTATTAGTCACATGACTAAGTTTAGTGACATACAAATTTTAGTGGTTTTTTTAGTCACATATTGTTGTTTTTGTACTAGTGAATAAGTAGTTGGTATTTTAAATTTAATTTTACCAAAATGAAGTGAAGAACAAAACTTGTTGGTTCAAATAAATTAAATAAGCAAAGATTGTTCCATGAACTTCCATATAGAATCCAGTGAGGATTAAAACAAATGCTAAGATAGAAGGAAGATAGGAAACCACTACACTCATTGGAGGGTAAGTAGGTCCCTGGAGAAAAATGTCTTATCAAGAAGAGTGGATCCTCGAGTCAATTAGTCAAAAGAATCAGTGGTTATTAAAGATATACAGTTTTATAGCAAGCAAGTAAAAATATTCCCTGTACTATATCTGACTATTAAATTACATTTTGGCCCTCTTCCAATAATTGATAGATCTCACATGAAGCATTAGCAATTAGAATTCAAGCAGCCAAGAATAGTTTATACTAGGCAATTGAAATTCAATTCATTTTATTTCGATGTTTGGTAATATACCAAACCACAATCATTATATCTGTAAAAACAGGTAGAGTAATTACATTGCCAAGTTTTGATCAAATGCAAATCTATGCAAAAAGAAATTCGAATAGTATCTCATCAGAATAGTATGTACACTTCCCTACCTGTAGCGACACTATTTGTTTGCTTCCTTGAGATCAAATTTGGAACTATTTGCCCTAATCCAGTTGATAGTACCTTCACTCACAACATCATAAAAATTAAATCAATTTAGTATTTGCTCAAGCTTGACCCCATATGAACAAGACAAATATGTCTTTACCAAAATCACTTCCATTAAGAATTGTATTCCAAAACTAACGCCAGAAATATACAATGTTAGAGTAACTATCTTACTTATAGTCATAACAATAAGTGCACTAAGAGCACTAGACAAGACAATGGACTTTGGATAACACATTGCCATGAGTGCAGCAATAATGAAAGTCTCATCTCCAATCTTGTATGGAAAAAAAACAAGTAATCAACATACTAAAAGTCTTCAAAATCATACTACAAGAAGAAATTATGGTGCAATGATCCTAGTGAATTCAATTTAAAAGAAAAATATTCAAAAATAGAATACTACCTCACTAACAATGATCATAGACTAACTTGCAAAAAAACCATCAAGAATACCCAGCCTAGGGGATTCCAAAGCACCATTAATTATATGTAAAATTGCACCGCTACAATTCAATGCAAGTATGGCACTCTCTGCCTACATCAACAAAAAGTATGATTTAATAGATTTAAGTAATGTCTTCCTTACAGATAATAAAAACATTTAACTTGGTTTATGACAAACAGACCAACTAACATACAAGGCATTCTATAGGAAAAAACAACATCCATGACTTAGGTAGCCAAAAGTTGAATCAAATCACACATTTAATATCTTCCTAAAGCAATATCTTGACATGTATTCAAGCTATTTGTTGGATATTAGAAACAACCTCCAATCTATTTATTAACAAAATCCCTAATTTTGAGTACGGACATGATAAACATTCGTCTGATGGATGTGCATGTTTCACAATAGAAAATTTACCTCAAATGACAAGCATGTCTCATTTAATTAGTAATAGCAAAAAACTAAATGCTTTTCAAATTGGACTAACATTTACCTCTAATGTTTCTTTTGAAATAGTTATTTTTTCTTGATGACAAAAGTCTAATTTGGTCGAAAAGGCGATGGCATGGGGATTATATGGCTCCTCATTGTAGCTAGTCTACTATCCACTCGTGAAAATACTTCATTCTAAGTATGAAAATCTTGAAATCAAAGAGAAAAATTAGCAGAGATTGGCATTGGAAAACATTGTCTTTTAATGAGGACAACTACATTAGAACTATAGTAATTAGACTCTCTTTAAGAAAACCGTAAAGACTAAGTGGAAAGTGAAACAAAATGACTTGGAATGGACTACCTCTCTAGGTTTTGATGGCATACCTCCAACTTCAGCTAAACTCTCCAACTTTGGGTAAACTTGAGCAAGGGAGTCAACCAAAAAATGGCTTGAATAAGACTCTTTTTAAGAAGCTGAGTCTTTTCCCAATTTTAGCTTAGGTTTTTTTAACATGTTCAAATCTTCTTAGTAAATCAATCCATCTCTAGCCCAAGTTCTATGTCAATTACTAGGATATATTACCACACAAATTAAAAAATCTACAGTTTAGAAGAATGTCAGGAAATTAGGAGATGAAGATATTCACAAGAAATATGAGTCATCATGTGTGAAAGGAACTTTGAAGGATGAGTATAGGAAAGTAGGAGAGATAAAACTAGCATAGTATGTTAACATTTTCAATTTTTCATTGAACCTGAACAGATATGAATCGTATGGAGCAGAATTCATGATCAGTTTTTCTAGCTTAGAGACAAACCGAGCAAGATTACTAAGAAGGTTTTAGAAGTAGTCACAAGCTTCAATGCATGAGGTGATGTATCTACTCTAAGGATTACTAAGAAAGATTTGGTTATACAGTTGACAAAATTGAAATGGGATTGAAGAGCTATGACAGTAGAAGATATTAAGCAGGAAGATGTTATGGTAAAAGTTCGTTTGCTAAATTGAAAGATAGGAGAAGTTTAGATCTAAATCATGGATCAAGATACAAAGATACAAAGATAGTGGAAAAATTGGAAGCCCCCAGATGCTTAGATTGTGACACCAAATGTGTTGTGACTGACCAACATTTAGATTTGAAACCCATTGTTGAGACAGTTCCTAATGAGAAGTAGAACAAAAGCGATGTATGCAGAAATAGTTTTAAGATCTAGTGTAATGGCCACAATTCAAATGAATTGGCTATGATTAGGGAACAACTTGTTCAAATTGAAAATCGGCAATCTAACTTGATGGAACTTATGAAGGTAACTTGCTGAAATCTTGATCTTTTTAGTCTGCAAAATATCCCATTGTTTTGAATTGGAAGAGCTAAAGACATGAGTTTATAGTCAATATCATAACAAACTTGCTAGTTAGAATTCTTTCCAGAATAGCTATCAGGTATTGCTCCTAAGATGCCCTTCAGTTGACATGTATGAGAAATAAATACCATTCAGTCTAATCGTGTGCAATCTATTTCTTTTTATGTTTTTTAATAATGATCCATTCATCTCTATTACAAATCATATATTCAACAGAAAGAAAAGTGCAAGGTTTTGTTATTTATATTCAAGTTTCTCATTTCAGATTCCAACCACTTTTTATTGAGTCCAACCTCAGAGTTTCTAATTTGTCATAAGTGTTTCTAGTCATTATTGCTAGTTTAACTACTTGTTCAGTTGTTTGTTAATGACAAAAATCTTATTATCTTCTCACCCATCTTAGTAAAAGGCTAAAAGCTCTTATGATAAATTTCAAAGTTAGTTAGGTGCTTGTAATTTCTATTGCCATGGAATCATTCCCAAGTCCAACATTGTAAAAATGTTCCTTTTTTTTCTCGAGGATTTGGAAAGATTATAGTACAACTCCATGGGTAAGGCTCAAAATTCTTTGACAAATGTTGCAAAATTCAAAGAATCACTAAGATATTAGTGTAGGTGCATGGAAAGTCAAAGTGAATTAAGAATATTTGCAACATATAGGGAATACGAGAAATTTTATGTTAACTCTTGAAGAGACAAAGATGATTTGTAGAAGAAGGCTACCCTAGTTTCTCCTTAAGTTATTATTGACTTTAAAACTAGCTGGTACTTCTTGAAAAAATGTATCTGGAAACTATCCAAATTTTAAAGTGCCAACAACTCTTTTGATTATGTCAGTTCTTTAGACTTCTTGATAACTCTGGTTGGTAAACTTAATTTTTGCTTCTAGGATTGAACCATGTAAGTTTTGAGTCAAATTCATCAACCCATGTTTCATGAGTCTTGGTTCACAAGAACCCATCTCTCATGAAAATGAAATGAACACTGCACTCACTGCATCTAGGTAAGAAATCATGATGAAGAGGCCATTGTTTAATCTTAGCATCCATGTTTCTTCAAGCTTAATATTTTTGTGGTTTTGCATTGAGAAATCATGATAAAGAGATGTCTTAAGAAAGAATTGATACACATGTTCCCATGGGAGTACTTTGTCTATGCTTGTGACTAGTAATCATGATGCTTGCAAGTTATAGTTGCCCCAAAATGTCTTTGTCAAAAAGCTTTGATATGTTCCTTAGTAATGTGCTAAAGCCTAAATCTAAAGATATTATATTTATATGGGCTCTTGTGTTCTGAGTAATAGTTGGCCCGCTAGATGATGCTCATTTAATAGAGGCTATGTGATGAGTGTTCAAGTGTTGCTCTAATTATTTTCACTCTCTGCTTTTCTCTGGGCATTTTTAAAGTAGTATGTTTATCCTTTTATTAGATAATTTTATAAAGATTATAATGGATGGTAGGACCAAACATAAGTTGTATTAATTGTTGATCTAGCCTATTAGTTGATTTTATGCATGCCTAGATGGAATTTAAAACTTTCTAGGGGCACTATGAAGTATAGACACAGATGATAGAACAATAATTAATTGAGCATACAGTTTGATATGTGCTTAGTACTTTCATTGTTTGCAGTTGCTTGCATTTTGTTTCTAGATAGTTAAAAGCTTAAATTTTATTTTCAATTGTTGTGCTTTCAGATGTTTATGGGAAGCTCACAAGATGGGTCACATTCTCTAGAAAAAAGGGTACATGGTTTAGAAAGAACTGTAGATGAAATGGCTTAGGATCCTTCTTTATCAATTGGTAAGATCACTACTACTGAAGATGGAAGGGCTACTTGTAAATTCCCTAGTTCTATGCTTTTAAGCTCCAAATTTTGGAAGAAAAATGAAGGCAAATACCCACCTACACAGCTTACTGCATATAAGGGGTCATCAATGAGTAGATCTGGAAGAGGTGCATCATACAGAGCTAAAATGGGGACTGATATATGGGATAGGAAGTTCAAAGGCGTGTGGGGTGGTTTTATGGTGAATCCCTTGGCCGATGTTCGAGGGACATGAAAGAGGGCAACCACTAAGTTTATTTCAAATGACACTCAAAGGTCTATATTGGAAAATTTGGAAGGAAATCAAATATTTACCAAAGCACAGGACATAAATAGGTCTAATGAGGGTCCCTCAGTAAGGAGCACATTGCAAGTATCGGAAGACGAAGCTATTTCTTTTTGTGGTATGTATATTGGAGGCAAGGATGCAAAAATAGAGGTGCGTGATTCTATGAAAGAAAATTCATGACCAACAACCATTGATAATTTGTTGAATAGCAAGGTAGGTCAAGGCAATGACAATTTTTGTAGTGTTTGGACATGGTTAGTAGAATCTCTATGGAAAGGGAATGTGGAGTCAACATTTGGTGAGGTCCTTTGCATTGGGAATGATATCTTGTTGATTAGGCTTATGAATCAGACTGGTCATATGCTGGAACATTTATCTAAAGGAACCATTTTGGAAATGATGCAAGCTCTTAAACATTTATTGTTGAAGCATAAATTCTTGGGTTCAATAATCCCTTGGATTCAATAGGTGATTTATCGAATGAACCTATACTAATAGGATGTGTATTTATTTTTTTGGTATAATGATAATTATAGTTTATTTCTTCAGCTAAAGGTTATGATTTTTTGTTAATTCCAAAGATTATTTTGGTGTAGTCCCTTAAAATAATTACTATGACTGCATCATTTACATGTCATCCCCCATCTCTTTTTTATTAGGAAATTGTAAGAGGTCTTTTTAAATATTATATTCCTCAACATTTGCATGATTGTCATAGAGACTAGTCCAGATCAATGGTGGGGTTCACTAATTTTTGTTTTGAATCTAGGATATCTTCTGTGCCCAACATTTAATTTTCTTTTCTCCAAATTTTTGCACAAGTATCCAAACCAAAGCACTATTTTGAAAGAAATAACCAAAATAAGTTTCTTATATTATTTCATTTATATTGCATTTTTTCTTGATGCTTAGGTTGTTGATTTGATCGCAACCAATGGCTCAGATTATCTGGGCCTCTCTCTTGATGTAAAAAAAGACATGTTATCAACCTTACAAGAGGCTTCTTCAAAACATTTTTGTAATCCTTGAAATAGAAACTTCATTGCTCAGAGTGCATCCAAGTTGTCTGTCCTTTGGATGGTGGACTCATTGAAAGGAAGGTAATCAAAGGAATAGGAAATATTTTTTGTGTTAGCACTGCTCTTTCTTCCAATGGAGATTGACAAAAAATGAGTCGAGAGCTTCTCTATGTTATCTTCTTTAGGCATGCAAATGTCCCAATTGAACACTCACTTCCACCAAAGGGTATGTTGTTCCTTTGTCATGGACACTAGTCCCATAGTCTTGTCAGACTCTCAACATTGTATTTTATTGATAGAAATTGATATTTAAAAAATTTATATTTCTTTCCAAGCCCTATAATTTATTAAAAAGGTTACATTTATGAACAGTACATCTACAAGGAAGAGTGTCAATATTGAACATAAGACCAACATTATACAATGATCGGTGTTGAGAGTAGTCAGCTAATTTTTTGACTGTATATTCACCATTTTAACCTATTTATGATTTCAATTGCTATAAGTAAAATGAATCTCATTGATAGGCTAGTGTTACAATCACCTTTCAGAATTATCACAAACATCAGACTTCATTTTTCAAGGTTGGGATTGATTTCTTATATCTTAAACATTTTTCAAAGCTATAACTTAAATAAAAAGAATCAGTGAACAAACAATCAAGTCAGGTTTGGCAACATTTTAATCCAAACCTATTACACTATTAGTACTCAAGAAAAGTCCTATTAACACTATTAGTTTGTTTGACATAATGTTTCAGTATTGTTATTTATGACTAGTTCAAACCTTTGAATCATTAATAAAGATGAGTATCGAGATACAACTTGACCAAACACCATGCAACACTTCATTAAAAAATAATGTCATGCAAACAACTTGATAGGAAACCTTTGAATAAAGATATTTCACATTTATTGCCTCAAGGTCAGCAACAAAGCTCCAAGAAAAAACTAAAGCTTGACTTGATGTCAAATCTCAAGCCTTCGCCCAATTCATGTACAAGATTTCTGTTAATAATTGAGACACCAGAAATGCTTGCTAATGAAATCCATTGATCCAATACCCAGTCAATGGTCATATGCATGCAAGACTAAATGATTCATTTGATTATTTGGAGAACATATGACCCAACATACAGGTAGGTATTAAACTATACATTTGGAAAATATTGAAACTCAAAGCTTCCTTTATTGGGCATTCACAATAAGCACAGAATAATTCCCCCTTATAATATATACATGTTACTTCACGAAGCACAAGATAAAAAATTTTAAAAGAAAATATAAGATAATATTACCAATCACCATGGTATAGAGCCTAGATTCAGAACTTCCCTCTGTTCATAGAGTTCTTGGATGGTTAGGACTAGTTTCTTGAACCAAATGTTCCCAACCCACTTAAAAAACTGGTGAATATAAGAAAATTTATTCTCCCACATCACAATAGTAGAGACAACTATTTTAATAACACATTTGAACAAGAAAGCCACCATAGCTTTATATTGACCTACTGTTAGTTAACAAAACTAAAAGCTCCTAGTTTGCAAGAATCTCAGTCCCAAAGCTATGAAAATGATGGTGGCAGCTAGCAAGAACAACCTTAAGAATGAAGACCAATAGAAAAATGTTATTTAATGATGATTTTGAGATTTTGTAAGCATTTTTGTAGCCTAGTAAAATTTTTTGTCAGATTATAAGAGATGGAGAACTACTTGCTAGATCATATATGTGGACGTGTTCCACTATTGAGTTGTAAATAATTCTTCATTAGTAAGCATGTAGTTGAGAATGGAATTAAAGAGCTATGATAGTAGAAGATATTAAGTGGCAAGATGTTATAGTAAAAATTCATTTTCTAAATTGAAAGATAGGAGAGGTTCATATCTAGTTCATGGATCAAGATACAAAGATATAGACATTTGGCTACACAATTGACAAAATTGAAATGGGATTGAAAAGCTATGATAGTAGAAGATATTAAGCAAGAAGATGCAAAATTTACATCTATGGTACTTGGTTACAAAGTTTACAAGAGTAGAAGGATAAATTCTATTTCTACTACCACTATATAGTGCCTTAGGATGTTGAAGGAGAATGCACAAATAGATGTTTGTGAAATCTTGAGAGAGCAATTGATGGAGAATTTGAAGAAGATTAAGAAGGATATTTGTGAAAAAACACTACTCATGAAACATGGGTCAATGAAATTGACTCAAACAACTACATTATCACAATAATTGTTGTACCTAAACATTTGTAGAAATTGGTGTTACTCCTCTATCACAACATCCTTTTTGTAGAAATTCACCATCTCCAAGACTATTATAGAAGTTCACCTTTTAACTTGATTATAAAAATTGTATTGGTTACACAAACACTAATTATTGATATTACATATGTATACTTATTTTATCAATTTCTTACATATGTAGCATTTGATAGAGATTTTTAAAAGATATATAAGCTAGTTTATATTGAATTTGTCCCAAATTTGAAAAGGGTGAATCCAACATTAATGTGTTATGTAATTGGCACATACATATTTAAACTAAAAAATAATTAAATATTATCAAATAGGTGCAACTTGGAAAGCAACCCATGCATTGATGAACTTATAATCCAAATGCCTATAAATTTCAATAAGTTAACCTTAAAATTGGATGCAAATAACAATCACACATATTTTTTCCTAGTATAGAGCATACATAAATTCAAAATATTGAAGGATTACTTACCATTAAAAATTCAACAAATTCAATATGGCTTGAATGAACATAATCCCCAAGCATTCTTAAATGAGAAACATGAATGCATGCTTAAAAACAATCATTAGCCAAGTTGAAAGTTTTCTCAAAAGTTTCGAATAAACAAGAGAAGGATGTTGTCCTGGCACCCACCTCACCACAAATTTATTCAAAAAACATCTGTATGTCTTCTTGAGAAACCTACAAAGCAATTGAGAACCTACCATTAACTAGTGATCCACACAACTATTATAACAGTACCAAAATGACACAATTCAATGCAACTTTGACTTAGATATCACACACTAAATGTCATTGAATCACTAAACCTCACCTTTTTGTCAATGTTTGTACAATATATTGTGTGAGCACACATCTCATGCTCATCTTCAGACTACAGATAGAAATTAAAACAAATGGAATCCACTAAACTACAACTGCAATGCATCCTCGCAGTCATTTATATTCATTTGCATCACAAAAATATTATAGCTATATGTACCAACCAAAAAATTAAAATTAATTCCATCTTGACTCTTGCCACATAATCTCGTGATTTCTATAAATAAAAATAAAAAGGATTGATCACATTGCTCACTTTTGGAAGATATGTAGGGTTAATTGGAAGAATTGTAGTCTTTGAAGGAAGGATCCTGATAGGATAATATCCCAACATGGTTCTTACAAGGCTCAAAGCTCTTCTTGCACCCTCTACAAACACAAACAAGCAAAGCAATATTGCATTCAAATTATAGTCCCAATGAATGTAAATTTGTCCATGCACACAACCAGTTAAATTGAACTGCACTAAAAAAACAAATGTGGGACTCACCTCCATTATGAAACTCTACAAAAGAAAATTGAAGAACTAAATTGGGATCATTGCATATGTGGAAATCAATAACCTTTACATAAAAAAAGAAAGTACCCTTTTTAGAAAAACATGTTTCATCAAAAATTCATGCTGCAAGATTACTAACTAGTAAGTAAATATGTACCATAACATAAATCAAATCAATGCAAGATACTGGTAAGTACGCTAAGGATTTGAATATCTTAGTTAAACATTGGTCAGGTAGGGGGACAAAACCATGTCAAGTCGTGTTGGCCTACCTGACCAAAAATATATAGGGCGGCTGACAGGCTATTGGAGGACCACGAAATCATAGAAGAGTTCAAGTAAATCCCAACTCCAAAAATCCCAAGCATTGACCAAGGATTCAAGTGCAGGATATCATCATATGATATCCTTACATAGAAGAAAACAATGCAAAAGAAAACCCTTACACAACTCTCACTCCTTCACGCACTCCATCAAAAATCAAAAATGTTTTTTCATTGTAAGGTTAAGCCTGTGTTGGTCAAAATTTCGACCAACACGGGCTTAGATTTTTAAAAACAAAAAAATTCTCCTTCTACAATCCAACCAACCTAAACCTTTTTAATTGATGGTCAAAAGTTTTGGTAGAAAAATGAGGTCAAATGTAGTAGTGCTAATTATATTGGTGGACTTTAGTTTCTAAAAATTGGTATTAGAGCAATAGGTCTTTGAAGAGAAATTTTAACAACTTTAGGAGATAAATGGCAGGTCACTTCAAAAAAGAAATTCCTAAATTTGATGGAGTTAATTATGATAGTTGGAAGGAGAAGATGAAGACTCATTTGTAATGTATAGGTCCACTATATTGGATTATGACAAAGAATGACAAAAGGTTTTAGAAGAAAGTAATCTTGAGGAATGGAGTGAAGATGAAAGAGATTTATTTATGTGTAATATGCAAGCCAAAGAATCATTACTATCAACTCTTCCTGAAAATGAATACAATTAGGTAAGATCTTTAGAAACATCCAATAAAATTTGGAAGGCATTAAAAACTACTTTTGAGGGAGATAAGCATGCTAAAAGAGTAAGATTACATAATCATATATGTTTATTTCAAGATACTAAAATGATGGAAGATGAATCTGTGAGAATTTATATTGGTAGAATATCCAAGATTGTTGTAGGAATTAAGTCCTATGAAGGAGCTAAAGAGGAAGATGAGATTGTATGGAAGATTTTGAAAACTTTAACATCGCTATTCAAACAATTAGCACTTATAATTGAACTTTTTATACCCTGTAGTAAGAAGTTCACCAAAGATACTTTTCTAGGAAAATTAGAAGCAACAAAATCAAGTTTGATGTACTTTGAAGAATTGACAAGAGTGGAGACAAACTTTAGTGCATTAACTCTTCATCCTTGTTTTACAAGAAGTGCAAACACAAATGGAGACTATGCTAGTAACACTAGATCTTGATATGAAGAAGACATAAAGATTGAAGAATGAATATCACTTCTTATGAGAACATAACCAAATGGTAAGAAAATATTTAAATGTTGGACTTGTGATGAATTTGGTCATTATTCTTCCAAGTGTCCTAAAAGAGAGAAAAAGTATAAGATAAATTTTAAGCCTAGAAGAGCTAGAGATTGTTTGTATGCAAATGAAGATGATGAATATAAGGAAAGAGTTCAGAGTGAAAGAGAAGATGAGTTAGTATTTGTGGCTATTAAAGAAGAGAGTTCTGAAATTAAAATTTGAGAAGAAAAAGCCCTAGTTTTTCAAGTTGGAAAGAAATTTGATTGGATTATAGACAATGGATGTTCACATCATATGACTAGAGATATGAGTAAGTTTGTTAAGTTCATAAATCATGATGGAGAAAATCTTAGAGTTGGTAAAAATGTGTCTTGTCCCATCATAGGAATATGATCTATTACTCTTGATGGAAAGAATAATATTGACGATGTTTATTTTGTTGATGGATTAAAGCATAACTTGTTGAGTGTTGGACAATTGGTTGATAAAGTTTATCATTTGTAGTTCATAGAGAAGACTTTCTTTATCAAAGATAAGGATGGTAAATTGATCGGAACATGTACAAGATCTAGAGGTAATGCATTTCAGTTGAATTTTACTGAGATGACTTGTTTGGTTATGGAATAGAAGGTTTTGTCACATAAAATTTGACAATATTGTGAAGGCTAGTAGTACATTTGCAGTAAGAGATTTGCATAAAATCATGAAGCCTGCTAATGTTTTTTGCAAAGAATGTATCATGGCTAAGAAGAAGAAGTTTTCATTTCCCAACAAGAAGTTCACTACTAGATATTTTTCATATAGACTTAAGTGGTCCTACTACAACAAAAGGATCCTATGGAGAAAGGCTTTTTATGAATTTTATTGATGATTTCACTAGAATGATGTGGGTAGCATTTCTTAAAGAAAATTATAAGGAATTTGAAAAGTTTAAGGTGTTTAAGAATAGAGTTGAGAGTGAATCCGGCGTAAAGATTAAATGATTGAGGTTAGATAGAGGTGGAGAGTTTAACATGTTTTTTTGAAGAAAATGAAATTAAGATATAGTTATCATCACACAAGACTAGTAAGAAAAATGGAATAGCAAAAAGAAGGAACATATCTATATTAGAGGCAACAAGAGCTATGATGTTTGAGAATGATGTATCCAAGACATTTTGGAGAGAAGCAATCAATACAATAATATAAACCATGAACAAAGTGCAGATAAAAAAGGCTACAAACAAGACTCCTTATGAATTATGGTTTGGACATGCACCATTAGTAAAGTATTTCATAATATTTGGAAGAAAGTGATACAAAAAGAGAGATGATGACATTGGTAAGTTTGATCCAAGAGGCGATGAAGGTATTTTCCTTGGTTATTCATTCAAAATAAAAGCCTATAGATGTTTTAACTAGAGAACTAAGACAATTGCTAAAAGTGAAAATGTAAAGATAGATGAAAAGTTTGGGGTTAAAGAGAGAATGGAGGATTACATTTCTAATGATGAGGAAGATAATCCTAGTCCTATTAGAGAAAATATTGAAGTTTTCTTTGAGACTAACAATGATTTACAAAATGTTGACCAAAGATGGGAACATAGAACAAAAAAAATGGAAGAGATGAGAGTTGAGTTAGGAAATCCTACACCTAACATAAATTTGACAAAGAACCACCCTGCATAATAGATTATTGGAAGTAAAAAAAAAGGAGTAATGACAAGAAATAGAGTACATTATTGGAATTACAATAGGAAAGGTAAACTTCTAGGGGGGGGAGGTGAATCAGTAGTTTGAGCTTTGACCCATAAAACTTTCACCACACATCCATCTCATGCATTTAATGAGAAAACTAAAATAACATAATATTTAAGAAATCACACACATATAACACCAGATATGATTACCCAAAAACCATCCAATGAGAAGGTAAAACTGGGGTGGGGATGACACCCACAAATCTTCACTATTGTAGTAATAAAGTGTATCCAATGAAGTTTACAATATTTTGACCATGAAACATTATCTACCCTATGAAAGGTCTACCCTATTAAAGACTTACAAAGATTGTTAGGTCTCACCTTGCTAGATGATTTCAACACCTTATTAGAAGTGTGCCTAGTTAAAGGACTTTAACTTACAATTAAGTAAGCACCCTATTAGAGGATTTCATATAACCTATTAGGGATACTTTGTTAAGAGATTTTGATTGAAATCACCTGTTAAAAATTTTCATCTTTGATCCTAAGATTAGCATTCAATTGATTGATAACATATCACTTCTAAACTGATGTATCTTTGATCCTTCTTGATCCTATATCTCTTTGATGTATGCTTTTCCTTTCCTTTATTATGTTCTAACTGATTTTGCAATGCAATCTTACTTCATAACTTCTAAACCACCATGAATGCTCTGTTTGTGCATTCAAACTTCTCTTTTTACTCCTTCATTACCTTACATGCTCATACAAAGTTTAGGGTTTCATCCTCCTTAATAAGACTTTGGTGACTTAGGGTTAGGTATGAATCTATGACTCAGATTCATCTATTTTTCCTCTTAATCCTTCCCATTTTCTAATTGGTTGCATGTAATTGCATAAAGAATCCAACTTGAGATTCGTCCTTATCTCCAAAATATTGTAATTCATCTTTAAGTCATCTTTAAAATGGTTTACATAGTTGTTTGTGCCTATACAAATAAATATGTCAAAACTGTGTCACTCAACATCTAAAGTCTTTGTTGCTTGGCATACACTAATCTTTCTATTGTGACTTGGTATATGTATCGCTTGACACCCACTATTTACTCATCACATGAATCACTTGCATAGTCTATCTACTCTATACTTGAGTGACTCGACATGGTCTAATATATACATGTTGTGCTCAACATGTGCTACTTGTTTGGCATGAACTAAGTAAATAACTTAAATGTGTTAACACTCACTCGCCAAAACCAATCTAAGATCAACATATATGAGGAATTACGTCTAATTTCTCAAGTTGAACCTAAAAGTGCAAATGAGGCATACAAGGATAATCATTGGGTTCAAGAAATGAAGGAAGAACTAGATAAGATTGTGAAGAAAATGACATAGGAATTGGTTCCTAGACCTAAAGATAAGAATGTTATAGGAACAAAATGGGTATTCAAAAGTAAGATAAATGAACAATGTGAAGTTGTGAGAAATAAAGCTATATTGGTATGTAAAGGATATCCACAACAAGAAGGTATAGATTATGAAAAGAATTTTTCCCCTATTGCCATAATGGAAGCAGTAAGAATGTTCTTGGCTTATGCAACAAGTAAGATGTTTAAAGTGTATCAAATGGATATAAGTCAACATTTTTGAATGAAGAACTTGAAGAAGAAATCTAAATTAAGAAGCTTGAAGGATTTCTTTTGACAGAAGAAAATGATATGGTATGTAGATTGAAGAAAGCATTGTATTGTCTAAAGCAAACACCTAGAAGGGTAAGTGCACCAAGTTGTAGTGCCAAAAGGGGGTATAAGTGGCCACTTTTTTTTCTCTTTTGAAATTAGCAATTTCTAAACTTTGACAAGAATTTGAAGATAGTTATGCTCAAAAGCTTAAGATATGACAAAAATAAAAGTAGTAGTCCTTTGAATCTAGTTTCTAAACTACTATTTTTTTCCAAAATGGTTTAGTTTTAGGTCCTCAAAAAAGGGGTCATAGAAAGTGGTACTATTTTTTCAGAAAAAACATCTCATAGTGCAAAGTGTGGCCCCCTAAAATTTTAACTTGACTTTTGAAATTATTTAATCACTTTGGTCAAAAGTTACCTAACACTGTAGTTTATCCTAGTTTTTTTGGATAATTTTATAATGTGTATTTTTAATGAATTTGTTAATTGTACACATCCCAAAAATGTGAAATATCTATGTGGTCCCCCTAGAAATGATTGAAACTAATCTAAAATCAAAACTTTTTTTTTTCAAAGTGTGTAGAATGGAGTCTAGTTTCCAAAAAACTAAGTTGTTGTAAATATGATGAACTAGCTAAAATCTACACCCCAATTAGTACACGTTGGTTTTTGATAGAAAATGGACATACATTCAAAAAAAGTTATAGTTGAAAGGCTAGAAATAGTTCAAATTCAAAAAAAATTATATGGTTATTTAGCTAACATAGTGATCTACAATGTCATGTAACTTGATTTTTGTCGATGCTCAACCACGAGGAAACTTGAAGGAGAGCACACAAGAAAAACCAATCATTTTTTGTATGTTTGATGCAAAACACATCTCAGACCAGTTTAGAGACTCCAAACCTTTAGGTTGGATCCCCAAGGAAAATCCAAGCCTTAGGCTTGGTAGAATCCAAAGCTTTAAATAGTGTGTGCACACTATTTAAAGCATTATTTAAATTCAGGCTTACATAGCCGTATCCACTATAGTGCACACACACTTTGTAAGCATGGATTTCAATAGAGAGGGAATACGATAAGGAAAGAGATAGGGAGAGAGGGTAGAGAATGGGAGAGAGTAGAGGATGGGGAGAGAGTAGGAGATGGGAGATGGTAGGATAGGGAGAGAGGGAGGGAGAAATAGATAGAGAGAGAGTAGGGGATGGGAGAAGGTGGGATAGGGAGAGAGGGATGGAGAAATGGAGAGAGAGAGTAGGGGATGAGAGAGGGAGAGAGTGAGAGAGAGGAAGAGTAGGGGATGGGAGAGGTTGTGATAGGGGGAGAGAGATGTGTGTGAGAAATGTATAGTAAAAGAGAGGAGTGGGAGAGAGATTTAGGTAGAGAAATATGGAGATAAAGATCAAGATAGATACATACATATATATACATATATATATATATATATATATAGAGAGAGAGAGAGAGAGAGGGTGGGATAAGGGGACATAGAGAGAGAGTAGGGGGTGGGAGAGAGAGAGTAGGGGAGAGAGATGAGTAGGGGGAGAGAGAGGGCAGAAGAGAATGAGAGAGAGTAGGGGATGGGAGAGGGTGTGATAGAGAGAGAGAGAGTGAGAGAGGGTGGGATAGGGAGAGAGAGAGAAAGTAGGAGATGGGAGAGAGAGTAGGGGATGGGAGAGAGGGAGAGAGAGTGGGAGAGAGAGAGAGTACGGGATGAGAGAGAGATAGTAGGGTATGTGTGAGAGAGAGTAGGGGATTAGAGAGAGAGAGTAGGGGATGGGAGAGAGGGAGGGAGAGAGAGAGAGATAGATAGAGAGAGAGTGGGGGATGGAAGAGAGAGGGAGAGGGAGAGAGAGGGTGGGGGGATGGGAGAGGTTAGGGGAGGGCAGGAGGGAGGGAGGGAGGGAGAGAGAGAGTAGGGGACGAGAGAGAGGGAGAGAGAGAGAGATAAAGGGAGAAATGGAGAGAGAGAGATAAAGGGAGAAATGGAGAGAGAGAGAGAGAGAGAGACTAGGGGATAGGAGAGGGTGGGCTATATAGAGAGAGAGGTTATGATAGAGAGAGAGTAGGTGGAGGGAGGGAGGGAGGGAGGGAGGGAGGGAGGGAGAGAGAGAGGATGGGAGAGAGGGAGGTAGAGGGAGTAGGGTATGGGAGAGTGGTAGAGAGGGAGAGAGAGGAAGAGAGAGAAAGAGAGAGATTAGGAGATGGGAGAGAGGGGGAGAGGGAGAGGGAGAGAGAGTAGGGGATGTGAGAGAGAGGGAGAGAGGGAGAGTGTGGGAGAGAGAGGATGGGATATGGAGAGAGAGATAGAGCAGGGGATGAGAGAGAGAGAGACTAGGGGATGAGAGTGAGAGAGTAGGGGATGGGATATAGGGAGAGAGAGAGTAGGGGATGGGAGATGGGGGGGGAGAGAGAGAGAGGGAGAGAGAGAGAGAGAGGGGGGGGGGATGGGAGAGGGTGGGATAGAGAGAGTGTGAGAGAGGGTAGGGGATGGGAGAGAGGGAGAGAAGGAGAGTAGGGGATGGGAGAGGGTGGGATAGAGAGTGAGTGAGAGAGGGTGGGATAGGAAGAGATTGTAAGGGATGGGGAAGGGAGGGAGAGATAGGGAGGGGGAGATAGAGAGAGTAGGGGATGGGGGAGAGAGAGAGAGAGAGTAGGGGATGAGAGAGGGTGGGATAGAGAGAGAGTGAGAGAGGGTGGGTTAGGGAGGGAGGGAGGGAGGGAGGGAGGAAGAGAGGGAGAGAGAGAGAGGGAAGGAGCGAGGGAGGGAGTGAGGTATTGGAGAGAAAGAGAGATAGAGGATAGGAGAGGGTGGGATAGGAGGGAGGGAGAGAGAGAGAGAGAGAGAGAGAGAGTAGGGGGAGTAAGGGATGGGACATAGAGAGAGACTAGGGGATAGGAGAGGGTGGGATAGAGAGAGAGAGATTGAAAGAGGGATAAGGGAGAGAGAGTAGGGGATGGGAGAGAGAAATGGATGGGAGAGAAAGAGAGAGGGGGTGGGATAAGGGGGAGAGAGTGTAGGGGATGGGAGAGGGTAGGATAGGTGAGAGAGAAAGAGTAGTGGATGGGAGAGAGAGAGGGTGGGATGAGAGAGAGAGGGTAGGGGATGGGAGAGCGTGGGATAGGGAGAGAGATTTTTCACATAGTGCATACGCACTATAGTACATGTGTGCTTTATAGTATGTGCACACTATATGAAAACCAAAAAATGGTTATAATGAAATTTTGGGTCCCTAATGACCCATATTTTATTTTTTGTTTGTTGTTTGTTCTAATGTTCCAATAGAAAACAAGAGTTTCATGTTGTTGGAAGTTAGCAAACACCAAATTCAATCACTAGATACATTATTTGAAGGATTTTTTAACATTCTTTCATGCTATTGGAAGCTAGAAAACACCAAATTCAATCATTGGATACACTATTTGAAGGTTTTTCGAACATTCTTTCGATAGAAAAGGTTAGTGCAGTCCTTTTTAAATATTATTTATTTTTTATTAAGTAAAATAATTTTTTTACAAGGGTTTCTAAAATCCACCAGTTAACAACATAAAAAAAACTAACAGTTTAGGTCTAGCAACCAAGCAATAGGAAAAACAACAGGTCTGACCCGGCCAACAAATGAAAGAAAAAACCAAAAGGCCAAAAGCTAGGGAACAAGCAAAAACTAGGAAGTGCAATCAAGAGACAAGATCTTTCGTCGGCTCTTGATTCTTTAACTCCATATCTTTCTTGGCATTAGCCTTGTCGGTCTTGGAGTGACTATCGTCCTGAGAAGCCACCTCTTCCCTCTTTCTCTTTTACACTTTTCTTTTCCTGCTTGGGCTCTCCTCCGACAAAGAAACCTCTTCCTCAATCACCTTGGTTTGCTCTATCTCCTTATCCTCCTTCCCCTTTTTATTTTCCTCCATCATCCCATGCAACTAAATGATGTTATCATTTAGACCTTTAATTATGTTAAGGCTCTAATTAGCCAAGCTATGAAGCATAGTCTCCATCCTTTCCACCCTTTTTTCAATCTCTAAAACCCTAGCCTCTAGTTTGTCAATTTTGACATTCTCACCCACCCCTTTGGCCTATCCTATCCCTGCAACCTGAACTTAATTTTCTCAATTTCTTGAACTATCCATTTTATGGACCAAAAATTGTCCACGAGGTTATTTCTGGCATTGTTTAGGAGGTTCAGACCCATTTCTCATGTATTGTTGCTAAGAATCATAGGCCTGGATCAATAAGCTCTTCTAGCTGAATTTTTCCATCCATTCCCTTGAGCACCTCTGAGTTAATTTGTTCTCTAACAAGCCCCATCTTCACTATACGAGCATGGAAACTCCTCCATACTATTTTTCTTCCCTTTTAATCTAGAGAAACCATAGTTTTTACCAAGCCCTCTTCCTCCTTCCTCTCTTCCAAAGCTTCAGAAATACTCTCCTTACCCTTTCGGTGAGCCATAACAGCTTCCTTCCCCCTCCTCTTTTCCTTTTGATCGAGCTCTCCACCTTTTTAAATATTCTTTGTTACTATAGAGACAAATTTCATTATAATTTGACAAGTTGTTTAATATATAATGAATCCATTAAAATTTGAATGAATTGTAATTTGGAAATGTTTAGAAAATTCACAAGTTATTTAATATATATTGTGTATTCATTGAAATAATTGTAATTTGTATATGTATTTGAATGATTTATAATTTATAAATTGTAATTAATTCAAACATTTGAATAATTTGACATTTAGAAATCATCATCATGCCGAGGAAGAAACCAAAAACTCAAACAATGAAAGAGAGGGAGAGAGAGATTTGGCAATTTAAAGAGATAAAATGAAACTACTATCTGAACAAAAAAAATTACAATACAATAATGAAGAATTTTCTTTTGAAGAGGAACAAAAACCACTGATACAAAGAAATAAAGAGGAAGAATTGGAAAGACAAAAAGAACGAATGAGATTCTTACACTCAAGAAGACAATTGAATTGTGAAGCTACACCATCTTCCAATGTTGGAGTCATATCATCATCTCATGTTGAAAAGATGCTAATTTCTACATCTGACAATGTACATACTCCATCATATCATGTTGAAGGCACAACATCAACATATCAAGTAGGTGATATTCCATCTTTTGCATCTTATTTCCAAGGCACATCATCTTTGGTTCAAGGTATGCAAAACACTAAACCTTATGTTGATGTTCAAAATCTTGAGGGGATAGAAGAGATTATAATACCTTCTAGAATTCATTTTAGAAGACCAAAATATTTGATTGATGTTGATACTAACATTTTGAAATCAAATGCCTAACAAGATTAGCAAGAGTGCTTGTCAAAGAATAGTTAATCGTATGTGGAGATTACTCTTTGAAGAATTGAATATTATAGGTTAATGCCAATTATTTAATGAAATGATGAGAAATTTGAAATTTAGGCCCATCATGAAAATTATTGGGCTAACAGCGATGAACAATTCAAATGAAAAAATATATTTTAAAGAATCTAATGAGTACATATTACAAAATGGGTTCTAAATCATGCACCAAAGATAGTAATATCACAAGACGCATACTTACATCAAAAAAATTAAGTACCTAAATGAAGAAAGCTTGACTCATGAGAAAGATCAAGCAAAACATTGAAAATTGGTAGAGGTACTCTAAGGAGAGCCATGGTAAGATAGAGAGATTGGAAGATCCAAAAAAAATGAGTTATGGACATTTAGCGATAGACTACCAAGAAAGGATGAAAAAATTAGTGAAGCTTTGAAATCATTGATTGAATATTTTTGCACAAATAACATGTGTGTTTCCCCTAATCAAAGAGATGTAAGGAGGATTGGTAACAAAAATATGATCCACATGCGAAACATTTTTTGGACTCAACTTAGACATAATTTTTTGTAAAATTTATTGGCATGTATTCTCAAATTTGAATAAGTCAAAGATTTTTTGAGATGGGTAAACCTTTTTATGTGAAGATAAATTAAACATGCACAGCTTCTTGTTGTAAGATAAATATTGAATTTTCTAACCATTTTGATTTTTTTAGGCATATATGTGTGTTTTTACATTCTAAGTTTTTTTTTGTAGGATGTGACATGAATGAGCCACCTAGATCTTCAAGGGAATTCATATCCAACATTTATGTGAAATAGGGGACTGTCAAAAAAATTACAAGACATCATGCTTGGATGGTACATGCTTATTTTGTGGTTTTTTATAGCTTTTATCAACTTGTGAACATAAGGATAGTACACATGCAATTGGAAATGAAATAGCTAATTATGGAAAATATAAGAGAGTGACATATGCTCTAAAAGATGGGAAACTAGGTAAAAGATGTGATTTAGTCATTGAAAATATTTCAATGTATGAGTTCATAAAGATTTTTCATGAAAATATTATTTATGAGTATGAAAGGCACGCACATAGAGCTCAATGGATAGATTTTCAATTCAATTTGTGCAAGGATACATTTCCATTGGATGCCATTGTTTCAGTTGGAGACTTTGTAGAGAACTACACACTACAACTACAAAATAAAGTGCAAGGAAAGTATTATACTTCTCAATAGGTTTCCATATTTGTTCACATAACATTCATGCATTCACCTAAAAGTACAGAGGATAACTTGAAGATATTGAGGGAGTACCATTTTTAATTTAGCGACGATCGATCACATTCTACAGAGTTTGTACATGGTTGTTTTTGACTTTTTTATGGAAATTTGGCTAACAAGGGCATACCATATCACCAACACATTATTTGGTCAGACAATTATGCATCTCAATTCAAGAATGCATAGATGTTATACTAGTTGAGTACAATGTATATGTTGTCTAGAATTCAATATATTTGGAATTTCACAAAGGTTGGTCATGGAAAGGGAGAGCACAATGGTGTAGGTGCATGCATCGAAAAAGCCTTAGCTTGTGAAGAACTAAAGTAAAAAGATGGAGCAACATTGACAGATGCAAAACCCATCATTTAGTGGTGTAGCACTACAATAGGTCCAAGTAAGGAAGGTGAGTCTACAGTTCATAGATTTGTTTGGTTGATAGATAATACTGACATTGCATGATATGAGGATTGTTGCACACTAATAGGATCAAGTGAGTTTCACTCTTTTAGAAGCTCTTATACAGGTTTATGGAGTATCTACATATGAAAAATGGCATGAAAAATGGCATGCTATTGTCCATCATGTGTAGAGGAAAATTGGGATGAGTGTGAGTCGACTAAATGGGTGGACAAATGGGATATATGGGTTTTGGACCCAATTGACACCTATCATCCCCCACAAGCACTAGAAATGGTAGAGATGGATTCATCCATTGAATTTGACCACTTGTAACATCTAGTGCAACCTAGTATTATCTATATATATATATATATATATATATATGTAACTTTGTAACTTTTACCTAAGTATTTGTTGAATTAATGTCCACATTTTGTACATTTATCACTGCAGGCCATGTTTTTATTGTTATTACACCTGAAGACAATGAAGAAGGGAAAATTTATTATTTGTTTCATTGTGTCTAGGTCAAAAAATAATTGGATTACTCCGCTATATATTGTGAAGGTTTAGAGTACCATATAGATGCGGTGGTTGTAACCGACACATGGATTAGATGATATTCTATGAAGAACCCTAACTTGTGGTTATTCAATGATTGACAAACAAAGAGGAAGATTCTCCATTATTCAAACCTTTTTGTCATGTCAAATGCCCACTTGATAAAATATTGTGGAAAACAACATAATAATACTTTTTGGAAGGTCCGCGAGTCAAACCATGAGGCAATACCTGAGACATTAAAATGTAGAGTACATCTAGTTGGTTCATTAGATTGAATATAATTACAAAAATATGGAATCCTAAGGTAATATATTGTTAGTTTTGGGAAACTAAGATATTTGGTTACTTGATAGGTCCTAGGAATCCTAACTAGGGTCATAGAATGGTCCTATATAGACACATTTGATAAAAAGATGTAAAGACCAAAAATTGTTCAAAAGTTGCAAAGTTGCACAAAAAGTTGCTTGAGCGACCTTTGCAATTTTTGCAAAAAGTTGCAAATGATAGTTTGGGAAGTTATAACTACCCATGGTTGGGTATTTGAGCATGGGGAAGCATATTTTGGAAGGTTAGAAGGATTTCAGCATGGGGAAGCACTCAAGTTCCTAGGTTGGTCAAAAGTTGCTAGATGAGCCAAAAGTTGTTCAATAGGTTAAAATTTGTTAGGGATGGAGAACTAAGGTATTTTGTTACCTAATAGGTCCTAGGAATCTTAACTAGGGTCCTAGAATAGTCCTAGATGGACCCATTTGACCAAAAGATGTAAAGAGAAAAAAATGCTCAAAAGTTGCAAAGTTGTTCAAAAAGTTGCTCGAGCAACTTTTGCAATTTTTCCAAAAAGTTGCAAATGGAGGTTTGGTAAGTTTTAATGACCCATGATTGGGTATATGAGCATGGGAAACATATCTTGGAAGGTTATAAGGTTTCCAGTTAGATTTCACACTCCTTTCCAACCAAGTTGCATTTTTTAGCAACTTTTGCAAAGTTCACTAGATTTCACTTCTATGAATTGAAAAATGTTCCAAATTATTAAAAAAAAAAAAAACACTTAATCCTAGGTTGTCTTGACCAAAAAATCTGAAAGACCCAATTTTTCCTAACTAGCAACTTTTTCTCATATCTTGCACAAATTGGCCTAGGTATAAATATCTTGCTCATATCTCTCTCATTGTTCATCGTGGGATCAAACTATTTTCTCCATTAGCTTTAAGTGGTCAAATAAACCCTAGTTCCAAGATCACATCATCCCATTGACCAATCAAATATTCTAGGGCATGACAAACCAAATTGACCCTAAGAGTCGTTAAATGCCATAAGGTAGAGATCTTTGATGAGGCATATCTTGGAGCTTGTGTGAGGTATGGATGAAATTCTAAGAGCTAAAAAATCATGTTTTCAACACCTAAAACAACCTCTCTTTCTTTTTCAAGATCAGACCCCATTTTGATTTTGTAGCCCCATCCTGGGCGATGCTAAAACTTGTAGTGTTGGCCAGTACAAACTCACCAACTAGTGAATCTCTCTAATTGTTCATTGTGGGATCAAACTATCTACTTTCTTAGCTCCATATGATCAAGTAAACCCTATTACCAAGCTCATACCATCCCATTAAACACTCAAACATTCTTGGGCATGTCGAACTGAATTGACCCTAAGAGTCATTAAATTCCATAGGGCAACTATCTTTGACGAGGCATATCTCAGAGCTCGTGCAAGATATGGATGCAATTCTAGATGTTATAGGATCATGTTGTTGACACCAAGAATAACCTCTCTCTTTTTGGATATTGGATTCCATTTTCATTTTGCAACCCCATCTTAGATGATGCTGAAACTTGTAGTGTTGGCCAGTACAAAGATGTCAACTGATGAATCTCTCTAACTGTTTGTCATGGGATCGAACTATTTATTTCGTTAGCTCTGGGTGACCAAGTAAACCATATTCCAAAGCTCATCCCATCATGTTGATCACTTGAACATTCTTGGGCATGCTGAACCAAATTGACCCCAAGAGTCATTAAATCCCATAGGGCAACAATCTTTGACAGGGCATAGGAGCTCGTGCAAGGTATGGATGTAATTCTGGGTGCTACAAGATCATTTTGTCAACACCTATAATAAATTGTGTCTCTTTTTGGAGATCAAATTTTGTTTTGATTTTGCGGCCCCATCTTGGGTGATGCAAAAACTTGTAGTGTTGGCTAGTAAAAAGTTGCTAACTAATGAATCTCTCTAACCATTCTTTGTGGGATCAAACTATTTATTTTGTTAGTTCTAGGTAGTTGGGTAAACCCTAGTCCCAAGATCATCCTGTCCCATTGATCGATCAAATTTTCTTAGGCACACTAAATCAAATTGATCCTAAGAGTCACTAAATGCCATAGGGAAGTGATCTTTGATTGGGCATATCTCAGAGCTTGTGCAAAGTATGGATACAATTCTAGGTGCTACATGATCATTTTTCTGAAACCTACAATAACCTCTCTCTCTCTCTCTCTCTTTCTGGAGATTATTGTTGACAATTGGATATATGTAGTGATGTAATTGTTGTCATTGATGGCAACACATCATGTACTTGTAGTAAACCTTGGTAATAAAGATACTTAGATTTTGGTACTTGGATATTATCTAAGTATGAAATTGGTTTATAACAATACATTATTTTATATGTAAAAAATTTTGACATCATATTATGACTAGCGAAGATAGATGGAGATAGTGTACCTATTGATGATGATGTGTATAACCTCAGACATCAGTACAAATAGTATAGAAAAGAGACATTCACAATTTACCAGTGAAATAACAAAATTAAAGGGAAAGGAATTATTTTGTCTAAAAAATAATTACTTAACCAATTAGAGCCGACATCCTAGATGTTTACTCTAAGTTGGAAAAGTATATTGTTGTCTTAGCTAACCTAGCAGCAATTTGTGAAAAGGCATGATATTTATACAAAGGATATCTTGCGAGAAGTAGTGTGTAATTGTAATATGAAAAGTGATATGAAAACTTTCTTTGTGAAGCTATATATGAAATTTTGTTGAGAACCTAATTTCATGATCTGAGATTGAGCTAAGGTAAGAGATTAGTCAAGAAAGAAGATACAACATCTATATACTTGAGGATTAATTACTTGTTTGGGTAGTGAGCTCTTCTTGTCATTTGAAGTGCATGTTTGGGTAGTGAGCTCTACTTGCATCCTTTGTACTACAACTCCTAACAGATTTGGAATCTTCTAATAGGGAATCTCTATACTAAATTGTCTCAGACTCCTAATAGGGTCCATCCTCTAACAAGGAACATATATATCAGTATATTATCTAGTGGGTATCATCCCTACTAGGGTTTCCCCTTACCCAGGGTTTCCCTAATTAAAAAATATGGTGTTATGAGTTCTCTTTATGCATGGTTATTATTACTATTTGACATTACTTATTTACTTTCTTATTGATGGTTCAAAGTAATTAATAATATCTAGTTGGTGACAAAAGTTTGTAGAATACTGAGGCACCCCCTGCCCTCATTATTCCCTATTTCTAACAATTGATATTAGAGCACAGTTACTTAGAAGAGGCTTAACAACTTGAGTAAGATCCCTATGGATATGTAATAGTTGATGAATAACCTTGAAGAGGCACTTGAACAAATTGATCTCCTTACTAAAGAAAGAGATAAGCTGAAAGATAGATACAAAGTCTCCAAAGTATACATTGGAAAACTGAAGGATAAGATTGAACATCTCAAATCCAAGCCTAAATCTACTAAATATACTGGTGATTATGAATATTCAAAACTAAAAATAGAGTACAAGATCTTGAAGCATGAATACCAATTTAAAGTTGAGCTTGAAGAAAGATTCTAGAAAAATTGAATCTAATTTGAAGACTGAAAATTCAAATCTTAGAGCGAGTTTAGCGAAGAAGACATCTGAATTGAAACATTGAAAGAAGGTCATGAAGAACTTCATAAGTACAACACTATTGTGAAAGGTGAATTAACTCAGCGCAAGCAACAACTTGAAGAGCTTCACACTAGTAGAAAAAAGCTTGATGAATCAATGTCAATACAAAAACCTACCTATGATAAGACTAGTCTTAGTTATCTATTTAACATGTCTTCAAAGAAACCTAAAAGTAAATTAGATCCGAAAGAGAAATATAAATTTGATGATAAGATTCAATTCAATCAATCTTTTGATAAATCCAAAGAAGTTGGTCAAGAGAAGGAAATTGAGAAATTGGATGAACTTAAGAAAGTGGAATCTCCTAAGGAAACCATGTATGAATTTAGAGGTAATTTTTTTCATGTAATGAAATAGGCCATATCAAAAGAGATTGTACAAATAATTTTTTTAATCATGTTATGAAATTTTACTGTCATAATTGTCATCGAATTGGTCATAACTAATGCAATTTATTGTAGGAATCCTGAATATGATAATGATAGAAGAAATAGTAGAATGTCTGGAAACACTAACCCTATAGATGGAAGAAGACCTAATGAAAGAACATCAAGAGAAAGTAGACCTTATGAAGAAAGGAAGCAAATCATGTGTTATAAGTGTAAAAACTTTGGACACTTAGCCCAAAATTTTTAGGCACCTATTGATCAACAGAATCCTAGAAGCAAAACCCTAATATGTCAGTTATGCAACAACTTCAAACATGCAAAAAAGTACTTCAGAATGGATAGAAGAAATAATGGAAGGAAATTTAAAAATGATAGAAGGAATCATGGAAGAAACTTCAGAAATAGAAGCAACAATGGGAGGAACTTCAGCGATGACAAAAGAAATCATAAAATAACTCTAGAGCTAAGAAAGGCAATGAAGAACAAACAAATGTAGTCAGTTAACTTTGAGAAGAACTTAATGAGGCATTTGTAAAAGGATTATATATTTTGGATCAAAAGTTAGACGATTCTGAGATAGCAAGATTGAAGTCAGTAATCGAGTTTGATTCAACCAAATTGAATTAAGCTTGTTCACAACACTAGAATAGAAAATTCATTTAGAGATTGAGCTATGAGTAGCAAGGTTGAGAGAAGATGCATCTTGATGAGTTTGGATTGTAGTTAAGCTCGCTTGCAATTTGGATCTTATTGAAACAAGTTTTGAAGGAAATAAGAGTTACTGTTATTACATAGAAAGCTTACTCTATGACAGAAAATGAAATCTATGTTTCTACAAAAAAATTTGTGAAGTGAAGTTTTGTGGAGCATTGTCATGATGAAAGGAAGCTATGGTGAACCTCAAATAGCATTCAAAGATCAAACACTTGATCTTGAGCAGATATTTGATTTCATACAAAATAAATGGTTTTTTTTTAAATTTAGTGAAGTACACAATTAAAATGCAAGTTCCAGATGGATAAATAGAGTAATGTAATGGACACCCAAGAATGTCCAAAAGCTTAATCAATTGCTGAAATTATATTAATTCTAAAAATGCTGCAATCAAGTACAAAGAGATGTATTCCAAAGGCCAAACCTTAAGAGAATGACGTCTAAAATGTTACAACAGAGAATGAACGTCCTCTATTGCCAAAAAAGGAGTGTGATTCACACATCCAAGCTCTTATCAAATGCAAGTTATAATCATCCGATACAATAGTCCCCATGCTCCACAATGAGACTTTCAGCCCTATTTATCCTTTTCTTCATCCTTCTGGAAGGAACTAAAACATTAATTAATTGTAAGTGCTAGAAGCTTCCCCCTTCCAATAATTAATGCACTCTCTAGAAACTCCTCTCTTGCAATAATTAATTGTGCTTCTAGAGGCTTCCACCTTTCCAATAATTAATACACACTCTAGAAGCATCTCCTTTGTAATACAATAATTAATTAAATTAATTAAATATAAAGCCACCTTTTAATTTTAATTTATTTAATGACTTTATAAGAAATTAATTTAATTTTTTCTTATCCTCCACTTAGACTTTGGAGAATGTAAAGGCCAAAATATGGGATCATTACAAATCCGCCCTCCTTGAAATTGCTTGTCCTCAAGAAATTAACTAACATAATGGACTCCAATCTCCACCTGGATCCCAATATGTGATATCCATATGGAAAAACCAATTGCAAACCTGCATCATCAAGACCAACCCCTGTAGCCTAACATTCAAAACTTGTGCTGATGAAGTCAGAATGTCACCATAAGGCAACTCCATAAAATATTTATGAAATGTCTTCTTCCCTGTATCCATCCACATAATATATATTGGACTGGAATGAATATTATCACCATCATGCATTGAAAAAGATGTAGCTATAGGTGAACCATATGTACTCATGCTAACTGTATCAACAATAGGTGTTGCCGCATCAAAATATATGGACATAGGAACAACATTAATCGATGCAACAGAAAATTGAACTGAATTTGTAGTTGATGAAAACTCATAATCATCAACATGTGTGGCTTCATTAGAAAATACATCAACCACTGCATTTATACCATTAAACTCCTCATTGGATGGTTCAATTGACACAGAAGTGGCTGCTGATATGACAGTATCCTCATGTTCTCCTAATTCCACTATTACTTCAGCACCATCTCCCGACAAAGCTTCATATGTGGTCTCTTAACTTTGCACACATGTTTCTACTGATTCCGCTGAAACACCCATATCACCAACATCATAGATGGGTGGCTCTATACGTGTCTCGATCCCACCTAAGGAAGCAACTACCTCCTGCACTGGAGCAACATACAAATCTTCAATATTGATGCCTATCTATCTAGCCATAAGTTGCAACATCATATCCATTCATCTATTATGCTCCTATTGCATCTGTTGCCCCTCCTCTAATGAACTAAGTAACCTAAGCATTGTATTTTCTTGATCTAAATTGGTATTAATGACTTTATAAGAAATTAATTTAATTTTTTCTTATCCTCCACTTAGACTTTGGAGAACATGAAGGCCAAAATATGGGATCATTACAAGTAAGAACTTGACTATTTCTACATTACGATTATCTGAGTAGCTTAGAGCACCCAGAAGCAATTTGCAAAAAGTGATTTCGAGAAAAACCCTACTCCAAAAAAAAATATTTTATCATTCTCCAAACAAAAATTCCTTGATAAATTTTTATTTGGTGTAATCAAGGATATGTCAGTTTTTTTGAATGTTGAAAATGTCGAGAGACCCAAACTAAAGGTTGTTCCTGTGAAACTCCTAGAGGAAAACCCTAATTCAACTTTACCAAATACTTCAAACAACATAGTTTTCTTAGAAGATGTAGGAAGCTACCTCTGTAGTAAGTTTGAAATCATTGGAAGTGAGTTTATGAACAAAGATATGGAAATTATTTTCAATCATGATATGACTACTAAGCTTGTATATGAGCATCTAAAAGACTTAGACTTAGTCAGATATCATTTTTACCACAAACTTGATATAAAAGAATGGACACAAACCATATTGAGAAGAATTCATAATGAAAATATTTGGATAGGAGACAATGTAGTCAACATCTCTGCCGACCTCATTCATGAAGTCACTACTCTTAGAAAACAAGGTAGTATACCTATTGGTGAGAAACTAGTTTAGAAAAAGGTTGAAAGTTGTACTAAGACAATTTAAAATGGTAAAACAATGGTGATCAACACCATCAGACAACATGATGTAAAATTCTTCAATAAAATCATTGCATATTCTATTTTTGCAAGTTCTAAGAGTGATGAGTTGTCAGCCGGTTTCATTTATGTAGCTTATAAGATGTGTGTTGAGAAAGAACAAGTGAATTTGAGTGAGATTTTGAGAGTACAACTTCTTGAGAATTTGGAGAAAATCAAGAAAACTAAGAATGGTGTATTTAGATTCCAGTCTTTGATTAATCATATTTTCTTTCATGTACTTAAGATATTTCCATTTTTATCAGTTACTAATATTATGAGCAGACAAAGATGCACTATGGACAAGATAACAAATGTGTGTAGAAGGCATCCAATAGAGAAAATCTTGGACATCAAAAATTTAATTATGAGGACATTTCATAATGAGACAAAATAGAGATTCAGAATTACCATTACAATCATTGACAAATTTAAGAATGATATATGTTTTATGGTGGATACTAACCTAACCTATATTGAAGCAGTAGAACCTTGGGAAATATTTCTTGAGCCCCTAGATTATGAATTGAGGAATGAATAGCTATTTTTTATATTGATTTAATGTTGAAATCTGATAAGCATCATACGGATTTAGAATGTATGAGTAGATAATCCAGTCAACCTACTAGGTATCATTAGAAAAGGCATCTCATAAGAAGATTACATCTATAATGAGGAAAACATTATTTAAGGATGGTACGTTAGAAGAAGAATCTCAAGTAGTTAGACAAACAATCTCCAGACTGAAACAAACTAGTGAACAAAGTGTAATGTATGTAACACCTCTGTTAGTTGGCCAATAATTCGACGTATCTATTACAAAAAATCCTATAGAATAGAGCATTCCATATGCTATTGTATCAGCCTAGAAACCAAGTGAACCTTAGAGGAAGTCTAAAAGGTTAGTAGAGACTCACAAGTCTAAAAGAGTCAAGCAACAAGCTACTGGACCAGAGAAAAGAATAGAAGACATTGTTGACAATTGAAGACTCTAGTGATGAAGAAGAAGAAGCACAAAAAGAAGAAAACCAGCCAGAGAAAGTCATTATTTCCAAGCAGTCAACACGTAAAACAAGGTAATCCTAGAAACCAAAGATATAGAAGATTAACACAACCATTGTTAATGAAGGGAACTTTTTCTAGATGAATAAGTTTTATGAATTTTACAATGATATGGAGAAAGAATAGATTGATATCTCTAATGTAAGTTATATGATTCTTAATAACTTGAAACTTGAGAGTATTAAAGGCATGATGAATCAAAAGGTCTATGACAGACTTGTATCTAAGAAGGCACCAGTTCATGAAGAAGACATGGAACATCGTAAGTCAATGCTAAGAACTATGTGCAAGATAGATGATGAAGATGAAATCAAGAAATTGATGAAGAAACTAGAACCTTATTTGCTAAGTAATATGAGGCCATTTTTATTCATGGGAGGAGAAAATAATGTTATAAGAAGTGAAGCAACAACGCCCATCAATCAAATGATGAGTGAGTTAAAGGAAGAACCTTCAACTATAGAGAAAACTTTGGAAGTATTAGCAAGTGGTGGCATTATGTAGATTGATCAAACAAATGCTACTATTAACATAAAATGAAGATCCATTCAATCAGACTGAGCCCCTTTCCAAAGACATTCAGAATCAATTGAGATTGATTAAAGAAGAAAAAATATAGCTAGAAGAAGAAAAAAAGGATTGAAGAAGCCAAGCTGAAACTAATTGAAGAGGGAAAAAATTAGAAAGAAGATAAAAAGAGGAAAGAAGAAGAAAAAGAGAAAAAGTTGGAAAGAGAAAAGAAAGAAAAAGAAAAGTAAGAAAGAGAAAAGAAAGAAAGAGAAGAGAAGGAAGAAGAAGAGAGAAAATCATAGAAGATAATAGAGAAGAAATTAAAGGAAGATGAGGTGAAACCATCTAGCTCATCCTCTCCCATATCTCTTGCTAACCTTACAGGTGATGATCCATATATGTGATGATGGTGATCAATCTAACTTGATCTCATCCTTAACAAAATTATTTGAGAAGAACAAAAAGGGAAAAACTCTACAAAGAGAATAAATAGAGGTGACTGATAGATTACATATCACCCTCACAACCAAACATATTGAAGTGGACCCCGAACAAAGAGCTCAAGCTATTGTAAAATCATTTGATAATGAATTTACAAATTTGTTGAATGTTGTTGAGTGGTAAATCTCAAATTTCACATGATGCTAATCTTTTTAGCACCATTTGTCAAAATATTCTGAATGATTTGTTGAGTCTTGATACTTGTATCAAGGAACTCTAAATATGTCAACAAGTTGGCAAGGTACTGTACACCAATTGTACCTTATCTCATAAGTTGAACAAAGATTTGGATAGAGAAATTCAAGGGAAGTTGAGTGAGATGGAAGCTCTAACTAGGTAGATACAACAACCCTCTTGCAGAGTTGATGAATTGGAATGACAAGTTTCTAGTGTTCACACGGACATTAGGAAATTGGAACTTGAATTTTTTTTTTTGAGAAGACTATCAAAATTCAAAGAGTCTATTGCTCTAAAGATATCAACCATTGAAAGGCAGTTGGAAGAATGTGTCAAAGAAAAAGACAGTTATGCAAATTTCACCTACTCCAACCTTAATGCAGTTGAGATTGCATCATATGTCTTATGTGCAATGCTCACTACTGTCAAAGTAGAAAAGGATACATGGGAGAAAGGTATGAATAGTTTAAAGGAAAATTTTGATGATTGTATGCAGATATTAGTAGCTTGAGGTAGCAAAACAATGTTTGATAGCAGATAGACAAATTTTTTTGACAATTTTTGGACCTTTGTCATTGATGTCAAAGGGTGAGAAGTTGTAGAAGAAAATTGTGTAGTAAGTTATGTATGTAGCAATCATATCCAAAGGGGGAGAAATTTAGCAATTGATCATTTGTAATGTAATAGTATAAGTATTGTAAGTTTTTGTTAAGATTTTGTCACTTAGTCAATTTTCCTTACTTTGTTGCCATCAATGCTAAAGGGTGAGATTGTTGACAATTGGCTATATGTAGCGATGTAATTATTGTCATTAATGGCACACATGATGTGATTAATCGTAGTAAACCTTAGTAATAAAGATGCTTAGCTTTTGATACTCAAAAAATTGTTTAAGTATGAAATTGATTTTCACCTGTACATTGTTTTATATGTAAAATATTTTTGACATCATGTTATGACTAGTGGAGATAGATGGAGATAGTATACATGTTGATGATGATGTGTATAACCTTGGACATCAGTACAGACAGTAAGGAAAAGAGATATTCATGATTTACTAGTGAAACAGAATAACAAAATTAAAGGGAAAGGAAATATTTTGTTTAGAAAATAATTACTTAACCAATTAGGACCGACATCCTAGATGTTTACACTAAGTATGAAAAGTATATTGTCGTCTTAGTTGACCTAGTAGCAATTTGTGAAAGGCATAATATTTATACAAAGATATCTTGCAAGAAGTAGTGTGTAATTGTAATATGAAAAGTGATAGAAGTGATATATGTGAAATTTTTGAGAACCTAATTTTGTGATCTGTGATCGAGCTAAGGTAAGAGATTAGTCAAGAAAGAAGATACAACATGTATATACTTGAGGATTAATTACTTATTTGGGTAGTGAGCTCTTCTTGTGTAATGTCTCCACTTTAGCAGTTGTCCAGTTGTGCGGTTGTTAGCCTTTTATTTTATTTTATTTTATTTTATTTATCCCACATTGCTTGTGAAACGTGGTCAACCCAATGAAGTAGGAATAAAAGGAGAGCTTATGGCTATTGTTAGGCATGGTGGAATATGAGAAGAACTTGGATGTGTGAGTTATAGATCTGTTCTTGGTATTAGAGGATGTCTATCCTCTCTTGTGACATTCTAGACATCATTCCATTGGGGTTTGACCTTTGGAATTCATTTTTATCAACTCATTAATAGGTAGCTTGGATGCATTTCTAGCTACATGTAGATTGGGTGTAATTAGTGAGTTGAAGAGTTTGTTATGTATTTGATTTTATGATGCTGGAGTAATTAGTGAGTTTTCTATGTATTTAATTTTATTAGTTTGAGAACTAATATTATTTCAGCAGTAGTTCAATATTTAGTTTGCATAAAGTCCTTCTTGTTCATGTTATGTGGTTTCAAAATCTATGCAAAAACATTAGAATCTTTATCAGCAGTTGGTTCAGTTCTTGGGCATTTCCAGGGTGCCCATTAAAGTGGTATCATAGTGGTTTCCTACCATCCTATGGCATGAGAAATTTATGTTATTGTTAGACTTGTTGTTACATTTGAAGTGACCAACACTCTAGCATTTTCCAGCCATGGAAAGACATAGGAGGACTAGCAGTTCTAGAAGTTAATAAAGTAATGATGAAGTTAGCAGGAAGATGAATGCTTTATAGGAGAGTATGGAGAAACTTATGCTTCATCAATAGAGATTGATAGAGAGATTTTGGGATCTAGAGACAATTGAAAGGGCAACAAGGTATATGGTTTCCACCTTGAGAAGGACGACATCGAGGTTGCAAGGAAGGAAGCTTGAGTTTCCCCTGATAGGAGTCCCTGATGCAAATGTACCTATATTTAGTATGACACCTCCTAGTCCTATCTACAATGTTGATGATGGACTTACTTCACAAGGACATGTGGTTATGTCAGTGGTAATAGATGATGATGACACCAAGCTTCAAGGGGTTAAGGCTCCCAAACCTCTTGCTATAGTTAGCACACATATAGTTGATGCAGTTATTACCACTAATAATTTTGGCTCTCTCGAGGACAAGATTATTATTGGAGATTTGTATGTGAGATCTCATGGTGTTTCTATAGTGTAGGAGGTAGTTGCTTCCTTAGGTGGGATCAAGAAATGTATAGAGCCATCCAGCTATGATGTTGGTGATGTGGGTGTTTCAGTGGAGTCAATAGATGTGGGTTTATGCTCTAGTATTATTGATTCACAATCTAGCACTGAATCATGTGTGTAGAGTTAGGAGTCCACATATGAGGCTTTGTCAGGGGATAACGATGCAACAATAGTGGGATTAGGATAATATGAGGATACTGTCATAGCAGTAGCCACTTCTATGTCAATTGAACCATCCAACAAGGAGTTTAGCAGTATGCATGTAATTGTTGATGTGTGTTCTAATGATGGTGCACATATTGATGATTATGAGTTTTCATCATCTAAAAATTCGGTTCACTTTTCTATTGTGGTAGTTAGTGTTGTTTCTATGTCCATATATTTTGTTGTGGCTATATCTATTGTTGATACAGTTGTCATGAGTGCATATGGTTCTCCTGTAGCTACATTTTTCAATGCATGTTGGTGATGATTAGGATTCAAGTCCAATATATATTATGTGGGTGGATACATGGAATAAGAGGTTTCATAGATCTTCTATGGAGTTTCCTTCTAGTGATATTCTAACTTCTACATCATCAACACAAGTTTTGGGTGCTAGGATGCAGCAAATGTTGTTGGTCCTGATGATGCTAGTTTATAGTTGGTTTAATGTCCATAGGGATGTCACATACTACTTTATTTGGGATCTAGGTGGAGGTTGGAGTTCATTGTCTTGCTAGATTTCTTGAGGAAAAGTAATTTCAAGGAGGGCAAACTGTAATTTCTCCAATTTAGTAGTTGTCTAGTTGTGTGGCCATTAGCCTTTTATTTATTTTTATTTTAGTTTATTTATCCCACATTGCTTGTGAAACGTGATCAACACAATGAAGTAGGAATAAAATGAGAGCTTGTTATTGTTAGGCATGGTGGAATATGTGAAGAAGTTGGATGTGTGAGTTGTAGATCTATTCTTGGCATTAGAGAATGTTTATCCTCTCCTATTTCATTCTAGATGACATTCCCTTGAGGCTTGGCCTTTGGAATTCATTGCTATCAACTCATTAATAGGCAACTTGGATACATTTCTAGCTATAAGCAGATTGGGTGTAATTAGTGAGTTGAAGAGCTTTTTGTGTATTTGATTTTATGATGGAGTAATTTTTGAGTTTGATATGTATTTAATTTTATTATTTTGAGAACTAATATTATTTCAGTAGTAGTGCAATCTTCACTTTGTATAAATTCCTTCTTGTTCATGTTATGTGGTTTCAAAATCTATGCAAAAACATTAGAATCTTTACCAGTAGTTGGTTCAGTTATTTGGCATTTCCAAGGTGCCCATTACATCTTGTAATTGGAAGTGCATGTTTGGGCAGTGAGCTCTTCATAAATCCACTATACTACAACTCCTAATAGGGTTGGAATCTCCTAATAGGGATTCAAAGTCTCCTAATAGGGACTCTCTATACTGAATTTGTTAATTGACTCCTAACAAGGTCCATCCTCTAACAAGGAACATATATATCATTATATTATCTAGTGGGTATCATCCCCACCAGGGTTTTCCCTTGGCCAAGGTTTCCGTAGTTAACAAAGTATGTTTTTATGAGTTCTCTTTATGAATGGTTATTATTACTATTCATCATTAGTATCTTACTTTCTTATGCATGGTTCAAAGTGATTAATAACTTCCATGTGTCAAAAAAAGTTTGTAGAATATTGATTCACCCCCCCTCTTAGTATTCCCTATTTCTAACAATTTAATTCTATTTTGATTTTGTGACCCCATCTCGAGTGATGTTAAAACTTATAGCATTGGCCAGTACAAAGTTACCAACTACCGAATCTCTCTAACCATGAAATAGGGGATCAAACTCTATGTTTTGTTAGCTTTGGTTGGCTATGTAAACCCTAGTTCCAAGCTCATCCGATCCTATTCACCACTTGAACATTCTCGGGCATCCAGAACTAAATTGACCTTAAGAGTACTAAATGCCATAGGATAGTGATCTTTGATGGGGCATATCTTGGAGCTCATGTGAGGTATGGATGCAAAATTTGGGTGCCATGGGATCATTTTTTTGAAACCTACAATAAACTCTCTCTCTCTTTTTGCAGATTGGATTCTATTTTGGTTTTAACATCCCCATCTTGGGTGACGTTGAAACTTGTGGCACAGGGCACCTAGGTGGCAACTAGATATGTCATCTCATTCAATGATAAAGACTCATGATAGAAGGTAAAGGGGTGATCATAAACCTTATTTTTAACATGTTATTTTTTTATGGTAATAAGCTAATCCTTGTTTGTAAGGTCAAGGAACTTGAGGTCAGTTATAAACCCAAGTTGCCTTTATCCTAAGGATTTTTTTTTTTTTGTTGTTTTTCTTAATATGTTGACTCAAGAAGTATTTTTAGATTCATTACACCTTATATAGGTCATATTTGTTACCAAAAACCACTTGGTTAAGTTCTAGGAAGAGTTAGTGCAAAAATTACATTTTGCAATAAAAGTTGCTGACAACTTTTTGTCAATTTTAGCAATTTTTTGGAAAACGCTAACACTAACCTTGTAACCAACAAAACAACTAGTAATCAGTTGGAATGGATGTTAAACTATTAAAATAACCTCTATGAAGTTAAATGAGGAATAAGGTTTACATTCAACAGATTTTTAATACTAAATATACAGATTTTCTAAGAAATTTCCTACTGTACAAACTTGTACGAATTGGGAGGCCAAATCTAGTTGGATGTTTTGAACAATTTTTTTTCTAGATTAAAGTGAATTTTTTTTCAGGTTTATTTATTAAGTTTCAATCAATTTAGAACATTTTCTTTTTTAGTAGGTTTCAAAACCCTTAAATTGAGGGTTTCAAGCAAGATGTGGCCCCAACCTGCATTTCTATGGTTAGTTTTCAATGGCCTTCTAGGACTTGCAAGGTTAGGGTGGGTAGATTAAGTTTAATAAGTTCAAAATTTTCTTAGATGATCTAAGGAGTTAATGAATGTGCCCTAGTATGAAAATATGATTTTTTTAGTCCTTAAAATGTTGATTTTGTGGATAGGGCTTGGAGTTAGGTTATGAAACTTGGAAAAGAGTCATTATATTTTTGGAAAGATGTAATAAGACCCTCTCTAATAGAAAAAATAATCCTAATAATCCATTCATGCAAATTCCATAAGTTCCAGGCTTGATTTGATCAATTAGGCCTACGAGGCTTGCATAGGTTCAAGAGTGTTGGAGTAGGTTGGGGAGTTGAAGCTTTGGGGTTTTGTGTAACATAAAAAAGGGTATCCAAATACCTACTTTTTTTGCCAGGTTCAATGGAGAAAAAAAAAGTTTATGTCCTAGAACCACAAAAAGGGCTACAAGGGCAATTAGGCCTATTGAGAGAAATTTTGCAAAATGCATGTTAGGAGAGTAAACTAGTTGTGGAAACCTCATCATTAGGTATTCCTTGAAGTTTCTAAGGTTTTAGTTTGAAGCAAGAAGTTTATAACTACTTTTTTTGCTTTTCTGTTTCAGAATAAGAGTCAATCTTTTATATATAGGGATCAGACCAATTGTGTTAGGGTTAGAAGAAGAAGAAATTTTATAACATGGAACCATTGACTTTTGCAGTGAGTTGTTTTTATAGTTCTATATATTGTTCTCATTTAATGAATTTCTAGAACATAATGAAATAGTTCCTGATTTACATTCTGTGTTAGTAGATTAGTAGAAGCAAACTAAGGGGCCCCACTTGGGAGGTGGATTAGATTAGAGTAGTGTAGATTTGTTTTCAAGCATCTCTAGTATTGCAAGTAGAAGTTGTAAGTTCCTTCATGTAGCATCATACTTTGTGAATGTTTCTACAACATCTGTAAGAGCAATTATAGTAGATGAACTGAGTTGGAATATAAGTTAGTATTTAATTGTATTTCCAACATTCATTTGGTGAAGAGTTAAGTGTGTTAGTTTCCTACAACATTAGTGTAGGTTCTTTCCTTGCATTTTACTTTCCTACAACGTAAGCATAATGACTCAATAAGAACCTAGTGCACATACTATGCCAACCATTTCAAGTATACATCCTTGGGTTGACAAAATTAAATGCACCTCATGGTGGGGAAAAATAGTCCTTAGATAGAATACACTATTCCTAAGTATGGCCTTGAGCATGATTATTATACACCTATTGTGAGGCGGGCCATTTTTGGCACCGTTGTCGAGGATGGTGTCAAGCTAGGAGCATTTTTTAATCATAGTTCTTAGTTAAGTTTTTTTAGAAATTTGTAGTCTTAAAGCTTTCTTCACCAATGTGAAGAATTCAATTGCATGCATTGAAGAGGAAGACGATGAGATGAATATGGCAGATTTATTCCATAGGAGTCTATTAATTTAAACAAAGAAATTGAAGAAGAAGAAGCTGAGTTACCTTTTGAAGATGCAAACCCTATTTTTCCTATAGAATCATCCTTAAGAGCAGAACTTATAGATACAATTGGTCTTCAACCTTTTGCTAAAATATTGGCTAGTTTCCTTGATAATATTGCTCCAAATCCACTAGTTGTTAATAATCTAGTACCCAATGTTCTGTTTCAGTAGCAACCTCATAATCTAATACCTCTAGTAATGGCACAATCTACTTTTCCATTCTCTCTTCCAAATCTTGTAACCAATGCTAATCTCAAAAATATACCTCCAACTACTCTCCCAAAGTTCTACAGCCTTGCAACTAAAGACCCTGATACTTTCTTGTTTGAGTTTGACATACTCTTTCGTAGTTTTGACTACAACACTAATGCCCATAAGCTCAAATTATTTCCAGAAACATTGAAAGAGTTAGCTTTATGATGGGTCACGGGCTTAAAAGCCAATGTAGCAGGAACTTCGGATGAAATGCAAAATCTATTTCTGGATAAATATAAATAGTATTATGAAGCATCTGGTTTAAGAGGAAACTATATCTTTAGGATATCACAAAAGGAGGAAGAAACATTGGAAGACTATGTTTCACATTTCTTGTATAGACTGTAGAAGAACCCTCAACATGTGTTGTCTGAGGATTCACAAAAGCTAGTCTTTTTAAGAGGTGTGAATGATAATTGTCTGGAAGCACTAGACCTAATAGTTGGTGGTGATGTATATCAATCTTCCTGGGATGACTTCAAGAAAATCTATCAAATTTATTTAAGGTCAACTATGAAGAAAGGCTAGGGAACTCATTCCACAGTCACTAAAGGAATTAGTTAGGGTATTTCAAAGCTAGAGATATTCAATCTACTCACAAATTTTAAGTAGGCTATTATAAATGATGTTGCTACACATTTCAACACAATGACTACCAAGAAGAAGCATGCAGAAGCTGAATTAAAACTAGCTGAATACTACCCTCATTGTCAAAAGCAAAAGAAGGATTTCCAATGTAAACTAGTCGCAAGCATGGAGAACCAACATTTTCCAACTGAGTACCTCAAGATAGATGGAGATGATGAGTAAGTATTTTTTTTCGCTCAACACCGACCATGGGTTCAACATCAAGGTATGCCTCAGGACCCTTTGCAAAATTCAAATTCATATGGTAATCAATGGCAAAACTGTAATCCCCAAGGTCCTCCACAATATAATCAATCTAATTAAAATAATGCTAGGAAAGACAATCTGCAATAGCCCCAATGGCCTCATAATTTCCAACCGTCCTAGCCCAACCAACAAAATAACCAATGGCAGAACCAACATAACCAATGGTAAAACTAGCAGAACCAATGGCAACCACCATAGGGGAATTGGTAGTCTACAAACCAATGGAGGGGGCCTCAACAACTGCCTAACCAAAATACTAGTAGTCCACAATTACCAACCCCAGCTCAATAGCCTACTCTAATGCCACCACCTGTGAATCCTAGACCTCAAAAGTAGACGTAATTACCTGCACGACCTTAGCCAAATCCAAATACCCAAAAGCCACAACAACCCATGTATATTGTTGATGCTTGGCAATATCCTGCTTATGCTTTGAGCATTGCAGATATTGTTGATACTACTATAGCATCAAAACCCCCAGTCACTAAAGAGGTTGACCTAACCAATGTCACTACCTCAACCCAAACTCTGCCAACGGTGGAACCTCCTTTTCTAGAGAAGCGTGTACAAAGTAAACCTGTATAAATAGAGGAATAGTCTTTTGATATTGTTCATCCATTGAAGAACATGCATAACCAAATACCCCTATTTCAAGCTATTAAAGATGTTCCTATCTATGGAAATGCCATTAGAGAAGCCTACCTAAAGAAGCCTAGAAGGAAGATAAAGGACCCAACCACAATCCATGTTGTGGGACAATTGGCTGACATTATTTTAGGAAAATTGATCACTCCAAAATATTTTGATCTAGGTAGTCCAGTTGTGGATGTGATTATAAATGGCTAGTCTATTAAAAATACTTTAATATATCTTAGAGTCACTATAAATGTCATGACCAAAGATACTATGAAGAAGTTAAAAATAGAAGGATTAAGGGCTACTCCAACAATTCTGCAATTGGCAGATAGTTCTACTATCACCCCTGATGGGATGATAGAAAACATAGTTGTTACCTTAGACTCTCTAGAGTATCTTTTAGACTTCATGATTCTATCTTCCAAAGTTAAACTATCTGGTTACCCTATCATCCTAGGAAAACCATGGTTAGCTATAGTTGATGCAAGTATAAGTTGTAGGTCAGGGAATATGACCATATCCAATGGCCAAGCAACAAAGAAATTTCATTTATATCCTCCAACACAACCATTACCAGATTTAAACACATCTATCTAGCCAGATTTAGGGGATCAAGAAGAAGAGTTAAACTCTATAGCATAGCTTATGATGTTACATAGACAATCTTTTCTAAAGCTATAGGCGGAGGATTCAGTACTTCAGAGTATTCTTACTAACAATCGTGTGGTAGAAAAAGATGTTTCTAAAAGTTCTGTGTTGGAATTAACCACATATGAAGAATGTGATGAGAATTGTACTTTTCTCAAAGAACTTGACATTCTTCATCAACTCTTACCATGTGAATTAGAAACAAGTCCAATCTTTGAAGTTGCTATGATAGAGTCTACCACTACTATTGAGCTGTCCAAAGGTCATTATCTTCATGCTAACCCAAATTATTATCCACACAAATGGAATAGTTAACAAAGCTACTTCAAAATCATGAAAAGGATTTTGCATGGGACTATGGTGATATGAAAGGGTTGAGTCCTACATTGTGGACCCATAGGATATACATCAATGAAGGGTGTCTACCACTCTATCAACCCTAGAGAAGGATACATCTAAGCCTTAGAGAAATAGTCAAAACTGAATTGCAAAAATTTCTTGATGTTGGTTTTATTTATCCTATATCTGATAGTAAATGGGCGTCACCTCTGGTCATAGTGCCCATAAAGGGAGGGAAATGGCATATTTGTGTAGATTATAGAGAATTGAATAAGGCCATTAAAAAGGATCACTTTCCTTTACCATTCATCGATCAAGTTCTAGACACTCTAATTGGAAAGAAGTATTTCTCTTTTCTAGATGGGTATAGTGATTATAATCAAATCAGTATTGCTCTTGAAGACCAAGACAAAACCACATTCACATGCTCATGGGGTACTTTTGCATACTTTATTTTTCCATTTGGTCTATGTAATGCTCCTACAACATTTCAATCAGTTGTTATTAGCATTTTTGCTGATATATCACATGATTGTATGGAAATATATATGGATGACTTCACAACATTTCGAGTCACCTTTGAGGAAGAATTGATGAATCTTGAAAAAATTTTGATAAGGTTTCAAGAACATAATCTGGCACTTAATAGTGAAAAATGTTTCATGCTCATGTAGGAAGGCATGGTACTTGGTCATTTCATATTGGTTGCAGGAATACAAGTGGATCTAGCTAAGATAGAGGTAATTCAAACATTTCCCATACCTATAAAATTGAAAGATGTAAGATCTTTTCTAAGTCATGTTGGATATTATAGACGTTTCATAAAAGACTTCAACAAAATATCTAGTCCCTTGTATAAATTACTAACTAAGGAAGTTGAATTCAGTTGGACACCAAAATGTAATGAAGACTTCCTGTAGCTTAAGAAAATTCTCACTACAGCTCCAGTTTCACAAGGCCCTAATTGGACTTTTTCTTTTCACATATATACAGATGCTTCTAACTATGCCATAGATGCATTTTTAGGACAACAATCTCAAAAATCTTCAAAATGCAATATATTATATCAGTAAGAGCCTTCATGAACCATAATTAAACTACACAGTGACTAAAAAAGAACTGTTAGCAGTAGTTTATGCTTTAAACAAATTCCAGCACTACATAACTAGCTATCCCATATTTGTGCATACTAATCATGTAGCAATTAAATATCTCATGAACAAACCTATTATAATAGGTAGGTTAGCAAGATGGCTACTATTGTTGCAGGAATTTGATATCACTATCATTGATAAGCCCTGAAGAGCCAATGTGGTAGTTGATTATTTATCAAGAATCCACCATGATAAGAATGACACTACTCTGATAGATGATGCATTTCTAGATGAGCATTTATTTCATATTGCTATTCAAACTCTATGGTATATAGACATTGCTAACTACATTGCAACTAATAAAATGCCAAAACATTTCTCTTATAAGGAAAATAAGTTTCTTGTAGAGAAAATTTTCCATTTCTCTTAGATAGATAAACTCTTATTTTACACTGGATCAAGTAATGAGAAGGTGTGTGAGAGAAGATGAGACATATGACATTCTACGTGCATGTCATAATGAACCATGTGGAGGGCACTTTGCAGCAAAAGAGAAGCCTTGAAGATTTTAACAATTGGTTACTATTGGCCTACACTTCACAAACATGCAACCAACTATACATGGAATTGTGACAAGTGTCAAAGGATGGGTCGACCAACAAGAACAGATAAAATGCCTCTCAACCCACAAATGACATTAACACCATTTGACAAATGGGGCATGGACTTCATTGGTTGAATTGATGCTCCATCCAATGGGAAATCCTATATAATTGTGTGCACTGATTACCTGGCAAAATTGGTTGAAGTCAAAGTCCTGAAGCATGGTTGTGATCATAAAGTTGTAGAATTTCTGTATGAAGAAATCTTTACTCACTATGGTGTACCCAAAGAACTAGTCATTGACCAAGGTGCTCAATTTATTTCTAATCTAATCACAAAAATTATGGAACAATATAATATTAGGCACCGGAAACCAAGCCCCTATCACCCTCAAACTAATGGACAAGTAGAAGTCACAAATTAGGAGATAGAGGCTATCTTAACAAAAATAGTTCATTTGCACCATAGGGATTGGAATAGCAGACTGCCAGAAGCTATTTGGGCCTACAAAACAACATGGAAGACTACTATAGGGTTCACACCATTTGAGCTCCTATATGGGAAAGTAGTAATTCTCCTCATTGAATTTGAACATAAAACCTTAAGAACTACATTGGAGTTGAACATTGAACTTCCTCTAGCATAGAGAGAATGTCTTCTACATCTTAATTCTTTGGATGAAATGTGCAAGGCTACTCAGCAACACATTGAAATCATACAGAAGCAAAAGAAAGAATGGCATGACTCCCACATTAGCAATAAACAATTTCAAGTTGGTGACTAGGCATTGCTATATGATTTCAGATTTAAAGATATGTTAGGCAAGCTGCAGACATGATGGTTGGGTCCTTATGAAATTAATCATGTTTTTGCAAATGGAGCTATCTAATTAACTACCATTGATCTAGTGCCTTTTTATTTATTAGTAAATGGCCATAGAATCAAGTTATATAAATGACCCCAAACAAAAGAGGACTTCCTACAACAATTTCAATGGCCAAATTCAAATGCACAATAGGTAACTCTTCTTGTAGCAGAAGGTGTTGACCTTTCGCTTTCAACTCTTCATCACTAATTTCTTTGTACATGCCCATAATAAGAACTTTATGTCCACATAAAGTTTCAAATTTCTCCATTCACTTTCTAATTTCTTCTTGTTCCACCTCATCTCATTTCTTTACCTATCACCCACCCACCTTCCATGTAATCATTTTCTAATGCTTTCAATAAACACTACAAGTTTGCTAATGGATGTTGTCACTGCTGATGTATCTTTCGCCACCTTTTGGTATGTGCAACGATCAATTAACAGGTATAAGCTTTTCAAATTATTATTCAGTTACAGTACACAGATTTTTTTTCTTATATCTAATACTACATTATTTAGATTATGGCAACATTATGCTAGTTTCATACCCTGTACTAAGTCTGACAAGTGTGGATACTTGTCCATATTTTGTAGGGGGTAGGGAAGGTTACTAAAACCCAATGACATTCCTATTTATTTGTAAAGATTTTTTTTCCAAATCTTCATACTTCTTTTATTGATGGAACTCAATTGTTATAAGCATACAAGTATCTAGGTGTCATACCCCATATTCTTGAATGATTCCTTATTGTCAAGTTGTGATGTGTTGGAAATCTGATTGAAAAGCTCATTGTTGAAGATCAAAGAGGGACATTGTTTGCAAAGAAGGAAGATTGTTGTTAAAAGAATGTTTTCAATCATTGTTTTGTCATTGATGTCAAACCTGCTATTTATAAGAATGACATTTTCTTGTAAGATCCAAGTACTATCACTTAGTTGATTGATGAAGAGGATTTGATCAACAAGATATAACAAGAGCACCTAAAGGAAAGGTTGAGTTATGATCTTGTAATGAAGTGCAAGGATCAATTAAGAAAATGGTTAAATGATGTATTGATAACATATTCAAAGATACAGAGGTTAGTCACACTTAGAAACATTGGAGGAAGAAGTTGTAACAAGGTTGATGACAAAGCTTAAACTAAGATCATTAGTGGGTGTTGATCAAGTTAGTTGAAGCCCAACAAATTCTTAGTTGGATCTGAGTAACAAGAAATTCTAGTGTGTGTCGAGTGATCTTTAGGTATCGAGTGAAGTTCAAGTGTCAAGCATCAAAAAGTCTTCGTTGGTGCCGAGTGATCTTCAGGTGCCGAGCATCAGGAAAAACATAGTTGATGCTGAGTAACATAGTATGTGTTGAGCACTAGTATTTCAATAGTGTTGAGCTACTACATTATTTCAAATGACAAAGATTCACCAAATCTAAGCTGATAGAGTGGTTACTTTGAATTTTATGAACAATTTGGAAGATAAGGATGATGAGCTGGTGGCACATAATTTCATGTAAACCATTTTTAGGCGAATTCAAGAGGATTATTCAAGAAGTTTCTAGAGGAAACAAAATATGGGTTAGATGTGAATCCTACCTAATCCATATGAATTGAAATTAAAGAATGGAAGAACTAAGTGAGAAAAGGAACTCCAAGACTTCTATTTAAGGAGTCATAGACCAAGAAGCAAATGTTGCTGATACTGTTGCTGTTGAAGAGCCAAATCTGCAAAGTAGTTAGAAGGGTGTCAAGGAGAAGACATCTAGAAGAAGGAAGAGCACAGAGGCTCTGCTTCTACAAGTGGTCATCAAGAGATGATTTCATTGGTACATTGAGCATGGAGACTCAAGGAGACTAAGCTTGAAAGGAGGGCAAGCTATCAGAGTTGTAGAAATTGAAGGCCAGGCAATGGTATGAGTTGAGAAGTGATTTGAAATCTGCAAATTAAGTTGTATGTTGTAGTCAAGTCAAAGATTTTCTAATATTCTCTAGCAATTGTATTAGAGACGAAAATCCTATGGACTTAGGTTGGTTTAATAGCCATTTGTAAATCCTTTAACCGGATGACATTCCAAGTGAATGTTCTAAAGTCCTCTAACCAGGCCCACTTCTAATAGGGTGGTTAAATCCTCTAACAAGGTCACATTTAACAATGTGTTGTAAGCCTTTAATAGGGCATCACTTCATAAGAGTGAGAATTGAGTAGCATGTTATTGGTGGTTTTTCCCAAATTGGGTTTCCATGTAAATCATTGTGTTATGTGTTGATTTCTTATGTGTTATGCTTGCATGTTGATTTATAGTAACTTGCTAGTTATAAAAGTTAAAGCTTGGATGAATAAATGATTTAATGAGCTCACTATACTTAGTGAAAATTTTGAATAAGACATTTTGACCTTGAATAGCTAATTCACCCCCCCCCCCCCCCCCCCCCCCCCCCCCCCTCTTAGTTATTCTAAAGCATTTCTAACAATTGGTATCAGAGTCATCTGTTGATTTAGTTTCAAGGTACTAGAAGTAGGAAGATCAAGATGTCCAAGAGAGAAGTTCCCAAGCTCAACAAAGACAACTTTGTTGCATGGCAGAGTCTAATGAAATTGCACCTTGGATTAATAGGTGACTATGCATAAACCTCAATTAGAACAGAATATGTAAATCCAGTAGGACCTCTTATTGCAAATGATTTGAATAAAAATAAGGAGCACAATCAAGTAATGCTAGAGATTTTCTTTGTACTTAAATATGTATAATATGATGACATCAAAGATTGTGACACTACATTCAAAATGTGGAAAGCCTTATCAAATATCTATGGAGGAGATAAAAATGTCCAGAGAGCAAAGAGAGAAAGTCTAAGAGGAAAGTTTGATGACATTAAAATGGAGAAAGGTGAAAATGTTGCTCAATATGCTGCAAGAATGAAATAAGTAGTAAGTGCAATAAGAAGTCTAGGTGGTTAGTTAGAAGAAGAAAATTTCATCAACAAATACTTAAGAAATCTACTACCCATCTACGCTATTAGAGTTTCAGCCATCCAAGGGCTAAGATGTGTACAAGGAAACACACTAACCTTTGAAGGAATAGTGGAAAGACTTACTACATTTGAATTGTCCAATTTTGATAACTACAGACCCGAAAACCTTGAATTTTCTTTCAAGGACAAGATGACAATAAAAGACACCGAGGAGGAGACATCAAGAAAAAAGAGAAGAAAAGGAAAACATGCATCCAATGATAGCAGTGCAGATGAGAAAGATGTGGAACAGTTAGAAGAACTACTAGCTAGAAGATTCCATAGAGGCAAAGGTAAATTAAAACGTAAGCTCCCTATCATATGTTTCAATTATAATGAAGTAGGTCATATTGCTGCAAGATGTACACAGAAGAAGAACTACAATGAAGGAAACAAGTACAGGAACAAGAGAGAAGATGATAGCAAAGACTACAAGGAGAAAGGAAAGAGATGCTACATTGTTGAAGAAAATTTTGATGAGAATGATGATGAAGTAGTCTATGTAGCCATGAAGGATGAATCAGATAAAGATGAAGATGAAGCAACAACATTGGTTGCCTGTGTGAACAAGAATGACAAGTGGATCATAGACAATGGATGCTCACATCCATGATAGGAGATAAAAGTAAGTTCATTACTTTTACTCAATATGATGAATATATCGTTATATTTGATAATGATGCTCCATGTCAAATCAAAAGAAAAGGCTCTATTAAACTCACAGAGAAAATTTCATGTGATAAAGCATACTGTGTTGAAGGATTGAACTACAACTTGTTGAGTGTATCATAGTTAGGCAATGCAGGTTGCAAAGTTGAAGTTGGAAACAAAACTACCAATATCTATGACATTGATGAAAATCTGATAGGAAAAGGTGAGCAAACTAGGAGTAATCTATTTTACCTAGATATGGAAGATGCAACATGTCTTGTTGTTAGACTTGATGATGTGTGATTGTGGCATAAAAAGTTGTGTCATGTTAATTTTGATAATCTGATTAGCATCAGCAAGGAGAAGAAGGTCAGAGGGTTACCCAAATTGAAGAAACCTGAAAACACAATGTGCAAACAATGTCAATTAGGAAAGATGACTAATTCTAGCTTCAAAAACAAAACATACACTTCCAAAGAAGTACTAGAGTTAGTCCATACAGACTTATGTGGTCCAATAGAAGTGCAAAGCTACCTAGGAGACAGATACACAATACTATTTGTAGATGACTCTTCCAGGATGATGACTGCTATGTTTTTAGAGAAAAAAATTTATGCATTTCAAATGTTTAAGTGGTATTTAGCTAGAGTTGAGAAGGAAGCAGGAAAGAACTTGAAATGCCCAGGGTCAGACAGAGGTGGTGAGTTCGCATCAAAAGAGTTTGAAATATTCTACAATGACAAAGGTATCAAAAGACAAACATTAGCACCAAGAACTCCCCCATAGAATGGTATTGCTGAAAGAAATAATATGTCAGTAATTGACTATGCTAGAACCTTGATGATGGAGAAAAATGTTGCACTAAAATACTGGAGAGAAGCTGTAAGTACAGCAATCTACACATTGAATAGAGTTCAAGTCAAAAAAGGTACAAATGCAACACCTTTTGAATTATGGTATGGTCACTCACCTAATGTTAAACATTTCAAAGTATTTGGTTGTAAATGTTATATTCTTAAAGATACTAGAAATGGCAAGTTTGATGCAAAAAGTGATGAAGGCATATTCTTTGGATACTCCACTAGAAGTAAGGCATATAAGTGTTTGAACATTAACACTAACAAGATTATAGAGAGTGCAATTATAAATTTTGATGAGCATGTAGAAGTTCAAGTTGATGAGTCCAAGCAATCAGAGGATTATAGATCCTTTGTATACTTCTATGAAGGAATGACTATTGAAGACAATGATGCAAATTAAGTTTGGAATCAGCCAAAAAAATTAGTATCTACCGAGTCTCAACCATTAAATACCAAGCTGCATTTAGAAGCCGAGCTGCAAAATGTAGAAAATGCACATTCTAGTTCTTAAAATAGTATACATGAAAGGAATGATGAAGTGCAAAATGAAGAAGAACAAAATGACTTTGAAGCTGAAGGATAAAACATGGAAAGAAGGACAAAACTAAGGTTAGCCAAGTATGTGAGAAGACATCACCCTGTAGAACAAATCATTGGTGACAAGGATGCCAAACCAATGACAAGGAATAGACTGAGGAATGAATCATGTCTACTGAGCAAGGTTGAACCTAAAACAGTGAAAGATGCACTACAAGATGATGACTGGTATAAAGCCATGGAAGAAGAGATAGATCAAATTGAGAAGAAAAAAACATGGACCCTAGTTCCTGGACCAGCTGATAAGAATGTGATTGGTACCAAATGGGTATTTAAAAACAAACTTGATGAGAATGGTGAGATAACAAGAAAGAAAGCTAGATTAGTTTGCAAAGGCTATGCACAAGAAGAAGGACTAGATTATGGGGAAACATTTGCTCCTATTGCAAGAATGGAAGGAGTAAGAACATTACTTGCATATGCTGCATACAAAGGTTTCAAAGTCTACCAAATGGATATGAAGTCTAGTTTTCTGAATGGTATACTAGAGGAGGAAGTCTACATAGAACAACCATAGAGATTTGTAGATGACAAGAACAAGGACATGGTCTACAAACTGCACAAGGCACTTTATGGATTGAAGCAAGCACCTAGAGCATGGTATGAGAGGTTGCACAAATATCTTGTGAAGATAGGATTTGAGAGAACAAATGACAACAACAACTTGTACATCAAAGCTAAAAAAGGTAAAGACATTTTGATATCAGAAGTCTTTGTTGATGATATAATATTTGGAGGAAAAGATGTTCTTTGCAAAGATTTTGATGATCAAATGAAATATGAATTTGAGATGTCAATGTTTGGAGAAATTAAATTCTTTGTTGGATTACAAGTACATCAATTGAAACATGGCATATGTGTGATCCAATCCAAATACATCAAGGAGATCCTCAAAACATTTGGGTTAGAAGAGTCAAAACCAATTAGTACACCAATGGCAACTGGACATAAGCTATCCAAGAATGATGAGTCTGCTAAAGTAAATTAGACTTTGTACAGATCAATGATTGGAAAGTTGCAATATTTTGTACATAGTAGACCAAACATTGAATTAGCTATTGGAATAGTGGCAAGATTTTTGGAAAATCCAAGAGAAAATCACTTAATGGTAGTAAAGAGAATACTAAGGTACCTAAAAGGAATTGATGACTTTGGCTTGTACTACAAGAGGAGTGAAAAGTTTGAACTGAAAGCCTACACTAATGTAGATTGGGGAGGTAACATTGATGATAGAAAAAGCACTAGTGGAGGAGCACTTTTCTTGGAAAAAAAGGTTGATTACATGGATCAGCAAAAAGAAAAGTTGTACATCACAGTCTACTGCTAAAGCTGAATATGTTGCAGCTACTATAAATTGCACCAATATTGTATGGATCAAACATTTGTTGCAAGGTATAAAGGAAGAGGTAACTGAGCCTGTGATACTTTATTGTGATAATACAAGTGCTATCAACATATCAAAGAATCCTATAATGCATGCTAAAACCAAGCACATTGCAATCAAGTATCACTATGTAAGAGATTTGGTGGAAGAGAAACAAGTGAAGATGGAATGTGTTAGCTCAAAGGAATAGATTGTCGATATCTTCACAAAAGCACTACCTAAAGATGCTTTTGAGTATCTTAGAGGTAAGTAAGGGGTGATACCCCTAGCTAAGGCTACTTGAAACAAAAGCAAGAATGCCTTGCATATAATGAGTTGATTGCTGAAGATTTTACACATTGATGTAGAGGATGTTTACTTTAGGATTCATGCTTGATGTAGTAGAAGAGCTGAAATTCCAAATCAGTCACAAGCAAGGTGATAGAGGGAGAAATTGAATGAACCTACAAAAGCTACATTTGCATACTAAGATGCTAATATGTCTTTGGCATTGTTGTCAAAGAGGGAGAAGATGTGAGATACTGATCAAATGAAAATTAGGAGAAGATGTGAGAAATTGATCACATGCTGATGATCTGGTAATCAAAAGTATGAGGGAGATACTGATCAAATGAAAATAGAGGGAGAAGTTGATAGAAATAATCAAAGGCTGATCAGAGCAACAGAAGATGAGTAACAAAAAAAAAAAAAGGGGTTGATCAGAACAAGGATACAGTAGGAAAGAGGGAGAAGCAGAAATGAAGAAATAAGAATAGGAGAAGGAGATGTGAAGTTATAGTTTACTTTTTGGCATTTGACTTGTTGTTTTAACTTAGTAAGCTTATGATTGAATAGTTTAGTCTGATGGTTGATCAGTTTGGTTTGCCATCAATGACAAAGGGGGAGATTGTTAGAAATCTGATTGAAAAGCTCATTGTTAAAGATCAAAGAGGGAGATTGTTTGCAAAGAAGGAATATTGTTGTTAAAAGAATGTTTTCAATCATTGTTTTGTCATTGATATCAAACCTACTATTTGTAGGAATGACATTTTCTTATAAGATCCAAGTATTATCACTTAATTAATTGATGAAGAGGATTTGATCAACAAGATGTAACAAGAGCACCTAAAAGAAAGGTTAAGTTATGATGTTGTAATGAATTGCAAGGATCAATTAAGACAATGGTTAAATGATGTATTGATAACATACTCAAAGATACAGAGGTTGGTCACACTTAGAAATATTGGAGGAAGAAGTTGTAACAAGGTTGACTGCAAAACTTAAACTAAGATCATTAGTGGGCACCGAGCAAGTTAGTTGAAGCCAAGAAAATTCTCAGTTGGAGCTTAGTAATAGGAAATTCTAGTGTGTGTTGTGTGATCTTTAGGTGCCGAGTGAAGTTCAAGTGCCAAGCATCAAAAAATCTTAGTTGGTGTCGAGTGATCTTCAGGTGCCGAGCATCAGGAAACACACAATTGATGCCGAGTAACACAGTATGTGCCAAGCACCAATATTTCAATAGTTTTGAGCTACTGCATTATTTCAAATGATAAAGATTCATCAAATCTAATCTGACAGAGTGGTTACTTTAAATTTTTTGAATGAGTTGGAAGATAAGGATGATGAGCTGGTGGCACAAAATTCCATGTAAACAATTTTTAGGCGAATTCAAGAGGATTATTCAAGAAGTTTCTAGAGGAAACAAAATATGGGTTAGATGCAATGAATCCTACCTAATCCATACTAATTGAAATTAAAGAGTGAAAGAATTGAGTGGGAAAAGGAACTCCAAGACTTCTGTTTAAGGAGTCATAGACCAAGAAGAAAATGTTGTTGATATTGTTGCTACTGAAGAGCCAAATCTATGAAGTAGTCAAAAGGTTGGCAAGGAGAAGACATCTATGAGATGAAAGAGCATAGAGGCTCTACTTCTGCAAGTGGTCATGAAGAGATGATTGCACTAGTATATTGAGCATGGAGACTCAAGTGGACTAATCTTGAAAGGAGGGAAAGCTATTAGAGTTGCATAGATTGAAGGCCAGGCAATGGTATGAGTTGAGAAGTGATTTGAAATTTGCAAGTTAAGTTGTATGTTGTGGTCAGGTCAAATATTTTCTAATACTCTCTAGCAATTGTATTAGAGATGAAAATCCTATCGACTTAGGTTGGTTTAATAGCCATTTAAAAATCTTTTAATAGGATGGCATTCCAAGTGAATGTTCTAAAGTCCTCTAACCAGGCCCACTTCTAATAGGATGGTTAAATCCTCTAACAAGGTCACATTTAACAGTGTGTTGTAAGCCTTTAACAGGGTAGGCCTTTCATAGGGCATCACTTCAGAAGAGTGAGAATTGAGTAGCATGTTACTGGTGGTTTTTTCCAAATTGGGTTTCCACATAAATCACTGTGTTATGTGTTGATTTCTTATGTGTTATGTTTGCATGTTGATTTATAGTAACTTGCTGGTTAGAAAAGTTAAAGCTTGGATGAATTAATGATTTAATGAGCTCACTATACTTAGTGAAAAGTTTGAATAGGACATTTGGACCTTGAATAACTAATTCACACCCCTCCCCCCTAGTTATTCTAAAGCATTTCTAACATGATGTGACCATTATTTAATTTTCAAGTGATCCAAATTCCATTTTAAGACAATTTTCACACATCCATGATTTACTCTCATTAAAACCATATTATTAATGCTCATAATGAATTGTTATGATATTAATTAGCTAAAAACAAAATATGAAAATGGGTCTATAAAACAACAACAAAAGAAAGCCTGAATTCATAAGGGGGAAATAGTGCAAGCAGTATAGAGAGTGAAATTGTTAAGTAGAAATGGGTGGATAATTGCAACGATGAGAACCAGTGGAGCATATTGTTTTACTCTTAGACATAGAGGCAACAAGGAGATTTAATGTGTGTGGCTGGTTAGGGTATTTCTTAAGTTTAATTGCATTTGATGAAGAAGTAGCCACATAATTTACAAGAACATTTAATGAGAGAGAAGCTACTGTATGGGGTTTAACAGTTATTGCTACAGAAGAGAAAATAGCAAAAGTAACTAGGTTACCAACAATAGGAGAACATTATCCTAATACACATGATGCAAGATTAGATAGGGCTCAGTTTTTCATACCAATTGATCCTCAGTTGGATATCACCAAGCTGGGTTACAAAAGAATGTCTCTTCTACTGTCATAAAAATGAGTTGGCTATGCACATTATCAGGTACCTCACATGTGAAGGAATATTTTCATATTTACATGCACACAATTTCAAATTGCTTAGTTGTATAAGGCACACTTATCTAGTAAATGTTCCCAATTTCTTGTATTATATGCTATGCATTAGTGTTGAAGAAACCCAAAAGGGGACGGACAATTTTGTCACCCATCATGCCCTAAGTAAATTACTCATAGAAAGATCACTTAGGGATGCCTCTTGCATGTCACAAGAAGAATTTTTCCAAACTAAAACCCTACAACCCCAAGTTGTCCTTAATGACCAACCTAGTGAAGAGCATGTAGTTCCCACTGATGAACCTACTAAGCAAAGCACTCAAAATGCTGAAACTGAGAATGTGGAAGAAGATGTGTCTTTACCTATTCAAAATACTCAAAATCATACCTCTAGCCAATCAAAGTGAAAATATAAATTGCAAGAAGAGATATCTACTCTGGTAGAAGAAAAGCCAAACCCTATAGTCGCAAGGCAATAGAAAACTAAGATGAGTCCTATAGAAGTCACTCCTACAACAGAGACACTGAAATAAAGAAGTAGGTAGAAGGATGTGATACCAGAAGAGACCCCTATGAGAAGAGGTCCTAGAATGAGAGGAGATTTTTTTAAAGAATCCACTTCATCCAAGCCATCCATTAAAGAATCCCCAATACAAATAATTTCTGATAACTCTCCTCCTCACCCTAAAACTAAAAACATTCCTAAAGACCCTAATGAGGAATGTAAGGTTGAAGTAAATACAAATAAAAATGATTCCCCAATAGGCCAACTAGGTACTTCAAGCTATAAAGATGAAACAATTCATTCAGACACTAGCCTAGTTCCCTATAAACCAACATGGCTTATTGGTTTTGTAGAGCAGTTATGGAGGGAACATAGGAACAAGAAAAATGACTATGAAGGAGATAGTGGTTCCATTATCTTGAAAAAAATTCTTTTCCAGTTGTTTGGACAATATAATCTTGATGTGGCCCTATGGGAAGAGGAGAGGAAAAAGATGAAGAAAGTCATAGTGTCCCAAGGTGAAGAAATTGCAGATTTGAAGGAGCAATTAGCAAATTAAAAACAAAGAATGGATCATGCCCTCAAATAGGTTGATCAAGAACTCACTTGAAGGCCACCACCTCAGATTTATGCTATGTGTTTAAAGGAACAATTAATTTTATTCCAACTTATGCTAACCCTCAAGAATAAAAATGCAGAATTTAAATCAGCCTAGGAATTCTATGGTTTATACCAGACTTTGCCATCCTGGCAACATAATTTTCTCTGTGAGTTATATGTGCACAATTTTATCATCCCAATAGAAACCCAATGGAATCCTTTACTTTACATAGGGGATATACATTTAAGGGATTTGATGTCTTGGATGTATAATAAAGCTAATTATGAAAGGCAATTGAATAATTATAGAGATGAGGAAAGAATAGAATCCCTGTCATTAAGAGATGAGAGCAGTAAACCAAGAGAAATTCTTAGGGACTGGTTTAGATTGACTTATAGGGATAAGAACAAGGAGGTAAGGGACATAATCTTTGCTGCTATAACCAAGGCCTATGTAGACTATGAGAACTTACCCTACTTTGTCTTTCAGAGAGCCATGGCTGGTGTTAGAAGTAGATAGGCTAGATTACCTAAGACATTTAAAAGGTTAGAACCACACAGTCCCATCAATCTAGAGGTTGCCCTTCACTGACCTCCAAAATAAATAGAGTTAGGGAAATAGGCTAGGCTAGAATTATGGTTTGCACTCACTATGCAACCTCTAATGCTCATGTGGCCCCTATATGATATTAATGCTGATAGACTTGACAAGCTATAGGAGGACCATAGAAGGGAAGTTTGTTAAAGAACATGAGGATTCTACTACACCTTCAAAAGTAGAAAGAGAGGAAGGATTGAGGTTGGAGAATTCAAATGATCACTGACTAGAAAATGCAATGCTTGAGGACAAGCATCAATTTATCAGGGGGCAGATGATGAGGCTAATTATTGCCTTTATTTTATGATAGTGTTAAACACTCTATTTAACACCCTGTTTTACTTCCATCAAGACATTTGTGAACTTATGTTTACTTAAACTGATGATTAACCTAGGGGTAGATAGTATGTCATATTTTGCCAATATTATATATATAATGCAGTATTTCATATAACCATCAGAATGTGTGTTCTAATATTTGAATTAAATTTGATAATGCTTATTTGCAAATATCTTTGCATTATAACTAAGCTATTAGAAAATGAAGCTAAAGATGGTTGGAAGAATTCAAAGTTGAACCTTGAAGATAGCCAACAACATTCAAAGAGAAAAGATGTTGAGGTTTAGCCATGGTGGAAAAGTTATAATGGTACCAAAAGACATGGCCGCTAGTATGGAGGAGCTATGAAGAATTGCTATATTCTCTGCATTTATTATTGTGTCAAAGTAGTTGTCCAGACTTTATTACCTATTCCATGAGTTGTTATCTTTCCTTCTTTTTCTCTAGTGGATTTATAGCTAGCTTGTTTTCTTTTTTGTTTCAAAATAAGTGTCGATCTTCTATATATAGGGATCAAACCAATTGTGTTAGGGTTAGAAGAATAAGAAATTTTATGATAAGAAACTATTGACTCTTGTAGTGAGTTGCTTTTAAAGATCTATGTATTGTTCTCATGTAATGAAATAGTTCTTGGTTTACATTCGGCATTAGTAGATTAGTAGAAGCCAACCAAGGGGGCCCACTTGGGAGGTGGATTATATTAGAGTAGTGTAGATTTTTTTTCAAGCATCTCTAGTATTTCAAGTAGAAGTAATAAGTTCCTTCCTGTAGCATCATACTTTGTGAATGTTCTTGCAGCATCCGTAAGAACAATTATAGTAGATGAACTGAGTTGGAATATAACTTAGTATTTAATTGTATTTCCAACATTCATTTTGGTAAAGAATTAAGTGTGTTAGTTTCCTACAACACTAGTGTAGGTTCTTTCCTTGCATTTTACTTTCCTACAGCATAAGCATAATGACTCATTAAGAACCTAGTGCACATACTATTCTGAGCATTTCAAGTATATGTCCTTGGGTTGACAAAATTAAATACACCTCATGGTGGGGAAAAATAGTCCTTAGATTGAATAAACTATTTCTAATTATAGCCTTGAGAATGATTATTATACACCTATTGTGAGGCAAACCACATTTCTCAAAATTTCTCATTTTTCCCTTATTGCTTCCCAAGTCTTGAATAGGGAAAGTGATCAAGTACTTGTGTGAAGTTGGGTAGAAGTTTGTTTAGTGTTGTAACCAAGTTGGAAAGAGTTTTTGAAGACACTTAGGAAGGAGGGAAAGGTAATTCGCCTTAAAAGTGGTCTTTTTGGGAATCCAATAGCTTATGGTGTGAGCACTTTGCATCATTTTGAATGCAAATTACATTAATTTTGAAATACTTAAAATGTAATTGAGAAAAATAATATATATTATGATAACCAATAATGTCATACATGAAAAAACATATAATATATTATGATAACCAATAATTTCATAAGTCTAATAATTGCATGCATCAAATATATGGCATACATCAAATATAGAATATCATATATACATGAAGTGTATGTCGAATATGTCTACTAACATAAAATTCAAGATATATGTCCACTAATTCCTATACATGTGTGTCTATCTCAATATCTTCTCCTTCCCACATGTGAAAGGTTAAAAATCCCTAGAGGTATTTGGTCATTGAGTGGAGGGAGATGATGGGGATGATGGGTTCTTCCTCACATGCTCGCTCATCTTCTTATTTAAGCTCCTCTCTAACTAGAGCTGATACAAACAATGTATATATGAATCAATAATTATTATAGATTGAAATCAAATATATATGCACACAAAATTAATTATTTTCTTACCACCATCAAATAGTCACTCTATACATCCACCTCAAAGACTCACAGACAATTGGGAGTAACAAGACACTAAAAAAATTCAATCAATATAATCACTTGATCATACTTATAAATACCATTTGAAATTTCAATACTAACTATTATAAATAATAACTAAAACTATGAAATATTCTATTATAAATAACAACTAAAACTATGAAAACTCTTTCATATCTTAGTTAATAGCTCTAAACTAACCATCACAGCAACAACTCTAGGATCGATGGACTAGTGAAGATGAGGAGTCTCGGACGTGAAAAACTACAAATCGTATAATAAAATTTACATGTAACATGAAACATGAAACAAATATAATCAAATTAACATAAAACAAATGTACCTCTATGAAGCTTGTATCATGCTTAGGCTTAGATTCCCTTGTGAATGTTGATGGTCTAGTAGAGAACTAATGCACATGGATAAAAAAAATTTGTCAATCATTCATATCATTACATAATAAATATATGTATTAATTTAAATGACTAAACTGATACATAACTCTTGACTTGTGGATAGCGCGTAACATGGGGCTAGGGAATCTGTACTAGGGCCATCAAGACTCTTACCCTAAATTTTGATCAATTTCAAGACATGCTAATTAATTAGTCATTCATTGTACATACAAAATGTGATCAAATTAGTTTAGTATAATTATAATTTACTTGTATTTCAATACAAAATGTGTCACTTAAGAACTCATCAGTGACTAGCCCATCATCTATAGTGTCTCCAACATGATGTGCATAAGGATATACATGATGTGCACATGTGACCATGATGTAAAGAAAGCTTCTCCTCAACTAATGGATTGGCACAATGAATAAGGGTTTGTGTCAAAGTATTGATAGTTACTGGTCTCTACATGCTCCTTCACAACTGAAGGAATAATCACATGCTCACTCTATGGCTTGACAAAAGGAACTCTAACTATATTAGGGTTATGATATGCCCCTGACCTCTCAAATGATGACCCCCCACCTCTACTTTGAGAATCTAACATATCAAAATAATTGGGAATCTCCCCAAGGACAAATTCACAATACAATTTATTTAAAAACTACATTGGAAGTTCATGATTATTATAGGGAGGGGCATCAAAGACCTTCCACCATCTATCTTAAAATTTATTTCTAATATCATCATGTATTCACCAATGGATGGGGAACCTTTTAGTTGTAAGTTTAACAATGTCTTGTTCTCTAGGATTTTTAAACAATGCACATATGCTACCTTTTTCTATGTCCTTTTTTCTTACATCTTTATAAGATTTTTTTTTGCATAATTTCTTCTTTTTTCTTCTCTCTTAAAACACCAAATATCTAACTAACCACTAACAAAAGCTACATGGCTCATAATTTTTGGATACAATTATCAAATTGTGTATTGTCTTTGATGTCACACAAATGTCATATCAATTATCTACCAGTGTCTACTGAGCTCAGTTGGTCTGCAAGATGATTTTTAGTGTCTACCAAGCATTCTTGAGCATTACCTTAGGTAGATAGTGTCTACTGAGCTCACTTGGGCATCAACGAATTTTGTGGCAGAAGTCAGTGTTAACCAAGCTCATAAGGTTAATGCAGGAAAGTTAGTGTTTACCGAGTTCACCTGGTCTCCAAAGGATTTTGCAAGGTTCGCAGTGTTAACCGAGCTTCTGATGGTTATCATAGGAAATAATTTCTAGAATAGTGTTTACCGAGTAGGGTCGGCTAATGAAGGGTTTTGTTAATTTTTTAATTAAAGCTTAATTGTTTTGAGTATTATTTCCAGTGAACTATGGTAATGATTATTGGTGAATGTAACTTGTGAATGAGCCAACTTGATAATCTAAATGGTATATATGAAAGGTCAAGTTGAGAATTCTAAGTGTGGAAATGAATGAATGAATGAATGAGCAAGAATTGATTGTTTAAGAAGGAACGTGTGAAGCAAACTTTGAAGGATGGTTAAATATCCTTGAGGAGGAGCAAGCTATATTTGACTAGGAAGGATCTAGTGGAGTAGAATAGAGATCTGTTATCAACAATTTTAGTTGCATCTCATTTAGGTCATTTCATTGTTACTTTCTAATCATTGTAGCAGTGAATTCAAAATATCTTAACAGAGTTGGTTTAACAACCATTTTTTAAATCCTCTAACAAGGTGATAGTTCTATTGAATTGTCCTAAAGACCTCTAACAAGGCCACTCCTAACAAAGTGATCAAATCCTCTAACAAGGTCACACCTAACAGTGTGTTTTGTAACCTTTAACAGGGTTGAATCCTAATAGGGCTTACTTTAGAAGAGTGAAAATTAGTAGCTTGTTACATTGGTGGTTTTTCCCATATTGGGTTTCCACGTTAAATCTGGTGTCTCATGTGTTCATGCTATTTCTTTTATGGTTGCAAGTTATTTCTATGCATATTTAAGTTGTGTTAAAGTTAACATACACTCCATTTACCAAGTTACAACATTTTATGTATGTTTATCAAGTGACAGTAGTAAGTAGTTTATCAGACATCTAAGGGATTTGTGGAATTTTTTTTGTGTTAATTGATTCACCGCCCCCTCTCAGTTACTTCATCTATATTTCCAACACTAATGAACTCAAGGGGGGATGCCAATTGTGCTCTCATAGGGTTAGTTTTGTTGAAAGATTTCAACCTACCAATGTTTGCTTCTAACTAATTTTTTCCTCTTTCTATTATATTGTCTTAGGTGCCAGGAAGAGGTCTTTCAATTGGTGGAGGTTACATAATTGTTTGGTCTTCTTGTGGAGGATTTTGATTTTAGTCTTGTAGAGGGTTTTCATTTTGATTTTGTTGATCAAGCTATAGATTTGGTGTTTGATTATTCACATTTCCTAATAAGAAACCAATTGCATTTTAAATAAATGAATTTTTTTGAAGAAAAACTAAAAACATATACAAAACAATGCAAAAACATACAAAATAATTCAAAAACATATAAAACAATGCAAAAAGAAGAGTAGAAAACATACTTGAGGATCTTGATCTTGATCTCCAGTGACAAGGAGGCATTTTAAGGAGGATAATGAGAAAATTCTTCAAATTCCACAAACCAGGTGCGTGTTGTTGAGGGAAAAGAAGAAACCAACACAAATAAATAAGGGAAAATGGATTGGGTTGCGAGTTTGTAGCCCATTTATAGAGTTTTTAAAAATTGTGCATGCGTTTTGGGTTGGGATCCACAAGCCTAGGGCTTGTGGAGCCCAACCCAAAGCTCATGTGCACTCTAATAAATTTAGAAATTTGAGTTGTGTGTCATCTTTTTGGCACCACAACTTGGTGCATTCTCCTAGAACCTAGTATGCAAGATTGGATAAATATTTGGAAAAACTTGAATTTTCTAAAGGTACAATATATAGTAATATTTATTTGAAAGAAATTGATAATGGATTATTGATCATTGTGATATTTTTTAATGACATAATATTTAGAGGTAATGATAAAGAAAGTGATAAGTTTGTTGATGAAATGAAGAATGAGTTTGAGATGAGTATGATTGGTGAGATGAATTTTTTCTTTGGTTTATAGATTGTGCAAAACAAATATGGTATTTTCATATCTCAAGCTAAGTACTTGAAATACTTGTTGAAAATGTTTGGCTTAGAAAATTGTAAGCCTTTTTCTACACCTATGGTAACTAGTCACAAGTTATCTAGCAAAGATGAGACACCTACAATTAAGAAGAAGAAGTATATATCTATGATTTGAGGTTTGTAATATCTGACTCAAACCAAACTAGATATAGAAAATGTAGTTGGGATAGTAGAATTATTTCAAGTTGATCCTAATAAATCTCATTATGCAGTAGTAGATAGGATATTGCAGATATCTGAAGGGTGCACCCGATTTTGGATTATGGTTTGACAGATCAAGTGAGTTCACTTTGTGTGCTTATACTGATATAGATTGGGTAGGCAGTATGGATGGCATAAAAAACACTAGTGGTGAAGCATTTTTCCTTGGATAAAGATTGGTTTCTTGGCTAAGAAAGAAACAAGATTGTATTTTCCAAAGTACAACTGAAGCAAACTATGTAGTGATAGGAAATAATTGTAATTAGATTATGTGGATGAAGTAGATGCTAAAGTATATTAGGATCGACTTTGTAGAACCTATTATCATACATTGTGATAACACAAGTACATTGAGTATGTCTTGTAATCCTATAAAGCATTCTAAGACTAACTATATATCTATTAAGTATAATGTTTTGAGAGAGAAAGTAGTAGAAAAATAAATTAGACTAGAATATGTAAGTACTAAAGAGAAGATTGTAGATATCTTTACAAATCCCTTACCTAAAGATACATTTGAGTATTTGCAAGGTATGATTGGGGTTATCTCCCTATCTATTTCTAAATAGATGATGCAAAAATTACATCAGTCCAGTAGTACAAAGCACTATTCGTTGCTTTGGACTAAATGTTGATGCTTCCTACATGGGGTAGTATTTGAGATGAGTAGAGTAATCAAGGACTCTTGGTAGCTAGTTTAGAAGAGTGTCTTTGGACACTTGAGATAGTTGAAGACTTGGAGTAGATGATTGAAATAATGAAGCCTTTGTCATTGATGTCAATGGGGGAGAGATTGCATGAAAAAAATCTCCTATGAATGGGGAGAGAAAAGCATCATGAATGGGGGAGTAAAATTCTCTAATGGGGGAGAAAGTGTGTGCATGAAAGATATCTCTTGTGTTATGTATGAATAGGGAAGATATTGCATAGAAGACTAAAATTTATTCCTAAGAGTCACAGTGTGAAAAAATAACACCAATCCTAAAGAAGAGATGCAGTTAGAGCAACATTCTAGAGGATTTCAGATTTGATTCATGAAGAAGATTTGAAAAGGTGAGAACAATAATAGAACTAGGTTTGATTTGGTATTCTTGGAATTTAAATGTTTCCATCAATGCAAAAGAGGGAGATTTTTAGCATGAAGGCTGATGATATTACTTTGGGGGAGTATCCTAAGCATTGCTAGATCAAGTGGGATATTGTTAGCATGATTGAAATGTTGCATTCATGATCATGTTTTTCATTGATGTTAACATAGTAGTGTTTCTATGAAGACTGACATAGTAGTAGAAAGAGAATAGGATTTTACGAACAAAATATTGAAGATTTAGGTGAAGCATGGTTAAGGATGTGTTCTACACTATGTCTTGATGAAGTGGCTAAGTGCACATACACAGATTTCAAGACATTCAAAAGGTATGATTGCTATATAGAGAATAGTAAATAGATAGAGTACTTGAGAATTAGTTTCTAATGTTTGGATTGTATCTCCTAACAAAGATAAAATCATGATATGCATAGTTACACATTGACAATAGATATCCCAATGATGACATTAGTGAGTGCACAAGGTCTAAGGTCACACATGTGAGAAGTTGTAAAGACTGTGAGTCTACAATGTTATGTAATTATAAAATAATTAATTATCTTAAAGAGGTCTTATTATAATTAACTAGAAAGCCTCAGGCTTGACTTAAGGAATTATTTTGAGGATATGGTATAAAGGAAGGTTATTTTCCTTTTGGTGAAGTGTGTATTCAAGTGCTATATGCACAATATTTGGTAATGCGAGTAAGAGATCCAAGGGATTATTGGATAGTATCGATATCAAAAGAGGAACTCTGGTTGATAGGACAGAGGAAGTATATGTACAGTTAATTTCTATTATTCTATAAAGAATAATACATAGATCAATTGAATAATGAGTTTAGTGATCTTACCCTTAAAGCTGATTGGATAGTGGGTCCAAACTGTCTTCTACAACTCCTAACTGTGTTGGCACAACTCCTAATAGGGTTGGAATATCCTAATAGGGATTCAAAGTCTTTTAACATAGACTAATATAAACTAAATGTATTTTATTGGCTCCTAACAAAGTTCATCCTCTAACAACAAACATTTATATTAGTACATCATTTTGTGGGTACCATCCTTAATGGTGTTTCCCTCTAATCAAGGGTTTCCCTAATTAACATATCTAGTGTTATTGTGTATAATTATCTTGTTATGGTTGTTGATTAAATTGTTTACATGCTTTGAGGTTAATAAGGTTGATAAGTGCTCTAATAGTTGTATATGTGATTCACCCCCCACCTCTCAGTTATATTGGTGGACTTTACTTTCTAATATTCCTTACCCCTAAGGAGAGATCAAAGGCAAGGAGATCCCCTATCACCTTACCTTTTCATTATGGTTGTGGAGGTGCTTGGAAGAAATTTCACATCCAAAGTGGGAGAAGGTGTTCTTCAGAGAATCAAACAGGCCACTTCTCTTTCCCTGGAGGTCATCCAACAATTTGTGGATGACACCTTCTTGTTTGGTATCTCTTCTATCATTGATGCCATATAGTGGAAGAATAATTTTGACTAGTATGACCATGCCTTGGGGTAAAATATCAAATTTTCAGAAGAAAAAAACTTACTTCTTCAATACAAAGGTTATTTTTCAAAACTAGGTCACCTATATTCTAGGATGTCAGACAACCACCCTCCCAAACACTTATCTGGGCCTCTCACTTTTGGTGCATGAAGTTATCCACCAATTTTGGAACACAATACTTGAAAGGCTCCAAAGGAAGCTGTATGGATGAAAAGGAAAGACAATAAGTAGTATGGAAAAACTCCATCTTCTTACTACCTCTATCCAAGGGATTTTGATGTAATTTATATCCATCTTGAAAACTTTGAGCTCTATAGATCTTTTGCTAGAAAAAAATCCACAAAAATTTCATTTGGACAAGCTTGGAAGAAAAAACTAGAAATAGCTTGGTCAATTGGGATATTATTTATAAACCCAAGGACATGGGAGGTCTGGGAGTTAAAAAGGTTAAGGACCTTAACAAAGCCCTCATAACTAAAATTGGATGGTAGTTGTTCAAAGAGGAGAGAGGGTGGTACAAAATAATGAAGGCAAAATGTCTTGATGATTCACCCTTCACCTCCCACATGTTTAATATAGATATCCCTTATGGTTTGAGGATCTAGAACAACATAATACAAAATTGAACCTCTCTCCAAGGGGGCTTAGATGGTTAATCAAAAAAGGGACCCAAACCAAGTTCTAAAAGACAATTGGTTAGGGGGTAAATGTCTAATCTTCAAAAAAAAATTCAATGTTAAAAATGTTATAAAGAATACCTCTGGACATTATGTCAAGGATTATATAAATCCCTTCGAATAACCCTCAGGATTTAGCCCCAATTAAAGAATAGTAAGAGTTTATCAACACCTTTAGGATCCTTGTAGCACCCTCTAATGACACAATCATATGGTTCAAAATAGTTTGGGTAACATCTCTATTACATCTCCCCACCTTCACCTCATTGACATGGATGTCCCAAAACTTTGCTAGGATAGGGTTTGGTTTCAATAGTTAACACCTAAGATAAATTTTTCTGGTGGGAAACACTTCATGAACAAATCCTAACAACTGATAACCTTAGGAGAAGAGGATTCCAATTTTCTAATAGATGCTTCTATTGCAAGGAGGAGGAGGAAGATATTTGCCACTTTTTTTTCTTACCCATTTTCAACTTAGATATGGGTTGCTATTTTACAAAAGTTCAACCTCTCATGTGTCTAGGAGGTAGCATACATTAGTTTATGAATTGGAATCCCTCCCTACCACCTTGACACATTTTAGGAAAATTGAGCTAAATGTGGAAAGCATTACTACTCTGATGGTTAAGTAGCTAAGAGAAAATTTTGTGGTGGTATCTTGGAGAAATTGGGATAGACCAGCCTCCCCTTAGGATTTTCATTTGATCAATGAATGTTACCTTCTTAAGGAGGATAAATATTTTGATAACTCTAAAATAAAGGCTAGAGATAATACCAAAGGCCACCCCCTACCCCCATGTGGATGGATTGAGGTTAACTTTGATCATGTAGCAAAGACCAGGGTGACAACAGGGTGTGGTATTGTTAGGGATGAAAAAGGAAAAATCATTTTAGCATATGCAGGAAACTTTTGTAAGAACTCATCTAATATGGAGAAGCTCCTGGCTTTGATAATGGGGATCAAATTTACTACCCATGTAGGAAGGGCCAAGTTGGTTTTCAAAGGGGATTCCAAGTTAATTGTTGAAGTTTCCAATCAATGGTCAAAGATGGATTGGTCCCTAGAAGAGTTTTTATTGGATGTCAAGATGCACCTTAATAGAATGAGGGTAAGGATAGCTACACCTTTCATGAAGAAAATTGCATGACAAAAAATTTGTCAAGTTTGGGATTGGGAATGATGGGTCTTTGGTGTTTGAGACAACTGACATCAATCCCTACTAATATCATTACTCTCATTAAGAGTGAAGGACACGTCACTGCTCATGGACAATTATCTTAATAGATCTTTATAGTTGGTGGTATGACACCCTTTTAGACTACTTCAAGTGTGGTGAATTTAATTGGTTGATAAATATGATGGGAAACCATCACATCACATGCACACTTTTATGAATGCTTCCCAAAAATGATCATAAAAAGATTTGGGGCAAAAAAACTAAGTGAGAAATGGGTTGGTCATTTATTGATAGGCACAAAATCTTATCACGACATGATTGCATCGACTCCCAAAAACACCACATTTATGACAAAATCTTGTTTGTCTTTATATTTCATGCATCAACATATTATCATTCTTCTTTGTATAGTGGCCAAAATTATAATTATGATAACCAACCTTTCTAGAAGAACTATTTCTATAAACTCATCACCACTTTAATTCCTAAAGTTAGCTTACTCTACAAAACCAAAACCACCATTATTGGAGCTATTTCTAAAAATTCCAAGCTGGAAGATCTCAAGGAACCAGAGGTCTTAGTTGACATGGGCAGCAATTTAGAAAACATTAAGCCTAGGAATATAAAACAAGAGTGGTGTTATATGGTGTGTGCATGAATGTCCATTTTTTTTGTCGAGGCCATGGAAGGACACAATGAGCTAGTGTCCATGCAACTGGTTAACACTTGGAAGAAACAATGTGTCACCATTGGTGGCATCATGTTTGATATTAACAAGGAATTTATAGCTCAGGTTACAAGTTTATCCATGAAGGGAAAGAAGTGGGGAAAGGTTACTAAGAAAGAAAATGATACTAGTATGAATCAATTCTTCAAAAAAGGTGAGGCATTGATCCATTTCTGTAGTGGTTTTAGTAGAGATAATTTACTAAGCCTGTGGGGTGACGTCTACTACCTGATAATGAAATACATCACTCTAGAAGGGAGACACAAAGTAAGTTATTATTATAACTTCCCTTTGCTAATTTTTTTTTGTTATCATGACCAAATTTGTACCCATTTATTCCTATTAAGGGATTTAGAAGCTTTAGTTATGGATGTGAGGAAATGTATGATAGAGGGCAAAAATTACAACATCCTTTACTAGGGTTTTATTTTTAGATTGTATAAATTCCAAAAAGCTATGTGTCCACCTATGAACATTATGTTAATCCAATTCCCTACACCTAATACTTCTCCTTTGGCTATTGCTACTTTCATACCATGTTTTCCTGCTATGTCTCAAGCTTCCCCTTTATCTAGCAATAGGAAAGCTAAGGGCCCTCACATGGTATCTTTTGCAAAATCCAACCCTAAGCTAGAGTTGGACCTTGGAAATATTAATATTAAGTCAATAGGATGTCAGAGGAAATCCCTATTGGAAATATTCAAGACTATGCTAAGTTACTTAGAGGAGAGGGGTGAATCCGTAACTTCTAAGATTTTAACAATTTTAGATCTTAATATAATAATCCAATTAGCATCTAGTTCATCACATTAGATCTAATTGCATGCATGATAATCTAAAAACATGAAACCATCCATAACACTTGACACAATGATTTGGTGACCCATAAAACTTCCAAATAGAAAGTAAAACTAGGGTGGGAATGATACCGACAAACTTTAATTTTGTGACATAAAGTTGGCCAGTTAAGGCTTACATTGATCACTTCTAATGATCTACCCTGTTAAGAGCAATTACAATTTCTAGGTCCACCTTGTTAGAGGTTTACAAACATACAATGAAGTATGCACTCGGTAAACAAATTTTATGAAAGACTGTTAAGTCTACCTTGTTAAAGGATTTTGACTAGTTCACATGTTAGAATGAAATAATAGATTTCTCATCTGCAACTTAGTTTGCTAAGTGAGATTCCTTTTGATTATTTATCACTTTTCTATGATAGATAAGACTCAATTGCACCTTATACTGATATGGTCTTTTCAATTCATTCTTCTTCTGTTGTATTACTTGCACAATTGGATTCACATGCATATTCTTATTTTTTTTGGATATGATAGAATATGTTACATATATATACCAACCAAATTATAAAATTAAAAATTTGGCCATCATATAAGTTAACACCAATATTAAAATTCAGCCCAAATGAAGACACTTGAGTTCTGAAGATTGATTCAGTGAAGTTCTGATACTCGACATCCACTGTCATTACTCAACATCATCATGAACTTGGTAGACATGGAGGCTTGGTCCATACTAATCATTTCAAAGTAGTCTTGAACTTAGTCTACACTAGTGACTCAGTAGATATTATGCAACTCACATAAACTGAATCACTTGTTTACCATGACTGAACTTGGTAAACACTACCACCATAATTTCGGTTAACGCTAGCTTTGCATTACATGAACTACGAAATTGGTAGACACTGTAGTGCTCAATAACCACTGATAAACTTGGGGTACATTGAAATGCTTGGTTGAACTGCTAGACTTCAAACTAACTGCATTTTCTTGGTAACCATTGGGATTAGTCCAGAAGACTCGATAGCAATTGTAGAGCTTAGTGGCTACTAAATTACATGGCAAGCATTTTAGACTATTCAATGAGCTTGGTACCTATATAGAATCTAAATAAGTGTGCATCACTAATAACAAACTTGATTGATATGTCAACAATCTCCCCCTTTGTCATTAGTGACAAAAACACTTATTAGCCCAAAACTGAATACCTTGCATTCATCATCACGTGATATTAGCTCAGTAGAGTATACTATTTTTAAGATTTTTCAAAACTGATTTTGTAAGGTATACTATAAAAAAATTTCTATATACATCATATCTCTAAATTCTCCTCTGCTATATACATTCTCCCCTATACTCTGTGTCTATCTTAAAACAATATATAGTATACTAATTGTCTCTCCCTCTTTTTGATAGTAATGCCAAAGATATATTCTAACATATTTGCATAGAGACACCAAAATGAGATAAAAATTTAGAATTTACCTTGAGGGTGATTGCCAAGGTTTTATCCCAATTTTCTTGCAATACCTTGCATGTATGAATTGCAATTTGCACTTTTGCTGATAGTTCAATCATGTGGTTTGCAACACAGAAGTTATTATCATGGATCAAATTTTTTGAATATACAATATGTTTATGCATAGCATCCATGATTGGATGAATCATATTCTATATATCAATCAATGGTGATTGGATCCTTTCTTCTTCTCTTAACAATTCTGCCTACATGTCTGACAAAAATTTGATCTTCTTGAAATGTGCAGAGCTTGAACTAGGGTCAAGTTGCAATTGCTAAGCACTGGCTTTAAGATCTATATCAATTTTGGACAAACTTTCCTTTATTTCCTTTGTGAACTCAGAGACATCACATAGCTTGCCAAAAAGTGATAACACATTTGAACAGGATGTCCCAAGATTGACCAAAATTGTAGAAAGCTCTACTTGATAAATGAAAATTTGCTGACCAATGTGCTCTGACACTTTATTATCAAATTTATTTTTCACCTTCTCAATTAGCTTCTCTTGTCCATCTGCGTCCTCATTGAATTTTTGGACTACTTATGCTAATTGAAATGAAATAGGTTGAGAAGAATCAACCTCAATTCCTATTGCCTCTAACAAAATGTTCTTGGCATCATCTATTATCTTATATTCTCTATCTCTTTCCTCTCTTAATCTTTGTTGTTTAACCTTTTCTTGGAGGAGTTAACCAAATGATTGCATTTTCTATGGAGTAAGCTTGTTGATATCCCAATTTGGGATTACTATCTCCTCATCTAGATCAATATCATCCTCTATTTCCTTTGCTTTTTCCAAAAAATTTGTACTTAGTTGAGCCTTAGGTTCAACTGTCCTTGTAATTATTGCCTTTGTGTCTGGAATGGAAAAAATAGTAGATATACTTGGGCTTGTAGTGAAAATTGATACAGTACTGACTGATGGAATACTTACAAATATGCTTGAGGAATCCAAAATTGTTGAAGTCAAAACTGTAGAATCCAAAACTAAAGTAGAAAAAACTACAGAGCTTACCACAGATGTACTCAATACTGAAGAAGTCAAAATTGGAGAAGTCAAGACTGAAGAACTCAGCTCGGTAGCTAAAGAATGAGTCTATAGCTTGGTGGATGAAGTGGAAGTCATTTTTGTCAATGATATGATGAGCTAAGTTGGGCCAAAGAGTGATTGGATATTTGATGTTTTAGTAGTAGTCACAACCAAACTTTTTGAAGCTATCTCCATGCTTGATATAGTCAATGGTTTGCCCAGAGAGTGAGGAAGTGAGGCAATGACTATTGTAGCTATCTTGACTAGGTCAATTTCCTCATCATCTTCCTTGTCTTCCTCAGTAGCTTCTTCATCCTTGAGTTCTACATAATCAACTGCAACAAACTAAGTTGATCCTTCATCATCCTCTTTATCCTTGTCATCATCATCATCATCATCTTTTATTTCAACTGGATGTTCAGTTGGCTTGTGAAGATGATAGACATTTTCCCAAGTATTTGTTGCATTCTTCACGACATATTCAATATCTTTCATCAAAATTAAACAAGTATTGAATTTGAGAGTCATTTTATTTTCATTTTCCTTTAATGACCTATTCACCTCAGCATCTATCATGCTCGGTAGTAGTTACCTCAGGGTTTGTGCATATATGTCTTTGATAGTTTGCTTGGGAAATTCCCATCTTGGCATGATTTTGTCTAATAAGATAGTGGGAATCTATGAGGCTAGATGGTCATGTGAATACTTCCATTGAGCCATTTTGTCCACGACCAAATCTTCAATTTGTTTCTACTCAGCCTTGATCCTAGTCTCATATTTCAAGGCTTTGAAGTTGGTTATACTAGCTCCATCTCTTAATTCTTTCAGCCTATCCTGGAAGGTGGGAGGAGGTTGGCTGAATATGATATCACCACCTTCCTTGTCATCCTTCTTCCTTGACCTACTTGTGAAGACTGCAGTGGATGGCTTGGGTGGTTTGGTGATGATCACCTTTCCTTTCTTCTTCAAAGGTTCTTCTTGTTTCCCAAATTCTTCCACATCCTCACCTTTTCCCTCGATTAACAAGAGAGGTGCATTTTATTTTCTTTTGGCTATCTTTCTCTTCCCTTTGTTAACCACCTAAGGGAGCTTTATTTCTAGTTCAATTCTAGCCTTGGCTTCATCAAAAGTTCCAAAATAAGGGGCCTTGGGATCAATAGGTGCATTGATGAGGGCTTCAATGATGTCCTATGTCTCATCAAGGTTCAACTCATAGCCAAGAGGTTTGACCCACACAACTCTAGGCTTAACTACTTGGATATATACCTTGTCACTATCCACCATGAAGCATACATCATCCTTGTAGTCTTCAATTAACTTCTTTAGTATTCTAAACCTATTGTTCATTTTCTCTTTGAACACATTGAAGTAGTTTTCCATGATGTTGACATAATTCTCACCCATTTTTGTAATATATTCATTTATTTTCTACAATACAAGCACATCTTTTCCCCAGACTACTATACCTTTAGAAGGGAAGAACTTCTGAACATAAAAGAATAGACAAGTTAACAATGAACCAAATTTTCACAGGTTGTTCTTTGATGTTCTAAAACTTTCCATATTTTTGTTGAATTTCTTCAATAATAGGTCAAAAAGGTCATAAGATAGGTTGTTTTTAACCACTTTATATGCTAAATCCACAGCTTCACATGACACATTGTTAAGATGGCTTGAACTATAAATCTTATGAGCAATGACATGGATTCCAAATTTCAATTCTACATCTGTAACACTGCTTATCTTCATACCTTTGCCATCCAATTCGGCTAAGTTTTTCTTCTCTAACTTTGCTTGACTTAGGTTTTTTGTTTTGTTTTGGCTTTGGTAAGCATGGGAAGGCTAGTGATTCGATGAATCATCTTCTTGGTTATCAGAATTGGCTACTCTAACCACAATTGTCCATTATGCACCTAGCTAAGGATAAACCTAATCCATTTAATTTGAAATTCTTAGGGAATATGGGGAATATGTGTCAATCCTTTTGCTTCTAAATGTTGATGCTAGAGTTTTAGGGTTCCATCAACACATAACTAACCTAGGGCATCATCCATCTCTAGAGTACCAATTTCTTGAATAGAATATTTAAAATGAGTATGAATGTCATTTATCAGAAGTACCTTGGGAGGGATTTGAGATTGAGCATTGCTTGGGTCTAGGGTTTTAGAAACTGTAGGCGCGAGCTTGAAATTTGGTGCTTTCCATTCAACTCCTCGAACCAACATGTCAGACCCTTTCTTGACCTTACTATTGCCAAATGCCATTTTTGCTTGGTAGCTTGTGAGAACTTGAAATAACTTTTGCAAGAAATTGACTCAAGTCACTTGATTGCATTGAAAATAGCTCTTCACAATTGCACTCAAAAAAATCATGGTGAGAAATGAGTTTGATTTCATGCCTTTTGTTAAAACTTCATCATTGATGCTCAGTACAAAGGTAGATGAGTTGACATTGTGCTTGACAGGCTATCATCCACTATTTTTCTTTGATCACTTAGTGAAGACTTCATGACTTGGTAACCACAACTGTCTTGTTACTCCTAACCTTGCTCGGTAGAGTCTATGTCCCAACCTTACTTGGTAGAGAAGGTAAATCGATAATAACTGACACCAATCTTCCTCAGTGATCCCTTTGCATCTTGAATACAGATTTGGATCTTTGTTACCTTTTAATTGGAACTGATTTGGATGTTATCTTGATAACCTAGTTCCAATTCTCCCTTGAGAACTTAATTAGGAATGGTAGAGTCACCCAATTCTTGAGTGACTTGACCAAAATTGCTCGAACTAGTATCCTCAGTAGACTTAGGAATCCATTTCTATCTCATCTGCTTTCAGATGTTGTCAGCTTTTGCTTTCTTTTCATCTTCAATTCTTCTTGTATTCATGCAATTCTTGGCAAGATGACCAAGTTCTGTACAAGTGAAATGCCTTTTGGTGGTATCTCTTCTCCTTATATGATGTTTAACACAATTTATGCCAATGTGTTCAAATTGTGACACTTGCCCTCAAATTTTGGTTTCTCTTTGCATTCATTCACCCTATGACCATGCTAACTTCAATTGTAGCACTTTACATTGATTTTTTCTTTCCCATTACTCTAACATTTGTTTGATGTATGACCTATCTTACTACAGTGATTGCAAGCAAGTCTTTGATTCTTTTGAGCACCTTGTTTGGAGGAAGATTCACCTTCTTTGTATCCAATTCCTACTTTACCCTTTTTTCTATAGAGCTTTTATTCATTCAACTGATTCATGTCTACTTGGGATTTCATTATCCTTTAATTGAGTTGCTTTTCAAAATTTAGATCATTCTGCAATCTTTCATTCTCTGATCTTAGGTTTATGATTTCTTCATTTGCATTGGTGAGTTGATTGATGAAGTCAGTCTACTAGAGGGATATATGTTGAACCTCATTATCTTTACCTTCCATTTTTTCTTTTGTTTTGTTTTTCTCTTCCATTATTTCACATAGCCTTACTGACTGTATTTCTTGCTCTCTTCTTAGTTTCCTCACTTCTTCTTGTAGTGAACCATTCTTTTCTAGGAGTTCTTTAATTGCATTATTTGCTTCATGTAAGCTGCTTGAAGGGAAAAAGTCTTCAATTCTTTCTTCAATGTAGAGATGATCAAATGTTCATCTAATTTGCAAGCTCCTTCCTTATTTTTAGGGATTGGGAAAGTTGCTCCTTTTCTTTCTTGAGTTGGGCAATGGCCATTTCCAAATCTAGCTTTACATTGTCAATGGCTTTGTCAAGTCTGAATATCTCCATAATCCTTGATCTTTTCTCAAGCTATCAAACTTTCTCCTAAGAACTACAATGCTTTGATACCAATTGTTGGAAATATTCAAGACTATGCTAAGTTACTGAGAGGGGAGGGGTGAATTAGTAACTTCTAAAATTTTAACAATTTCAAATCTTAATATAATGATCCAATTAGCATCTAGTTCATCACATTAGATCTAATTGCATGCATGAGAAACTAAAAACATGAAAGCATCCATAACACTTGACACAATGATTTGGTGACCTAGAAACCTTCCAAATAGAAAGGAAAATTGGGGTGGGGATGATACCCACAAACTTCAATACTGTAGCATAAAGTTGGCTGGTTAAGGCTTACATTGATCACTTCTAATAATCTGCCCTATTAGGAGCAATTAGGACTACTAGGTCCACCTCGTTAGAAGTTTACAAACATACAATGAAGTATGCACTCAGTAAAGAGATTTTATGAAAGACTATTAGGTCTACCTTGTTAAAGGACTTTGACTGGTTCACCTATTAGAATGAAATAATAGATCTCTGATCTACAACATAGTTCGCTGAGTGAAATTCCTTTTGAGTACTGATCACCTTTCTGTGATAGATAAGACTTTATTGTACCTTATACTAATATGGCCTTTTCAATTCGTTCTACTTCTATTATATTACTTGGACAATCTAATTCACATGCATATTCTTATTTTATTTTTTTGGATATGGTACAATCCATTACATATATATACAAACCCAAATTACAAAATTACAAAGTCGACCATCATACAAGTTAACACCAATATTATAAAGTCAGCCCAAATGAAGACACTTGGGTTCTAAAGATTGACTCGATGAAGTACTGATACTTGGCATTGACTATCATTAATCAGCATTGTCATGCACTTGGTAGACATAGAGTCTCAATCCATACTGATCACTTCAAAGGAGTCTTGAACTTGGTTTGCACTGGTGACTCGTTAGATAATGTGCAACTCAACATAAACTAAATCACTTGTTTACCATGACTGAACTTGGTAAACACTATCATCATAAGCTTGGTTAACACTAACTTCACATTACATGAATTGTGAACTTGGTAGACACTGCAATGCTTCGTAACCACTGATAAACTCAGGGTGCACTGAAATGCTTAGTTGAATTGTTGGACTTCATATTGATTGTATCTGATCAATAACCACTGATATTAGTTCAAAATATTTGGTAGCAATTGTAGACCTTGGTGGCTACTAAATTACATGGAAAACATTGTAAACTGTAATGATCTTGGTAGATATATAGAATCTAAATAAGTGTGTGTCACTAATAAAAAACTTGACCAATATGTCAACAATCCCACCACTTTCTTAATAACCTAGGCAAAAGAAATAGGCAGAAAAACAACAAAGCTTTGAGGAGGTAGACTTGGACTTTGAGTCCAGTGATAGTAAGGAAAAAATAAAACAAATTCACCATAAAAAAAAGCCAAGAGGATTAAATAAATTAAGGAGGATGCTAAAAATTTGATTAAGTCCCCTACTAACAATGAAGAAGCCTTAGGAGTTCCTTCTCATGCCTCTGCTACTTTTAGCATGGGAACTATGGATCTGACTACCAAGAAAGAAACTATGGACTCCCCTTTGAATGCTACCTTCCCTTTAAGAAAATAGAAGCAAGAACCCCTTGTTATCCTCAACCTATATCCTGCCTTCCCTATTCATTCCCCCTTCCACCTCCCACTTGTCCCCCCAGTCATCTCCACCTGACCCTCTTGTCAAAAATTGTCACCCCCTAAGTTTAGACATAATTTATTTCTTGCGGGTGGAAGCATGAATGTTGATGATACTTCTATGGGGGAGTATTGTGTAAACATGATTAGATAATTATCATGATGATATTTTACATTCATGACTATGTTTTTCATTGATGTCAACATAGAAATTTTTTGTGGTATCTAACAAAAGAACAACAAAAAGATCAAGTTGGTATGAATAGATCATTGAATACTTTCATTAAGAGAGGTTAAAGGGAGATAGTGCTAAGTGTCTGGTATATGTAGCTAACCTTGGAGTCATAAGATATTAAGTCTGGAAGAAGTTATATGATTTTTGATGAAGACTATTCTAAGATAGAGTTTATAGAGGCATGTTCTTGTAAAATTGTTAGATCTCTTAGCAGAGCTTTTATTCTAAGAAACTAAAGTTAAAGATGTGAAGAAGACATTATAGAGATGACAGAGCTAAGCTTTCTTGTCATAATGTTACATGTACAAAAATTCATTCAAGTTACAAGGCAAAAGACTAATGTTATTTCTAAGTGTAACGTGTTCTTAATGATGTCCTATAATAACTAATTGAGAAGGTGTAATAGCTGACTTAGGGAATTGTTGCATGGATTCAATATAAAGGAAGGACATTTTCATTTATCATGTATGACATGTATGAATGATTGCAATAAGCATGAAGAGTGGAATACAAAGATAATCAGAGTAGAGAGAAGGTGAAGAAAACTTCATTGCCGAGGTTTTATTGTGTGATCCAAAGTTTGATACTTGAATTTGAGGTTCGTGACCTGGTCTACAAGGTTTGATAGTGATTTTTCTGGTTGACAAGATAATGAAGGAAGTTAACGAATAGTATAGACAATTATTCTGCAAGGAATAGTTGATAGATCAGTTGGACAGTGAGTTCAGTGGTCTTGACCTAGAAGCTATTTTGACAGTGGGTCCTTCTATCTTCTACAACTCCTAACAGGGTTGCCACAACTCCTAATAATGTTGGAATCTTCTAACAAGAATTCAAAGTCTCCTAATAGGGACTCATATGTACTAAATTTTGTAATTAAATCCTACCAAGGTCCATCCTCTAACAAGGAATATTTATATTAGTACATCATCTTGTGGGAATCATTTCCACTGGGGTTTTCCCTCTAATCAAGGGATTCCCTAGTTAACATATCTGGTGTAATTGTGTATGTGCATCTTTTTATGGTTGTTGTTTACTTTGATTGAATGGTTAATATTATTTAAGGTGGATAAATGTTTTAATTATTGGATAACTAATTCACCCTTCCCCCCCTCTCAGTTATCTTTGTAGACTATTGTTTCTAACAATTGGTATCAGAGCATCAGGTCCTTGAAGATAAAGTTTAAAAAATTTGGGAGATCCATGGTGAACATATTTAGAAAGGATAGTCTGAAGTTCAATGGAACAAAATATGATGTCTAGCTGGAAAGAAAAGATGAAGACACATCTGCTATGTATGGGTCTAGGATATTGGATCTTGACAAAATCAGAAAAGACAATGCTGAAAAAGGTTTAGAAACTTGTACTAAGGAAGAAAGGGAACTTTTCATGTGTGACATGAGAACTACAGAAGCACTATTGTCTACACTTCCTAAAATTGAGTACAACTAGGTAAAGTCACTTATTACTTCTCATATGATTTGGAAAGCATTGGAAAATAGTTTTGAAGGAGATGAACATTCTAAGAAATTGAGGTTACAAAGATATATTTGTGCATTTCAAGATGCTAAAATAATGAAAGATGAATCTATAAGAACATATATAGGCAAGATATCAGAAATTACTACAAGCATTAGATCTCAAGGAGAAACCAAGTAAGATGATGAGGTGATATGGAAGATATTGAAGAGCTCAACATCACCATTTAAGCAAGTGGTTCAAATGATATAGTTGTTGATCTCTTGTACCAAAGATTTTACAAAGGAAACATTACTTGGGAGACTTGAAGTAGTGGAGAATGAACTTAGATAGTCCAAAGAATTTACCAGAACTAAAACAAATTTTAGTGCCTTAAATATTTGACCTAGTTTATTGAGGAACACAAGTGCTAGAGGAGATTTTTCTAACAGTGGTAGATTTGATGAGGATAGAAAGATAGAAGGAGTAGCCCTTTTGGTAAGAAGAGAAAGGATGAGAAGAAAATCTTTAAATGTTGGACTTGTAATGAATTTGGTCATTATGCATCTAAGTGTCCTAAAGGAGAGAAAAAGTATAGAGGAAATTTCAAACCTAGAAAAGATAGAGAGTTTTTGTATGTAAATGAAGAAGATGATTTTGATGAACAAACAGTAAGTGATAGAGATGATGAAATAGGATTTGTATCTATTAAAGAAGAAGGTCTAGAGAAAATGGCTTTGTATCAAAGGTTGAAAAGAAATCTAAGGATCATCGATAGTGGTTGTTCACATTATATGACTGGTGATATGAACAAGTTTGTTGACTTCAAAAGTCATGATGGAGGCATTGTTAGAGTTGGAAACAATGCAGTGTATCATGTTAAAGGTATTTGATCTATAAATCTTGATGGTAAGACTAATACTGAGGATGTATATTTTGTTGATGGTTTGAAACACAATCTTCTAAGTGTTAGACAATTAGTGGATAAAGGTTATTAGTTATAGTTTACAGAGAAGACATGCATGATCAAAGACAAAATGGAAAATTAATTGGAACAGGAACCAAATCTTGAGGTAATGTATTTCAGTTGAATCCTACTAAAATGACATGTTTGGTTGCAAAGGTAGATGAAAGTGGGTTATGGCATAAGAGATTTTTTCATATAAACTTTGACAACATTGTGAAGACTAGTAGCATGTTTGTAGTTAGAGATTTTCCTAAGATTGTAAAATCTACTAACACAATTTGCAAGGAGTGTGTATTGGAAAAACATAACATAACTTCTTTTCCCAGCAAGAAGTTTTATACTACAACAAATTGGAGATTATAAATACAGATCTTAGTGGTCCTATGAAGACTAAAGGATTATATGGTGAAAGGTATTTCATGATTTCATTTTATGACTTTTCTAGAATGATGTGGGTTGCATTTCTTAAAGAAAAATCTAAGGCATTTGATAATTTTGAGATATTCAAGAATAGAGATGATAATAAATTAGGTATGAAGATTAAATGTTTAAGATTATGTAGAGGAGGATAATTTACTTCAAATGAGTTTAACATCTTTTGTGAAGCTAATGGAATCAAAAGATAGTTGTCAACTCTGAGAACCCCTAAACAAAATGGCATTGCGGAGAGAAGAAATAGGTCAGTAACAGAAGCAACAAGGCTATGTTAGCTAAGAATGATGTATCCAAGATATTTTGGAGAGAATCTATGAATACAAAAATATACACTATGAATAGAGTGCAAGTCAGGAAAGACACAAACACGACCCCTTATGAACTATGGTTTGGTCACTCACCTACAATTAAGTATTTTAGAATTTTTGGTAGCAAATGTTATATTAAAAGAGATGATGATATTGGTAAATTTGATGCTAGAAGTGATGAAGGTACATTTCTTGGTTATTCATTGGAAAGAAAGGCCTATAGATGTTATAATCTAAGAACTAAGACTACTATTGAAATTGCAAATGTAAGAGTTGATGAGAAATTCAAGATACAAGAAAGAATAGTTGACTACAATTCAAATGATGAGAATGTTGTTACTAAACCAAGGAATGATGAAGTATTATTTGAGACTAACAATGATTTATAGAATGAAGGAGAGTTAAGGTAGGAACAAAGCTCAGAACCTTGAACAAAAATAAGAGTTGAGATAACAACTCCTACTTCTTGTAATAATATGACAAAGAATCATCCACCCAAGCATATCATCAGAAGAAGAGATAAAGGTGTGATGAAAAGAAGCAGAATCAATGAAGAACTATGTTTGATATCTCAAGTTGAACCAAAGAATGCAAATGAAACATGTAAAGATGACTATTGGAAGCAAGTTATCAAAGAAGAATTGGATCAGATAGTGGAGAATGGCACATGGGAATTGGTTGTCAGACCAGCATTTAAGAATGTGATAGGAACAAAAAGTGTATTCAGGAGCAAGATGAATGAACAAGCTGAAGTTGTAAGGAACAAAGAAAGATTGGTATTTAAAGGTTACTCACAACAAGAAGGAATAGACTATGATGAAACCTATGCCCCTGTGGCAAGAATAGAAGTAGTAAGGTTATTCTTATCATATGCAACATATAAGAAATTTAAAGTATATCAGATGGATGTCAAGTCAACATTTTTGAATGGAGGACTTGAAGAAGAGGTATTCATAGAGAAACTAGAAGGTTGTCCTTTAATAGATGATAAGGACATAGTATGAAAATTGAAGAAAGCATTGTATGGCTTGAAGAAAAAACCTAGAACTTGGTATGAAAGGTTTGACAAGCATTTGACAAAGCTTGGATATAGCAAAGGTATGGCAGATAGTAATCTATATTAGAAAGAAATTGATGATGGCTTTGATGATTTTGGTAATATTTGTCAATGATATCATATTTGGAGGAAATGATGATGAAAGTGACAAGTATGAAAAAGAAATGAAGAAGAAATTTGAAATGGGCATGATAGGAGAAATAAAATATTTTCTAGGATTATAGATTGTGCAGGACAAAGAAGGAACGTTTATTTCTTAGACTAAGTAATTGAAAGATCTACTAAAAAGGTTTGGTTTGGAAATATGTAAACCCATTGGAACACTTATGCTAACTAGACACAAGTTATCTACAAAGGATGAGACATCTACTATTGAGAAGAAGAAGTACAGATCTATGATTGGAGGATTGCAATATCTGACTCACACAAGGCTGAATATAGCAAATAAGTTGGAATTGTTGCAAGATTTCAAGATGAGCCTAGAGAATCACATTATGCAACAATCAAAAGGATATTTAGATACCTAAAAGGAACACCATAGTTCAATTTATGGTATGATAGATCTAATGATTTTACTTTATATGCTTATACTAATGCTGATTGGGCATGCAACATGGATAATAGAAAGAGAACCAGTGGTGGAGCCTTCTTTCTTGGAGGAAGATTGGTTTTTCTAAGCAAGAAGCATGACCATACCTCACAAAGCATAGTAGAATAAAAATATGTTGTAGCAGTAAATAATTACAATCGAGTTTTTTGGATGAAGTAGATGTTGAAGGATATAAAGATAGAATTCAGTGAACTTGTCATACATTGTGACAACACAAGTACAATGGATATCTCTAAGAACCAATGTTTCATTCTAAGACTAAGCACATTTCCATCAAGTATCACATGTTGAGAGAGGAAATTGTAGAAAAAGAAATTAGATTGGAGTATGTAAGCACCAAAGAGTAGATTGCAGATACTTTCTTTAAGCCTCTTCCCAAAGAGACTTTTGAGTATTTTCAAGGTATGCTAGGGGTTATGCCCCTTCCTACATCAGAGTAGACAATGCAAGAGTGCATTAGTCAAGTGTAATAGAGCACTATTGTTTGTCTGGACTGAATGTTGATGCTTCCTGTATGGGGGAGTATCTATAATGAACAAAGTCATCTAGGACTCTTGTTGGATGTTTTTTTTAAGAGTGTCTTTGGAGACTTGAGAAGATCAGAGATAGTTTTTACATAGATTGATGGTTGTTGAAAACTTTGACATTGATGTCAATCAAGGAGAAGTACAACATTAAAATTAGTTTGGCAGAAGTAAAACATGAAAATAGTATGAGAAACAATAGTTTGAGCATGGAAAAATAGTTTGATATCTAGAGCACATTGAGGTATATCAATGGTGAAGAATGATTGATGAAGAGGATTTGAAATGAAAGGTTAACCATATTTTAGAGTTGGTATTTTTGGAACTAGATGTTTTTCATCTATGTTGCCATCAATGCCAATGGGGGAGATTGTTGGAAACATGAATGTTGATGATACTTTTGTAGGCGAGCATTGGAGAAACATGATTAGATCATTATCATGATTATATGTTACACTCATGACTATGTTTGTCATTGATGTCAACATAGCAATTTTTTGTGGTATCTAACAGAAGAAATGGAAGGATCAAATTGGTACAGATAGATCATTGAATACGTTCACTCAGCAAGGTTAAATGGAGATACTACTAAGTGTTTAGTATATGTAGCTAACCTCAGAAGTATAATATATTAAGTCTAGAAGAAGTTATGAAAGTATTGGTGAAGACTATTCTAAAATAGAGTTTATAGAGGAATGTTCTAGTAAATTTGTTATATCTCTTAGCAGATTTGTTATTATAAGAAGCTAAAGTTAAAGATGTGAAGAAGAAATTCTAGAGATGACATAGATAAGCTCACTCATCATAATTTTACATGTACAAAAATTCATTCAAGTTACAAGATGAAAAATTAACGTTATCACCAAGTGTAATGTGTTCTTAATGAGGTCCCATAATAATTAATTGAGAAGGTGTAATAGTTGACTCAGGGAATTGTTGTATGGATTCAATATAAAGTAATGGCATTTTCCTTTATCATGTATGAGATGTGTGAATGATTGCAAGAAGCACAAAGAGAAAAATATGAAGATAAGCAGAGTAGAGCGAAGGTGAAGAAAACTTTGTTGCCAAGGTTTTATTGTGTGATCCAAAGTTTGATACTTGGATCCGAGGTTTGTGACCTAGTCTACAAGGTTTGACATTGATTGGTATAGTTGATAGGATAGAGAAGGAAATTAAAGAATAGTAAAAATAATTATTCTTCAAGGAATAGTTGAGAGATCAATTGGACAATGACTTCAATGGTCTTGCCCTAGAAGTTGTTTGGATAGTGGGTCCTTCTATCTTCTACAACTCCTAACAAGGTTGGGATCTTCTAACTAGGATTCAAAGTCTCCTAATAGGCACTCATATGCACTAAATGATGTAATTGACTCCTAATAGGGTCCATCCTCTAACAATGAATATTTATATTAGTACATCATCTTGTGGGCATCATTCCCACTAGGGTTTTCCCTTTGATCAAGGGTTTCCCTAGTTAACATATGTGGTGTAATTGTGTATGTGCATTTTGTTATGCATGTTGCTTACTTTGGTTGAATGATTAAGATTATTTAAGGTGGATAAATGTTTTAATTATTGGATAACTGATTCACTCCCCCCCTACTGCCCTCTCAGTTATCTTGGTGGACTATTGTTTCTAACATGACTCCCTTTTGAATGCTACCTCCCCTTTGAGGAAATAGAAGCAAGAGCCCCTTGTTAGCCCCAACCTCCCTCCTACCTCCCACTTGTCCCCCCAGTCATCCCCCACCCTGCCCCCATGTCAAAAATCACCACCCCGCTAGTTTAGACATAACTTATTTCTTGCTGGTGGAAGTAGACTTGAAAAGGTTGTGTATCAAGTTGGAAAAATAGGATAGAATGATCGATCTATAGTCTCGTTTAGTGACCTTGGCTGATTTTGGTGTCAAGGTCATGCATGATCCCAAAAACACCCTCTAGCTCCTACAACATAAGAAGGAAAATGGGGAACATAAAGAGGATGATGATGTAGGGAATCCATACTAGTTCTTGGCCAATGATTAGATGGATGTGCTTCTATCCAAGTCCAACCAAAAGGAGAAAAAGATTGAGGAATTTTCCTCTTTCTATGTCTTTAATTTTACTTATGCTATGTTATTTTTCTATGTTTTAAACTCTCAATCCCTACATGGTTGGACTCAGATTAATCTCATTAGGTTTTGACGGTTGTTAGTACAAACCTCCCAGATACAATGATTAGTTTAATTATTAGCTTAGAGAGAATTATTTTCCTTTCTTCTATCTATAGGACTTTTTTTGATAGTAAGTTGATGCTTCATTTCTATATTTATAATATTAATTCTAGATGTATAGTCTATTGACTATGGGTCTACAAGATGTGATTCTATTGATAGTGACTCTATCACTATGTCTATATTAATAGAAAAAATATGGTCTAATACTTTGGTGTTGTTCTTATATGAATGTGACAGATGGAATGCCACATTTCAAGAAGGGGGAATATTGTTGGAGAGAGGTAGTCTAACCTTGTAAGACACTAAGGTGGTAAACAAATTCACACACTCATGTAAAAATATTCTTCAAATGATTGATTGATATATGTGGTCACTTATAATGTATGTTTGTTTTTATATCTTTACATACAGATGTGTTAATACTAACCTTGAAAATATTTTGAATGCATTTCAATTGGAAATTAGGCTTCCTTTAAGTGATTGTATTTGGATGCACTGTCAAAAAAATTGCATAATGGAAATTACATTTTTTATCATATAACTATGGGCATTTCATTTTTTTTAATATAATTATAAATTTTGATTAGTATACTAAGGACGATGCTTATCTTAGGGGGGAAGGATATGAGAACCCACTCTATGCATGTCAAACATATTGATATTTATATTAGTTGTTTTCATATATTTTAAAATACCACATAGTATTAAATTGGAATCAAAACAATAACCAATATAAAAATAGGAATTAACAATATTGACAAAAGTTACCAAGAAAAATATGGAATCTTTAGTTTACTATCTTGCTAATTTAATAACCACTTTCCAAATTTTGGTGGGCAAAGATAAAAATAGAAAGGAGATAAATCATAGGTGAGAAGAAGGGCTTAGGGATTTTTTTCATAGTGGGGGAAAGGAAAAACAAGCATGATGGGAAGAGGGAAAAAATAGTTAGACATAGAGCATTTTATTGAAAGAATTCCAGGTTTTATATATCAATTATGTATGGTGAACTATATAAATTTATAGTAGTGTAAGAAATAGTATATATTGTATTTGTCTATATAATTGTTTAATCTTTATCGCTGGTTTTATCATTCATTAGAAATTACTAACTTCCACAAGTTTATTGTTAGTATTTAGTTATAGTTCTATTTGACCAAGTGAGATTTAATGTTTGATTTTTTCAATTATAGTATGCCCAACATTGCATGTTTTAGTCAAGCGACTACCTAGTAAAGAAATGCATCTAGAGTAGATTTTTTTTTTCAAACTCTTTATGCTGGAACCCTTTTGATTCAACACCTTTGAAATAGGCCATTCAAGAAGAAGAAACAAGCTTGAATAGTGAACAAAATATGGGTTATATTTTAAGATGGCTAAATCAACTAGTCTAGGAATGCCAACCATTTATATATTATGTTGGAAAAACGTTTCAAAATATACTATAAGGAATATTTTTCTGCGACTATCCTTATTATCTTCCATATTACTTGATATCAATTTCATTGTTAGCATCTAACAAGAAATGTAAAGAGCTTCACAAAAATTGACTTAAATGAAATATTTGTTAAAATAAGAAATACATTAAAATTTCCTTAAAGACATCAAATTTTATTTTTTTTAAACCCAAATTGTGGAGAATGGATGTTGAAAGTGTGAATTGGGCCAAGTAAACCAATTTAGATGTAAGGGAAATGGTGACTCGCATGATAAAAAATCTCAAATAAAATCAATTTTCTTTGTAAAATAATCGTTATCAATTTGAAATAAGATTAATATTATTTCCTACTCAAGGTAGGAAACTACCGCGGAGGCTCATAATTGAACTATTATTAATCTTGTATCTTTTAATAATCAAATTCTCAGGTTTCTTTATTTTATTTCTATTTCTAAAATGTTTAAAGTGCAGCTTGTAAATTATTTACTCACAATATTGATATGAAGTATTTTGGGAGCCTCTTAATGATTGGTTTTATAGAGGGTGGGTAGACCCCAATGCAAGAGAAGGCACATCCTTCCAAGATCTATTTTGTCAGTTGCAAGGAAACTTATGTGATTCTTGATGACTACATACTGACAACATCCTATTGCTAGATTTCTATACCATTGTCTATAATAAGATGACAAAGTAAGATTTCTTAATATGCTACCATAACATGGACGTTTCTTGACAATGCACTTGTCTTAGCCTCTATTAGCTTGTTCTAGTCCTTATTAGCCTTACATTTGTGTATTTTTTATATTTTGCTATTATGATTACATTCACTTCCTCACTGCATATGCAAGCATGGTGGAACACAAAGCATTATGTCTTGCTACATGAGGTTGTGTTTTAGGGCTCATTTTTGGTTGCCTCATCTCTGGACCTTCCTCCAGGATTCTCTTTCCCTGGTGTTGAGCCTATGATCCCTTCCTTTCTTGCTGGGATGGAGATATTTTTCTCTATTTCTTTCCTTGGGCCATAGAGGTGTGAGGCCACTAGGGTCTCTAGGTTGTACAAATGCATGGTGTTAGTCCTTGTGATTGAGTTCCATGGTACACGAAGTATATTGACTCTTATTATTTGTGTTTTTTTGGTTTGTGTTATTGGTTATGGTCTTTTGAACAACTGGCCTTCTAGCTTATATGATATCCTTGGCTATGAGCTCTTGGTTGCGAGTCTCCATGTAGCTCATCCCTAGTTGTGTGTTCATTTTGGGAGTGTGTAGAGCTGGACACATAAGAGGACATTTTCTTGTGACAAAAGTATGTGCTTGTTGGGGACTGCTATCAAACGGACAAAGATGTGAGAGTTCTCTTGTGGCCTAGATGAAGTGCAAGGTTTATGATTTAGTGGGCACTATAACTCTATTCCAAACTAAAAAAGTGTTGTTTGAAGATGCCAATGATGGCTTTGAATGTACATCATGGAGTTTGAGAGTTTTGAAGTGGGATCTTGTTTCTAGCCACCCTTGTTGGATATGTTGTGGGTATTTAGAGGTAAAATTTCTATTTAGTAGCAGATTTGATATATCTAGGATCTTAGCCCAGTTTTGCCAGCATTTGACTCCTTATAGTTTTCATCTTGCTACTTGCTAGTGGATTTGATCCCTTGATTTGATTTTTTTTTTTTCTAAAATTTTAAGTTTTTATGAAAACACTTTCTTTGAATCAATTACAATTCCATTTTAATTAAGGTACAGCTTCTGCTAATGAAGTCTCATGGGTGCCATGTAAACTTTATTATTAGCCTCTTCAAATTAAGGCCCTATTTCTTTCTTTACTATTGTGTAAATCTTTTTTTTCTTCATTCAATGGGTAAATTTCATTAGGACATAAGTTATCTAAATTAAAAAAATAGGAAAGCCAATACAAGTACATAGTGGCATCATATTTATGGATTCCTTTACATGATTATGTGCTATGTTGTAATGTTTTGCTTATGGAGAAATGTATATTGCCATTTTATTTACATAGTTTAATTATTGAAATAATCCTAAAATTACCCACACTTATTTTTAAATGTTTTAATAAATTTGATCACATTGTTATGGGGATGAATTCCTAGGCCCATTCCTGCCCATTCCTACATCTTGGGGTTGATTTCTACCCACCCAAATTTCCTTAATTATGTATAGTAAATCTTTTTTAAACCAAAAGAAACTATTGGAGTACAAATTCCTTGGGGATATGTTCCTATTTCCATTTCCTCTAGCACGTAAATTACATTCTCATAAATATTGGTAGTATACATCATGTCATCTCTAACTTGTGCTTTTTATTTATGTGATGCCCATTAATTTACAAGCTACATAGTGTAGTGTCTAATGCATGTCCCTATGATGGTATTTTCCCAAAAGAATATCTTCTTGACATGTGTTGTTAAATATGCCTACCTCTGTGCAACATGGATTTGAGCCTAGGTTACTCTTTTACAAGTTCAACTACTAGGACTATGGGCCTCTTACTATAGTATTGGGTCAAATGTACTCATTTTCATTTTTAATGCTGCATAATGTCACTTCCTATTTAGCTATAAGCTAGCACATATAAGCACAGTTATTGGTTAAGCAAGTTAAGGTTCAATTATGTAAGTTAGAATTCCTTGCATGTAGAGATGGTATCAATACTACTGATCCACATGGCGAGCATGTTGACAACATACTAAACAAGCACCAAATTACCTCCTGTCAACAGTTAAAACTCAAAACTCAATAGTTATTAGGATATGTTCACCAACAAAATACGTCTTGCCTATGAAATTAGCTTCAACTGAAGCACCAATTATTTCTACAGTGAATTCCTTGAATTTTAATCCAGAAATCTAATCATATTTTGATGTTCTTTCATATGATATCGAATATTTGCAGGTACTAAGATTTGGGCCTACATGTTTATGGATTTACTGTAAATGTCTAAAGCCATTTATGAAAGACCCTGTGAACACCTTAATATTTTGTGATCCATGGCATAGGATAGAGAAATATTAAAAGAATTAAAGCTTCCCTAGTTTTAAATGTCATTTTTTCATAACCTAATAGTCAATGCTTCTATGTTTAAACATATGAAAATATCAGAAACATATAGCTTTGGATTTTTGAAAATGGATTAATGGATAATTAATGCTTTCTTACTTTGTAAGTATTCCAAATTTTGGAGACAATATTACTTAAACTGTTTACAATTGTAAGCTTACACATCCCTTGTAGATATTGTTATGGCTCTTTAGAAAAGAATGATTTTTTCTTAGTTTCTATCCTACTAAATAATCCTTTGCAACATTAACATTTCCAATTATTATTATTTGTGAAATATATGTATTATTCCTAGAATAATGATTGGTAAACTAATATGTTGGCATGGTACAGATAGAAATGTTCAACACTAGAAGTTAATTTTTATATTGATTATTTGTGTTGACTCTATATTAAGTTAGGATTTCTACATGTATCATATTTTTAGCTATTAGGAAGCACATGTACTCTACTTCCTCGAGCTATGGATATTGCACTAAGGGTAATAAGGATTAAAAACAAGATTTCCAATTAGACGTGTATTTTGACTACCTCCATGTCATTAATTTCTTTATTTCAAACTATTTCAAAGATTTTATGTAACAATATATATGCTATTAAAATTTGTGTTGCAAGATTTAATATCTTTATTGACACTCTTTCGTTACTTATTTTCCTCAACTATCTTATTACCATATTTTTGTATTATGGTTTCCTCTAAGATTCAAGAAGCTTTCCTGATCACAAAGTATTCTTGATCAAAAAGTATAAATTAATCCTTCTTTTTATTTTACAATTTGACCGTGTCTTAGTCCCACTTCCCCAATCTTCCAAATCTGCCTCCTACCCAACACTTGATAGGAACTATGTTGTATCGCAACTCTTGTCTTTTACAGGACTAATCTATTTCAAGGAACCATAAGAGCCAAATTTTTAGTTATGTTAAAACAAGAAGAAGAAATGTGGAGGTGAAAATAATGAAAATAAATTTTAAAGACATCATTCAATAAGGGAGTCATATCATATAGTTTTGAGATTGAAAAAGAAATAAAAGATTACATAATGGATTAAAAGTGTAACGCCCCACCAAGGGATCCAAAAGAATTAACCTAAAGTTTCACTAAGTTTGCTAAACATTTTTTTTTTTTTAAAGTAAGAATGTATAACATACACATCAAACACATAGTAGCGGAAGCAATAACATGTAATCATCGATAACCATACTTTGCAAGTTACATTTCTTAAGGATCCCAAGACGTTGAGTCACGTTTAAATTTAATTAATTCTAAGTCTAACAACTATCACATACATATGAAAGAATAATTAGAAAGTCTCATGTCCATAATATACATTTGATCTGAATGCCTCTTGACAAATTAATTCAGAATGCTCAATCATCCATTGTACAAGTCACAGGGTATGAAAGGCTTAAAAGAATATACATACGTAAAAATAGAAATGCATCAACCTCCACGAATCCATGATACAAAGTACAGTAAAAATATATGAAACTATTCACTATACATGATACATCCATACATCCATAATGATAAAACATCTATCATAAAATCTAACCATCCGTCATAATAATCCAAGAACATAGTGAAGGTAAATGCCAACCAAGAAAAACTCTAGCCACGGTGACCACAGAACGGATCTCAAAGGTAAGAGTAAAAGCACTACCACTCAACCGTGTGGAACCTAAATGGTCCACTCCCACCACGCTGAGGAGATAGTCTCAAGTCCCAAACAAGGTATCAAAACACAAAATGCAAGTACTCTCTAAGTTTGGGAAATCCTAAAAGTATACTAACTCAAGGGTTCCAACATAGATAGACATCTAGACCCAGAGGCACCACAAAGACACGTAGGAAACCTAATATGCAAGCGGGAAAGTGTCATCGCAAAAGTCACGTAGAAGTTACCCGAGCAATCCCTTAGGAATCTCGGGTCCCTACTGATCCCTGCGACCACTAGTATCCTCTCGTACTGATGAGGCATACTATGGAATGCAAGGTCATAACCAAGCATTCTCTCTACCCCATCCTAGTCTGTACTAGCACTCAAGGCATGGGAGAGAACATACAATTATCTTGTTAGGTTCATTTTCCCTCATTTAGTGTAAATGTTTTCACTTATTAAAACAACTTACAATGGGTTACTCCAGGCAGCCTCTTAGGGCCCCGATCCCCATTGCAAGCCACTTCCCGACTCTACACATAGATAACCTACCCTAGGCTCATGAAATCATAAATCAAAGAATCATAATAAAACCACCTCAGTCCTATACAAGCAACTGAAAAGACATCATAAAAGATAAGCCACAAAACTACATCAGTTCTTCATGAGCAACAGATAAGCACTAAATAATAATCATATGACCACGACAGTTCTCTATCAGCAACTGAAGGCATCAATGATAAATCACAAAATCCAATGGTTCTCCAATGAGCAACCAGAAAGTATCCCAATAGTAAATTACACTATTGATCGAAGACTCCAAAATGGTCAAGTCAAAACATGACATCATCAAGAACATAACAAACACTTCAGTCCTCTCAAGCGACCGAAAAGCAATCCAAGTATAACTGATCGAGACTCAAAAATGGTTATCCAATATAACTGATCGATGACTCAAAAATGGTTATCCAATATAACTGATCGATGACTCAAAAATGGTTAAGTCAGGTATCTATATACATACACTTCAGCTTCACACCAGGAAACTGGAAAGTAATAACAAACAATAATCACAAACATGTCATAGAGCATATCAACACATCACCAGGGTTGGGTTTAAAAGATCGAGATCAAAACAACATAACATCACATTGACATAATCCCCGAGCCTCTGGTAACAACCTAGGACTGGTCAATGCTAGGACAAAACCTAAACACCCCATAATACAGATAACACATAGAAATATAGAATAGTCTCACAATTTGATTTAATCTTAATAATATAATGTTAATTCAAATGTACGGGTTTCTATTCTCGTTTCCAGTGTATAATTTAGGTACTTATGCTTTACAATATATCCCTTAACCTATTCTTATATTTAATTAGGATCAAGCTAAAACCCTAATTTGGTTTTAAAACAATTTTCTATAATGATCTAAAGACAAGATACTTGACAAAATAAATAGGTAATTAATCAATTTACAATTTTCATTTAACTATATTCATCAATGGTTAATTTTAATTAAACTAATGTTTAATTAAATTAACTAATGATAATCAACTAAGTTCTTATATTACCAACTCTAGAATTATCAATTATTAATAATTAATATAATTACTAATAATTTGATTAAATAAAATAAACTTATTTTAAATACATTATTATTTAAATAAACAATAATAAAACTTTTTTTATACTTTCATTTAAATAATAATTAAGAATTATTAATAATCTTATTAATAATTTTATTTAATAATAATTAATAATATCATTAAAACACTTTTTATAAATACTATTAATTAAAATAATAACTAAATACAATTAATATTATTAAAAATAATAATTAAAATAATTTTTTTTTTTTAAAGTAAATAAAACTTTATATTATTAATATAGGCCATCGGCCTTTCAAACGGCCAACGCGGCAGGCCTGCTGATGCAGGGCCTACGCCAGCAGACTGCCGGCGGCAGTAATTAAAGGTAGGTACGGGGGGGTGTGGGTATTCCCGCCCCCTCCCATAAACATATAAAAAAAAAAATTATTGTTTAAAATTTTATATAAATACTTTTCAAATATATTTAATTTTATAAACATTGTTTTAAACAATCTTCTTTTTTAAAATATATATATATATATTAATAAATGATTGAAATTTTAATCTGATAGAACTAACCACTCAGATCTCTAAATTAAAATATTCCTTAAAAGAATACCGTCTCTTTTCAATATAAAATTTATATAACAAATTTCTTCTCTTTCATTTTAATAAAATTTTCCAATCAAGATTTTCTTTTCTTTCAAAAGCTCTCCCTAGTTTAATTTGTAAAATTCTATCATCTAGAATGACAGTTTCAAATTGATTTATTCTTCCAATTCTATTATATAGATGAAATACAATATAGTATCATAAGGTTCATAAGAGAGCGAAAGGATCAAACAGTGAAATCCAGACAATTCGGATTTATAATCCACAAGCACGAAGAAGACAAGATTATCAAATTGCATAATTCAACCCATGATCAAACACAAGACCCTACCTAAACCTAATGCTATTATGCAATCTCCAAAAATTGTAAGAGAATTCGCTCCTCTTCAATAACCTTCTTCTGAAAATCTTCTTTAGAATTTGCCTTCTGGAATTTGCTTCCAAAAATTGTCTCCCAAAAATTCCTGTCGAAATTTGTGTCCCCCAAGAATGAACCCCCAAAGTTGTGATAAGCAATTTTCTCCTCAAATCGGGGCACTAATTGTGTGTTCACCCGAGAAGACTATTTGCACAACTCAGTTAACTCCAAATTAACCTTTATTATCTTTTCTTTTAATTTGCATTCATCTTTTATGCACATTAAGTTGATTTATTAAATAACTTTATTTAATATTCTACTTGACTTCTATTTTAAGTTAATTTATTACTTTAATCTTATGTGCACTTTATGAAATTAAAAATAACATTATTAATTTTTATAATTTAATCTTTTAATTTAATTCTCATATTTAAACTCATGCTTAGATCATGTGATCTAGAATCCTTTAATAATTTAATATCTTTCAACTTTTAAATTTATTTTAGAACTTAATTGATAATATATTTAATTAATTTAAATAACAATAATATTTAGTATTTATTTAAAAATGAACTCCAAATATATTATTATTAAATTAAATAAATATTATCCTGTTCTAAATTTATCTTTGAACTTTAATCTCCAAATTTAGTTCTTTTATTTAATTAATTTCTCAATTAATTAAATATTAAAGATATCATATTAATTCTCTATTAAATTAAATCATTAATTAATCTTTTTAATTAGACTTAATTAATAGAAAAATACATCAAGGACTCATATAACAACATACGAAAACCCTACATAGAAAAACACATACTAAATAAAAACAAAAAGGTTATAATCTCGAAATTACATAATTTGATGCATTCGGAGGGTACTTAACTCAGATACTTGTCCTAATTATCAATTAGGACAATTGGCTAAAGGGTTTAGGAATTGGACTTAAGAGTTTATCTCCCCTCTCTTACCATTGAGACAATGCGATAGGGTACGCTCATCCTGGCAATTCAGGGAAGTCGATACCCAGTACCTGCAACCTGCATAAAATCCACACATGTACAAACACAATATTCTAAGCTAAACAGACAATGGCAGGAAGTGGTGCATCGTGTAGATCCCGACTAGCAGGTAACTACGACTCCCTTCCTTAACCACATCAGAAATACCATACATAAATAAAAACAAACACGCACACCATACACATGTAGTATGGGGTAAGTATCCATAAGAAAGCACGTGTGATAATAAACCATCTAACTAATCATCATCGATAACTGAAAACATTGAATAATCATCATACATGCATGAAATATAGAGTACCAAGTAATCTCATCATATAATAAACTGAGTGTAAACCAACATCTGATAATCTCTAACATAATAATACTAATCATCAAACATAAATTGGCCTAAAAGAGTTTGGCAATGATAACAGAAATGTGACTTAGGGGCAGGCACTACAAAAAGTATAAAAATTGAAAATAAAAAAACAAATTTTTAATAAGGGAGGTTGGGAGATGGATGTAATCTATCTAGCATTGCAACGATGATAGTTGTCACTTGGCCAATCTACCATATTCATAGTGCACAACAACATAATTAAATTTAGTAATCTCTATATAAGATTTGGGAGTTTGTGTAGAGTTGTGTAGTCAAGTGTGTGAATTTATCTCATCCCATCGGTTCATCTTTGAATAACTATAAACTTCCAATACATATATTTATGTTGATCAACATTTGAATGTTAAAGTTTTAAAGCTATGCTTACAAACTTTAAAGATATCAATTAAACAAGACATTAAATATGAAAATCTATTTGTCTTATTTCCTTTGGGGTGTTATTTTGTCTTCTATGAGTACATACTAGAAGCTTTTCTTGCCTAAAATATCACTTTTTCGTAATAGGGAAAATAAATTCTAAGCTGGCCTCATTTGTCCATTAAACAAGACATTGAATATGAAATTCTATTTTTCTTATTTCTTTTGGGGTGTTGTTTTTTCTTCTATGAGTACGCGGTGGAAGCTTTTCTTGTCTAAAATATCACTTTCTTGTAATATGGAAAATAAATTCTAAGCTAGCCTAATTCATTAGTTCACTACTTAAGAAATAATCAATTTGTGATTTGAATAAACTTTTGTTGTTTCTTACAAATCTACATTTAGTACTAGAGCCTACATGCTATTTATCTATCTATGAAAATGTTAGATACATTTATTACTATTATTTTAAAAATCAATAGAAAAGTTCAATGTTAGATATACTCTAAGACCAAGCTAGCTTATTTGGGTGGATGTATACATAATGATGTTATATTTGGAAATTTGGACTTGGGATGTATTGAGTAGAACAATCTGATCACTCCCTAAGTTTTGCTTGGTTATTCCTCCTTGATTCCATAAGATAAGTATCTTTTATGTTAGGAAAGATTCCAAGGAAGCTTAGAAGCTTTGTGTATGGTGGTAAGGCACTCCTACAATATTCTTGCCCCCTTGTATTCTTGGATAGGTTTTGGAGCCTCTGCCATTTTGGTCAATAGGTTTAGAACATCTTGGTATTCTGGTAACTAGTTTATGGTCTCTTTTAGAAATTTTCATTTTATATTCTATCTTCATACTGGTACATATATGTATTTCTTCAAATTTAATGATAATTAAAATTATTGTTGACTAGTCAATATTCAAATGACATTGACTCTTATAGACTTTCCACATTTTATGGAGATTGTTGATGTGACACTTGTTTGTTAGGTGCACTCCCTATAGATTTTCATTTATGGTGTTCATAATATTTCCCCTTTTATATTCCCCAAATGCTCATATTTAGAACCTTTTCATTTTTGATGTCAATAAATTGAGGTTTCTTCTACCATTGACAATCTCTATCATAACTATGCCATAACCTTGGTCATCCGAGGCAAGATCAATATTAAATATCTTTGAGAAAGTAATTATTTCTCATGTATATAGAGAAGCCAATTCTTGTGCGCATTATATTGCCAACCTAGGAGTATAGGCTAAGGGAAAGATATCATGGCAAGGTAATCTTATAAAAGATTTATGAGGAAAAGACATGTTACCTAACTGAAAATTTAAAAAGTATCACGAATACATCAAGCCAATACAATAGTCATTATAATTTAATCTAGTGGGCTCAGAGCATTAAGAGTTGTGATTATAGTACTCTTTCTGGATTGTTTTGGTTATTTTTCTTCTTTATTATGAGATTTAATAAAGTTATTTTGTTTTTGAAGGTGAGAAGTCTATTGTCAAAATCATGGGTGGCGAGCCAAAAAGATAGGAACCTAGTAGTCATGATGAATAGAAGGATGAACCACAAGTTTGAGATCAACTTGTAAAGGGAGGTGTGATTCCTTATCTTGAATGATTCCATGACTTTAAACCCGAGGCAATGATGGATTTTTTTAAGGGATGGAAGGAGCATAATATCACCATGTATGGGGTTTCCTTTCCACTCAACACCTAGTTTATCTCTAAAATTCTTGGTTTGTGGAATGATGGAAACAAATGATTTAGGGGGAAAAAAATACGGAAGAGGCACTTAACAAATTCTCAAATGATAAAATGGAGAAGAAGGCTTTGGTAAGGGTGGGTATCTCTTTTTGATTGATGGAAGTATAAACAGGGGGGGTGGTTGGGTGAATCAAAATCTTAAGCACTTTTACTTTTCATTAATTTATTCACACATTCAATAGTTGTCTTGTCCATGTAAAACTTGTAAGTGTAAGCTTGTTGTAACATGTAAATCTAATCTATCAAACACATGAAAATAAACACATAACACAATATTTTTTACCCATAAATCCTCCAAGACGAAGTTAAAACTAGGGGGACTCATAATCTTTACTATTGCATAATAAAGTTAACCTATTAGGGTTACAATTTTTTATCATAATATATGATCTACCTGTGAGGATTATGCACTATTAAAAGAATTTGAGACTGCTAGGTCTCACCTTGTTAGAGGATTTAACACTTACAATAAATTAAGGACCCTATTAGGAGATTTACAAAGATCTGTTAAGACTGCTCTGTTAAGAGATTTACCCTAATTCAAGTTGATTAAAGCTAATCTAGTACTTGACTCTTGATATGCTTTGTAAGCTGATTTTGAGTCTTCTCTTTGAAAATTGATCCTCTCTCTAGATCTAATGAAGATTTCTTCCCCTTCACTACTCTAAATAGGTCACTTGCTCTGTTAAGAGATAACGAAACACTTCCACTAACTTTCGATCTAATCTTGATCATTCACTTCAACATTCACATATCACTCTTCATCTTCATACACTCTAACTTTTCTCTAGGCTCCTTTTTCTTGATCTAGGTTTAAATCTTCTCTATTTAAAGAGTTTTGTAAAGAGTTTTCTAGATGCTTCCATACTTTTCATCTTCATCTAAACCATTGATCATAAAACATAGGGATCTGTGATCCATGTCATAAACGTGTAAAACCCTTTGTAATAACCTCTAAAAATATTTAATGTTCCTTCCATGTCAACTTGGAAATAATTTACCTCAAATTTTGTATCATTTTTTACTTTTATGTATACTCTGCATTGCTCGACAAGTTTACTATTTTCTCATACTAGACATCACTAATGCTCAGTTTGTATTATGCTTGGTACGTACTATGTAACTCAACACTTATATGCTTGAATTGCTTGATAGACCTATTGAGCTCATCTTGTATAGAAAATACTCGATAACCACACACTTACTCAGCTCCTATAGAGCTTGCTACACACATACTTATGTACATGACTCAACTTATATAGAGTAGCTCGATCACAGTGATGACTATATGAATCTGCTTAGTAAATAACTAAGTGTTTGACACTAATAGAAAAAAATAGGTAGGGATACCAAAAAATCTTTCTCTAACAAGAAAATTAAACCATTATGGCATCGTGTTCAAAGTTGTGTTATTGCTTCTTTTACCTAGATGGTAGGAAGAAGTGGTTGCATTGTTTCAATTTTATGTTCTTAAATCATTTCTGGCATGGAGATAGAATTTTGTTTGCCTACTTCATTATGGATTCCCTAAATAGGAGTGTGGCCAATCATAGGAAGAAATCCTCCCAACCTATCCTTCATGAAGGCCTTATCCTTATTTTTGCTGAGTACTACGAAGCTAGAAACTCTCCAACAATTCATAAAATGAAACTTGAAAGTGGGTCAAGGAGCAAAAGGAAAACTTCATCCAGTAAAAAGAGAAAAGAAGTGGAGAGTGAGAATCATGGGATGGATATAAGTGATTAGGAAGAATTTATGGACACTTAGGAGTATAGGATCTTTGAAGATCTATGGGATGAAGAAGTTGAAGGGATGGAAATAAGGGAAGAAAGTGATGATTCCCCTCATGCCAAAAGAATTAAAAAATCCTCTATCTCACCTAGAGATAGGAAGACATCTAAAGGGGAGAACAAGTGGAATCTGTCTCAGGACGTTGGAAAAGTTAAGAAGATTGGAAGGGCAGAATATCCTACTAGGAACATTGTTGGGTATTTGGTGTCAAAGTCTAAAGATGAGCCTACAAAGAAAAATATGAAGGAAAAGGAAGACATTGTTTTCATTCCTAACCAGGGTAATCCAAACAACATTGTTAGGGTTAAGGATAAAGTAGAGGCATTGATTTTTTTTTATAGTTAGGTTATCAATTAAATTGATGTCATGAAAGAGGTGGTTAAAAAATTGGATAAAGACTTGTACAAAGAAATCGAGGCCAGGAGAAGGTTGGAAGAAGGTATCCCAGGGAAAATTCAAGAACTAAAGAAAGTCAAATGTTGGGGATAGTGACTCCAAAAATCAAGGGCTAGTTCAAAAGATGATTATTGATAAAGGTAAAGTGGATACAAAGGGCATTAAACTCAAGGTGGACTTGACTTAAGAAGAAAAAGGACATCTAGAGGAAGCAATGGGAGGGCTTGGTAAAAGAATAAGGGTTAAGCTGAGCAGGAACAAATAAACTACAATGTTGAAGTACACATAGAAGGACCCAGAGGTATCTAAGATCCAGGTGGCCAAGCTCCTTAAGGAGTTGGTTGAGCTATGATTCTCTGTTTGCTTTTAGTGTTTTACTTTTACCAATCTGATTTGTTTGCTAGTTTTTTTCTTTTATGCTAGTCTCTAGTTTTAGGATTCTCAAAATTTAAAAGTTTTATCTTTTGCCAGCATAGTTGTAATTTTGGAATTTATCGTTTAAACTTTTTATTATGATATTATTGGGTTTCAAGCCCCTGCAAAACCAACTTTTGCCTTAATCCAAAACTCTACTCATTAGAGTTGGATGTAATGGTAAAGTGGCAAGCTATTAGCCATTTTAAGTATTAACCATTAATGTCACCTATAAACAATGCACTCCAAGTATTAATCAATCTTGGGTGTAATGGTAATGGTGCACCACCCTTGAGCCACCTAAACCAACCATCTCCACAAAAATCTATAAAACATTGCAGTTCTCTAAAATAAAATAAAATTGTAGCTCCAAAGGCATACTCAAGGTGGTAGGTAATTTTACAAATAGACACCTAGGATTATGCCAACAACATATCCACCGAAATAATTAGGCAATGACTACTATTGTAACTACCAACATAATATTTTGTAAATGCTAACTAGAATTATTGCTTAATTTGGTATTTGTGTTGAATAAAGAAGTGTAGAGAAATAAGTATTTGTGATGAATACATAAGAGTAATAATACATAATTAACAATGTATACACATATGATAGTAGGATTCACATGGTTCAATAAATTTACAATCCATTAGACATCCCATTTTCAATAATTATAAAGGTCCAATGGACCCTATAAATTTTAATTACTAAAATGAAGTACAGAGATAAAGTAATAGAAAAGACACTCAACGAACAAGAAGTCCTCCAATGTAAACAACAACAATCACAATACTTATATGTGTAGTTTAATTTTCATTTTTATTTCTAAGATTTTGAATTAAAAGATATCTTAAAATGTGATTCAAATTTATTTTTGGTAAAATACGATATTTGAGGAGGGAAAAAATGAGGATTTTTTTTACTCGTATTTTATTTTTAGTTTGTATTTATAAGGAGCGTGTTTCGCTAGGGTTGAATTTTTTTCTTGTTAGTTTAAATTTTCTATCAATCATTTAAGATTTTTAAATTTATAGTGTATATATACATATACACATACATATACATATACATATATACATTTTTAAAAATGATGCAGATTCAAGTATAAGCCAACAAGGTGGTTCTTGAGGTGGTCCACTTGCGGGAGCTCTACCTTGTATGATCATTCAAGTGTTGTCGGATTCTGCTTCGACAGATCAGACTCCACCCCATGGTTGCTGTCAGGATCGTAGCTCCTCGGTCAGTCAGTCACAGAAACCACATTCTTAGGGTCCTCATTGCTCTCCCAGTGGTGGTTGAGATGTCCGTCATCATCACTCTACCTCCCCATAGTGGGGTTCTAGTTGGTCCATGATTGCTCCTCTTGTTGATCTTGCTACCTCTGGTATTGATCATAAGTGGTCATTTCCCAGACTGGATATGATCATTTCATCTCCTAGAGTAGAGGGAGAAGAAGATAAAGAGAAAGATGCTGCTATTGATGATGGGTGGGCTCTTCCTGAGCCACTCTCCAACCCTGCTAATGTGTGAGATTTCCATGATCATCAAGATCCACCTCCCGATTGAGGGTAGTTTTTTTTTTTTTTTTTGATGAATAGTTATTTGATTTCCAACTCTACCGTGTGAACTCTTGCAAGGTTTCTTGTATCCCTCGACCCTTTTTATAAATGTGTAGCTTTAAGTACGTCGTAGGCATTCTCTATTTGAATGCGAGGAGCAAAACTCTCCATCCGACAATCAACGATCATGGAGAGACAATGACTACGATCGAAATAATCTTAAGCATTCATTATAATGTGAACCCATCGAATATATCCTGTCGGGTCCATTTCATTGTCTATTTTAACTTTTTTGCCAGTATCACTCGTTTTCACTATTTGGTGTACGTTTTCTAATTTTGTGAATCAATGGCCTATAATGATTTTCACTCTTTAACATAATCATTTAAATAATTGTCTTCGTTCGTCATTTTAGTGGCCGCATTTTGATTTTTAGTTATTATATTTTGTTGATACGGTAAATGATTTCTCGGTGCTGTAGAGGAAAGTGACTTGAAAGTTAGCTTGAGATCTACGACTCTTAACATGCCAAAAAATGGCAAGGCAATGAATTTAGCCACTGCCTCTTTTCTATCTCACCTTTCTATAGAGAAAATTTTCAAGTGTGCAGTTTGAATTTCACGGGTTCCCTAGCTGGTCAATTTATTCTGTCGTTATTATCTCCTTAGTTGGGAAAGGAAGGCTATATTTAAAACTTAGGGTTTCTATCACTTGGCTTGCAATGTCGATGAGTTTTTAGCTGGAGAAAACAGGTGTGTAAATTTGAAAAATGTGGCAATTACTCACCGTGTGAGCCTCCTTTTTGCAAACACTCGCAAAAATTAATTTACAAAGATACATTGATTTAAAAGACCTCTGTAGCACTCTTTGTCCCTCTTACTTAATTTCAAACTATAGTGCGCCAAGATACATTGATTTAAATTATTGTTATAAATATTAAAATAAGTATTTTTTATGCATATAATTATTAAATAAAATCTTGACTATAGATGCATCAATGAGGGATTGAAAAAATGGGAAGCAAGAAAATAAAATTAGTCCATCTATTTTAGGATTTAGTGTTGAAATCACAATCAACATAATGAAGGGTTTGTTTTATGGCAATCTCAATTCTTCATCTACCTTTCAACTCTAGATTACCCGACTAAATAATTGTTTAATATTCCATCTTACTTTGTCCTTGTGATATTTTAGCTCATCAATATTTTAGCATGTCTAAATTTTATTTGAGAGGGATGGTTAATTTAAAATTCTTCGCTTGTTGATTGTAACAACATGTGAGAAACATGTCACTGTAGTTGTTGAAGTGATGTTTAATGTAAACATTTTTCCAAATGTTCTCTTCCCATCTTCTCAAGTTGTTGTTTCAATTCATGTTTATGTATAATTCACTATTTCAAATCACAAGAAAATGGAAGACAAAACACAAGTACAATGTGTACATTTTTTGTGAAATTAAAAGTCTTGAAACTAGTCTATAACTAGAATTCATATTTCCAACAAAAAAATTTAGGATCACATATAATTTAAGTGAGTGAGAATCCCAAAAATGATCAAAAATATGAAAAATCACATCTTTAATATTATCTTCCAAAAATCCACTTCTTTATCCTATACATTGATAACTCTTTAAAACTAAAATTTAGTTTAAAATACCATTTGTTGATAAAACTCTAATGATGAATAAATTGTAGTTTATTCTTCATTTTAACTTTAATATTTAATTATTAACCTTGCACCCAATTTTTCATATCCTTAGAAAATAATTTATAAAAATATTTTTAACTGTCAAACCATTTTATCCTTTAGTGAAAAACTTTCATTCTCAAACTTTTGTTCATAGCTTTTTGGATCCAATTATTTTCATGGATGTGTTGAAGTTGGTGAATGAACTTCTATGTTTATTTAAGTAGCTAATGCTTTTACCACAACGATCTAATCTACTCTCTTCTATAAATAGTCATCCCATCAATGACATGTGGTCATTTCATGAGAGATTTGGTCTTGGAAGAAAATGGGCAAGTGCTTTCACTTTTACTAAAATTCAAGAATCAAATTGGGAGCATGTTAATGAGTTTAAAATTAGATTGTACTTTGTTAAAGCAAAAAGAGGGGTAAAAATTTATTAAGATAGAAAGGAATACAACAAGGAGAGCTCAACAAGGAGCTCGATCCTGAGCAACAAGATCATCAAATTCTTGCACCATCTCAAAGGACATTTGCCCCCTATCCCTAATATTCCAACCCGGATCATGACTAGAAGCCCATTTGGCTAAACAATCAGCAGTTCTATTCCATTCATGAGGAATATACATGAACCTAATGATCTGAAAAGAGGAAGAGAAGAAAAGAATCTGCTTAACAACAGTGGCCAGCTGCCAACTAACATCCTCAAGCTCTTGTGAAGAAAGCATGTTCACCACCACCTAGGAATCAGACTCACAAATAATCTTACTCCATCCCCGCAAGCAACATTGTTCCATAACATATAAAATAGCCTGAGCTTCCATGAGATTGTTAGTATAATCACCCTTATGAACTGAGAAGAAAAATTTAACATCCCCAGAACTACAACGAGCCACTCCGCCAATACCAGCCGGACCAGGATTCCCACGGGAAGAACCATCAGTGTTAATTTTTAGAACTCCACAGGGAGGAGGAGTCCAGTGCCCATCCCGATTAACCCAACCCTTCCTCTGATGGTGAAGCTGCCTGGACATAGAAGGAAACCTATGAGCTGCAACCCCATCCAGCATATGAAAATTGAGGCGATTACAGATAGCAAGATCAACCGGATCCATACCCCCATCAAGCTCACACTTCACAAGAATAGTTTCCTGAAGAGAATGTGATATTTTCCACCAAAGATGCAAAAAACCAAGCCGAACATCTTGGAATATGCGACAATTCCTCTCCAACCAGATATGCCAAAGCATGAAAGATGGGCCAGCAATCCAAGCAGCATGGAGAGAAGAAGACTTGGAGGGAGTACTACCCAAGCGGGCCTAGAACTCAGGCAAAGAGGAAGCATGCCGACAAGAGAAACCCCAAGCGCTCCACCAAAGGTGCCATATCTGAGTAGAATAGGAGCAATGGAAGAATAGATGGGAGACAGACTCCTCTCCATTACCACACAAAACACAATGAGAGGGGCCCTGAAATCCACGTTTACAAAGATTATCCCAGGTAAGACAACGGTTGTGAGCCACTAGCCACATGAAAAAATTGCACTTGGACCAAGAAACTTTATTCCAAACTTGCTTCCACCAAGGGACCTCAGCATCCCCAAATAATTGTCTAATTATCTCTTGATACCCAGCAGAGACATGATATTTACCAGACAAGGTACCACCCCAAGCCAAAACATCTGGACCAAGCAAAGAAGAACACTCTCTAGAGGCCAAAATTTGAGAAAGCTCCTGACGATCCATGTTTGTACCTCCAGGAGGGCAATCAGAGGAATGCTTCCATCTGTAACCAACAACAGGTCCCAATTGATAAGGAGTCTTGTAATGAGCCACTTTATCCCATCCAGCGGCAAGAAAAGAGTCACAAAGAGGCTGAAGATGAGGGCATATGGATAAAATGGAAGGGAATCCATCCCAAGCATCAGACCAAAACAAAGCCTGAGAACCTCCTTTACATATCCAAAACAGACCCCTCTTCACCAACATCGCACCTGTCTTCAAAGTATGCCAAACCATTGAGCCACGACCTTCAAGAAAAAGTGCAGAAACAGAGCAAGGATCAACACCATCAAAATATTTATGAGTGATAATACGAGCCCAAATTTGATGTTGTCCAAAGCACCATCGCCAATAAAGTTTAGCAGCCAAAGCTTGACTACTCAATAGAGCAAATCAAAGACCAAGACCACCCTCCTTTTTAGGCCTACAAACAGTTGCCCAATTAACCAAGCTCCATTTAGTACTATGCAAATTACCACTCCAAAGGAATTGTTGAGAAAGAGCATCAAACTCCTTGAGAAAGTAAATAGGTGCAGCATGAACCATGCTTCTATAAGTAGGAAGAGCTTGGATAACAGCTTGAAGAAGAGTAACCCAGGCAGCAGTAGAAAGCCATCTATGAGTCCAATGATTTACCTTATCCTGAAGCTTGGTAATCAAATTTTGCCAGAAGAGACGTGGCTGCCTGGAAACAGCAATAGGAATGCCAAGATAAATCAAAGGAAGTGAACCTATCTGAAACCATAGGATACCAACAATCCTGTGCTGAATAGAATCAGGAGTGTTAAAAAAGTAAATGAAAGATTTGTGCTCATTAACTTTCTGGCCTGAAGCTGCCAAATAAACGTCCAAAGCATGTCGAAAGGCTTCAGCTTCCTTGATCCTAGCAAGACCAGCAAGAGCAGAATCATCAACAAATTGAAGATGGGAAAGAGAAGGTAAGCCATTACCCCACCACCAGCCTTGAATAGAATTTTGGGACACCTGATGCTTAATGAATCTGCCCAAGCCTTTAGCCATGATGATGAATAGATATGGGGAGAGAGGGTCACCCTGGTGGAGGCCTCTAGAAGCACCAAATAGTTGTGAAGGTTGACCATTAATAAGAACAGAAAAAGAGGTAGAAGTAACACAACTCATAATCCAACTCACCCAGTCAGAGCTAACTCCAAAAGAAAGAAGAATACTCCTTAGGAAGCTCCATTTAACTCTATCGTAGGCCTTAGCCATATCCAGCTTAACAAACATGGCTCTCTCCCTTGAAGTAGCCATAGAGTGAATAGCCTCAGTAGCAATAACCACCCCATCCAAAAAAATTCTGCCAGCAACAAAACCACCTTGTTCTTCTAAGATAATAATGGGAAGCCACCTTTTCAGTCTCTCAGCAATCAGCTTAGTAATAACTTTGTAAACCACATTACATAAGGCAATTGGTCTAAAAAACTCCAATTGATTAGCACCCTCTCTCTTAGGAATAAGAGTCAAGAATGTAGAGTTCAAAGCTCGAAGCATCTGCTTGCTAGCATAGGATTCTTTAACCACCTCCAACAAATCATGATTAATGATGTCCCAAAATTCTTGAAAGAATTCAACTGGAAAGCCATCAGGACCAGGAGCCTTCCCCTTAGGCATGCCAAAGACCACCTCCTCCAGCTCTTCCAAAGAGATAGGACGCATGAGATAATCATTCATTTCCTGAGTGATAAGGGAAGGAATACAGGACAAAATAATATTTTCTTCATTATCAGCAGGAGGAGAGTCCTCAGACAAGAGGGTAGAGAAGTACGGAATAGCCTCCTGGAACAAAGCTGGCAAGGAATTCAATTGGATACCTTGAGAATTAACCAAAGAAGAGATAGTGCTCTGATTCCGGTGAGATTGCACTATTTTATGGAAAAAGGCAGTGTTTCGATCACCTTCCTAGAGCCAATCAACTCGAGCCTTTTGCTTCCAAAAAATTTCCTCTCGAAGTTCCCATTCTTCTAGAGCTCTAGAAGCAAGGGATTCAGCCTGGCCAAGATCCTCTGAGAAACCTCAATCTCTAATCTCCCTTGTGATGACATCAAGATTTTCTTGAGCAAGCCTCTTCATAAAGTGAAGATTCCCAAAGCATTCCCTATTCCATATCTTGAGCTGCCTTTTAACATATTGAAGCCTTTTAGAAAATGAGAACATTGCAGTACCATATGCAGGAGCACCATCTTTCCACCAACAAAAAACAAAATCATGAAGAGAGGAGTCACGAAGCCACATCAACTGGAACTTAAAAGGAGGATGCTTCGGAACATAAGCCCCTATAGTGGAAAATTTGATTGGCCAATGATCTAAACCCCTCCAATCAAGGATTTCTGAAGAGATAGCAAGGGTGCCACTAAGCCAGAAGCAAGAAACAAGAAATCTATCCAAGCGTTCTGAGATAGCAGCAACACCAGTCCTGCGATTATTCCAGGTATAGAGGCCATTAGAAGGCTTAACATCAGAGAGATGCAAAAGAGATATGTGTTGCCGAAGAAGAGTAGAAGAAGGCCCCAATCTAGCCAAACCACCATGCTTCTCTTCCAGACTTAAAACTGAATTGAAGTCCCCTGCTAACACCCAAGGATGATAAGGATGACAATTTCTAACATATTGAATATGTTCCCAAATTTCCTCCTTTCCCACAAGATCAATAGGTGCATACACATTAGTAACCATGATTACATCGCATGAGTCTAGAGCAGAAGTTACCATAGAGAGAGCTGAGCGAGAAGACATCCAGCCAAGAGGAGAAATTTTTTGAGGATCCCAAAATATAGCTAAACCACCAGCACTACCTGTTGCCCCAACACACTGGCATTGGCCACGAGACCAAATACTAGAGGCATGTTGGACCATAGACTCCACAGAGAGCTTAGTCTCTTGGATACAAAAAACATCAGGACTATGATCAACCACCAAGTTATGAATAGCCTTTTGTCTAGGGATGCTATTCAACCCCCTTACATTCCATGAGAGAATAATCATCATTGGGTATAATTGGGAAAATGAGAATCCAAAGGTTTCACTGAACCAGACTCAATCAATATATCTCCTGTGAGTTTAATCTTCTCTTGGTCTATTTTGCGCCCACTCCTTATAGGGGGAGTAGAAGAAGCCCGCTTAAAGGGTCGAGGCAGCAACCCCAAGGGGAGAGGAGATCCCTTGCCCTTACCTGATGGTAGCACATCCTTAACCAAGTCAGCCAAAACAACATCATCATCTTCCAACACTGCAGGAGTCACCAGAGCCGCAGTCACAGGAGCTACAGGAACCTCACAGTTCTGATATACTACAACTTGAGATGCCCCACAAGCATCATTAGGAACAGATCTCTCATCTGGGCAAATTGGATCAGAAGAGATAGGAGGAGGAATACCCTCCTCTAGAACCATACTATCCAGCACCTCAAAGCGGTTAAAACCTGAATCAGATAATCTTTCTTTCAAAGGCCTCTTTTGACCACGTCCTTTAGCTCGAGGGCGAACAGGGGTAAATCCATCCTTATCCTGCATTTGAGCCTTACCCTTACCTATAGCATCTTGTGGATTTATCCCCTTGGTAGTATTAACCATTTGAGATTGTCCTTTCCCTGTAGTATCTGCCAAACCACCAGCATTGCCAGCTGTAGAACAATCCACTCCTTTGAAACTTGAGTTATGGGGGCACTGCCACAATAAATGACCATACTCATGACAAATCCAGCAACGAAAAGGGAGGGATTCATAATCTAACTGCTGCACCCAAGAAGAATCCCCCAGACAAACTTCCAAAGAATCTGGTAATGGGTTATTCAAATTAATTTCAACGCAAATTCTAGCATAAGAAATAACCTTTTTATCGAGGGATTGATGTGCGATCGCAGCTGGCTTCCCCAACAAAGCAGCAATTTGTTGAAGGATGTCTTCACACCAAAATTCCAAGGGAAGACGAGGCAAGCGAACCCAAACTGGCACTGTTGAAGGGAGATCCTCAGCAGAATTAAAACCTGAATGCCAAGGTTTGACAAATAAAAGTTTATGAATCCCACGAACATTTTCATCTTCGCACACATGGAAGAAATGACTATTGTGTCTCCAATGTCTATTGTTAGTCATTTAATATTTGTTGAAGTTTAAGATAGAGATTCATTATCTTGATTTTACATAGCATAAGATAGAGAATTCACTATCTTAATATAATAAAGTCTAAGATAGACCATTCACTATTTGATTGACACTTAAAAGTAATGGAAAAAGTGAAGTAAGTGGGATACCAATATGGAGTATAGGATTATTTTTACAAGGCCTGTACTAGTCATCCACTTCTTGATGATTATATAATTAGAGTGGTTGAAATCATTTCATAGCAATAGACGACCATCGAAGTCATTTGTGTCATTAGATGGGATAGACGATTTCAATGCTTTTTAAAAAGTAAATCCACATCACTGTTCTCAATGCTTATCCCCTAAACCATGTTCCCTCCTCTGTTCCAAGTACGCAGTCACAAATATATGACATGCTACAGAAGATTAGGCCCACCATAGTTCACAGAGTTTAGTATTTTGTGGAAGACCAATACAGAAAAAAAACCCTCGTCAAACCATGAAAATATACCATATTTGTAGATATTTTGTCTGACTGACTTGAGGTATGTGGCATGTGAAATTTTTCATTCCAACATACTCTTTCACTTCACTTAAAACTCTTTTCACTTACAAATCTGTGGGTCTTTCTATTGCTTGGTATGCTTGTTGTGATAAGTTTTTTTCAGCTAAAATTTGGAGTAATGGTGGAATCAACAGATTGGGGGCATCTGGAAATGTTTGGAAAGAAGACGCAAAAGAAACAATAAAAGCATGTTCACACTTCGGTTGGGTCTCAATGCCCTATCAAGAGAGAATGTATAAAACTCCCATTGCTCAAAGAGAGTTACATAGATCCTCGACAAATTATATTAGCGACTGTATCTTTTACTTCAAAATTTTGGACTTCAAATAATTAAAGTTTTGGTTTGATTGTTTAGTTGATCAGTAAATTTTATCTAAAAATATAGACATTCAGTGTGTTTTAGAGTCCTTTATAAGGACACTACTCTCTTTTTGTCACGCAGTTTCCTATAATTATCTCAGACTTATGATTCTCTATTACTCAAACCTACGCATTACGTATTCCATTCATATGCAAGTGGTCTTGCAAATATGTGTAAGTGAGATTGTGCTTATAATCTGGCAACAAAGAAGTTGACAAAGACAATTCATTTATGACGAAGAAGATAAAGGTTGGAGTAGACGAAGGCCAGAAACAATTGAAGCTTCATTTGAGAAAATATTGGGAAAAAAAATTACCGTTACAAATTTCCATTTCTGGCATTATTCATTTATTAATACAATAGGATAAAGAAAGTTACTGAAGACCCCTCACTTTCCATAATCTAGAGAGGGATAGTTATAGAAATAGATAAAGAGACAAACATATAGAAAGAAGATAGAGACAAACAAGTACAGATGATGAGAAGAGGAGATCTAGAGATGGAGGTGGAGATATACAAAAGATAGAGGGGAGGAGAGAGAAAGAGTGAAATATAGAGATATATGGAAAGACGGATAAATATGCATGATAAATATGTATGAGAAGAGAAAGAGAGAGATAGAGAAATAATGTGTTATATATAGTAGAAATGAATATGGGACATATAATGTTAATAAGATATGTATAAAGACGAGGGTGGCGATATATAGTGAGATATAATTAGAGTGAATATGTGACATAAAATTAATAACATATAGATGGAGAGGGAGAGGGAGAGGGACAAGGAGAGGGAGAGATAAAAAGATAGAGTTAGAGAGGGCGAGAATGAGAGATTAAAAAGGTGTTAAGAGACAAGTAATAGAAAGATGAAGAGGGGGATAGATAGATATACATAGAGATTGGTTACATATGTAAAGAGAGGGGGTGAGGGGGGCTAAGGAGTTGGAGATAAGGGAGGGAGATAGAAAGGATACATATGTAGGAAAGGGGAAAGGGGGTGAGAAGAGATAAGGAGATAGAGACAAAGGAGGGAGAAAGAAAGCCTACATATGTAGGCAAAGGGGGTGGAGAGAGGTAAGGAGATAGAGACAAAGTAGGGAGATAGAAAAGATATGTATTTAGGGAGATAGGGTGGGGAAAGGTAAGGAGATACAAACAAGGGAGAGAGATAGATTGGAAGAAAGAAGTAAAGATAGATATGATACAGTTTCTTGATAGTGGTTCATTGAGTATGAATTGAAACATTATTTGACTTAAATAAAATTCGAATAGTTAAATCTAAAGCCTACTCTAAATAATATAGATTGAAGAATCTAATGTCTTGATATTAATTTAATTAATACTATATAGAAAATATTTGTAAAGGAGACACGAGGAAAGAATGAGAGTGAGAGACAAAGAAAGATGAAGATGGAGAGAGATAGAGGGAGGGAGAGAGAGAGAAATATAGAGGGAGTGGTGTAGAGGGAAGAGAATGAGAGAGTGAGGGGGCAGAAAGATGTGTGGAGATGGAGACTGAGAAGAACAAATAAAATGTCTCATTTTTGTCAGTTAAGAACAAATTTTACACCAAAATACGGCATACCTATTGCACACTAAAGTGCGATTGCTAGTATTTAATTAATAAAAAGGTACTATTCATTAAAAAAATATAATATTGTAATGGTATACAACTTTTTCAAATTATTCGATGACAAACTAACTTCCAACAATCCACCTAATTCAGAACGAATCAAACATATAACTACTATGGCACTTTATCATATAACAAACTTTATTACATAACATTAATGGTGATTAACAAAACGATTCCACTTCCACGTTCGTTAAACTCGTTCGCAGTAGTGACAGGAGGCGGCGGGGTAAGAGGCCGCCCTTGACCACAGACCTTTACATAAGAAGTGCCTGGAATGTTTGACGTTTGGTAAGCACTGGTAAAGTTGCTGGTCTTCATCCTGCAAGTGCCTGTACCGTCAGCCATGATTGTAGATGCAGTGCAGCTCGGATTCTTGAGGCAGTTCTGCCAACAATCTGGAATCCCCAAGTAATATATCTCAGAATTTGATTCTGATTCGGGTGGATAAGAAAGGAATTCTGTATGATCCAGTGAAACCATAGTCTGATTATTGCTGCACAGTGTTATATCCTGTTGCCTCCTGCAACCCTTACTGGCATCCGTGGGATCTATCTGGTCAAAATCTTGCGATGGGCATCGGCAATACGGACCCGTATCATTGTAAACACACACCCCGAAATTTCCACACCATCCATAGACTTTGCACTGGTCGTCCACGGCACTCAATCCCTTCTGCCATCTCGCTGAACTCGCAACCCATCCATACGACCTCAAATTCCCATCTGGGTCAAGCTTGAGTCTTCGCAGCGTGATAGAATTGTCCGTATAATCTCCGCTCCGAGACACCCATATCGAGTCCGCTGAAGAATTGGAGAGCTTGAAAATCCCTTGGCTGGTGAGAGATGCCGTCGTAGCAAACGGAGTACCCTGATTCAAGTACGTGATGTTGTTCCTCCATTTCAGCGTGAAATTCCCATTGCTCTGCATGGTGAACGTGTAAGGACCCGATCGCAGGCTTTGACCCACAGTGAAATTCTGATTAATCACCAGACTATCAGTAGGATTTTCAAACGAATCCCAAACAATGTTTGAGCTGCCGTTTTGCAGCACAAAGGACCCAGTGTGTCGCATATCTGCGGATGCAACCCCTCGATTGGATGTGTTGGTCTCCCAGACTGGTGCCGTCCCATTACTCAAAACTAGATTACCATCATTCTGTAAAGTGAAGGAACCTTCTTCTCCCACTGCGATTCCGCCATTGAAGCCTGCAGTCCATACCAGAGTTGTATCATCGATGTTACCAAAGCTGATGCCCACAACATATAATCCCCCGTTTCCGGTTGGGTGAAATCCTAAACTGAAATTCCTTCCCGGGGAATTCCAAAATTGCTGTTGGCGCGAAGCAGAGGGTCTAAGACTTGACCCTAGCTTCACTGCTCCCTCTGCAAACATACCCTGGATAAATACAGCAACAATACATAATATTGGGATTCCCATAATTTGATGATTACTGGCAACTAATAGATTGTTGGGTATTCAGTACCAAGTAATCAATTCTTGTTTGGACCTCCTCTGTTTATTTATGGGATTAACTAAACATTTCTGGTCTTCGATCCTATTCTTTTAATAATGGAATTAAATTGTCTGAACTTTAATTCCACTGTCAAAGCAAAATACCACGAGTTCCATCATCTGGATTGACTTGACTGAAGTTTTTTTTGCCGCGGTCAAAGCAAGACATTTAATATAATATAAAAAGCAAATTATGTATGTCTATTCTTAAAACTGTAGGTCAAAACATTTAATGACCACATTTATACAATAATTTTCGCACAAAAGTTAGCATTGTGGGCCCCTCTGTGATTTTATTCACGGTTCATCGATGCCATGACCATCTCAATTGGAGTTGGAAACTCGTTTTTGTGGAGTAATTTCTCCCAAGTACCCAGCTGTCTGCCTCCACCAGTCTCGCCGTTAATAGCAGACAACATGTCGCACTCAGCAGCCCAGCGCTGTTTGACCGTTGGCCTCCAATTGCTTGTAGCCGCCCAAATTAAATGAAATATATTAATATTATTTATAAGTTTTAATAAATCTATTTAATAATCTAGAGAGTTCTCAGACTTCTTTTTCATTATGCAAGCCAGTAATTTTATTGGTTCCTGAATACTATTACATCCATTAAATGCAATTTTTCAATTACATTAATCAATCAAATTAAAGAATTTAAAAGTTTATATGGAACTTAAGATATCTATTTTTCATTTTTCTTTATTAGTCCCTACGCAGGCTACTAATGTTTTCATTAGACCCCCTTTTGATTAACTAGCAAATAAATTTTACACTTTTAAGATTTCAAAGATTTTATTTTTTAAATCATTTTTTGAATATATGAATTCTTTTTCTGATTGGCTAAAGGCATTTTTGGCAGGGGTTAATTTTATTTTTAAATACAAAAATTTTAAAGAAAAATGTGCACTGATAAGAAGGAATTTATTTAATTGTCAGCAATTGGACAGTTGCATTTATTACAAACCCATGGTACTATTGCCTATAACACACCAATAGGGCACCGGCTACAGTGCAACATATTTGCACTGTAGAAAGTTGTGCCCACTGCATGATAGTACACTCTCATTTCCGGATAATGGCAACAATTTTTTTTTTTTATTTAACTTTTATTTTTATATACACTTTGTGTATTTAATGAAATTCAACTTTTTTATGTTGTATTTTTTAACAAAGAACATTTAGATTTATGCAATAAAATTTTTTATTTATTTCTATATATATTTTTTGAATTTCAATAAAGTAGAATTTGGCTAATAAAATAATTACAAAAAGTATTAAAAATAATTTCATTGTTTTTTAAAAACGAATAAATAAATATTATTTGAATGGAGTGTTTTATTATATGATATAAAATGGAAAAAATATATTAAGTAATTAAAGTAATTTTAAATCAATAAAGGATAATGAACTATTGTTTTAATTTTAATTAATAATAAAAAGAAATATAAATGTTTTGTGTTTTTTTTAAATCCGTCCGAAGCCCAATAAAGGATATATAAATGTTAATATAAAATAGAAAAATAAAATAAAAGTTTCAAATGATTATATTTATAAACTCAATTTTAAAATTAAACATATTTAAATAAATTTTAAATATTAAAAAAATAGAGAATTTTAAATATAAGTAAAGATTATATTTAAAATAGAAAAACTTTCTGTTTTAAATACATCCTATGAAATAGAATTATTCTATATCATATTAAAATAAAACTATTTTTTTAATTGAATTTGATGCAACATTTTTATTTGAATATTTAAAGTGGCTAGTGTAATACCCCAAAATTGGCTCATTGCCATGATACCAATTCTGGTCTATTTCTGATCAATCTTAAGTCCTATGTCACTAGGAAAAATTTTATTCTGCTACTTGCTACTTGACTTAATTGTCAGATGCAGAAAACCCTAATCTACATTCATCATGCTTATTATTTAATTCCTATAGTATTTACTCATATTAGTCACATTAAACCTATTGATTAATATTTAATTTAATTATTAATACTTAAACTTTAATTAAATTAAATTATACCCTGAGGCTAATGTACTATGGAATTAAATTTATTTAATTTAATAAATATGCCTATTCTAATTAATTGGATGAAATTATTTAATTAAATAAGAAAAGGTATTTATGAGGTCATATCTCATTTTATTAAATTAAATATCTCTCCAAAATCTCTCTTCAGTTCAAAAAGGAAATTCCCAGTTCACTGTTGATCAAATTAGAAGTGACTCAGATCACTTGCTTTTACACTGAAGTCTATCTGAGTTGACTAACTCTTACACTCAGATCTGAGACAGTTAACTCCCTTTGATTTGGGAATCTTCCTTTATGACTGAAGTTGATATTCAATCCTGACCGTTGATTGAAATCGATCTGAACCGTTGATAGATTCTAGGAAAGTCTATTTAAGGGATCCTCATTTCCTCATTACAGAGGTTGAATTCTTATGCTATCAAATCTCTGCCGAATTACTCACTCACCTTGCTCAAGCTTTCATTGCATTCTAGCTTTCTTTAATATCATCTAGATTAATATTATGCATACATGTAGATTAAATGTTATTTTCTAATTTATAGATTAAACTACATGTTCATATAGATTAAATTGCATTTCATCTTAATTGCATTTAAATCCTTCATTCTTAGAGGGTCTGGTTGCCTGCGCCTCAAATTTGAGGACATTTATTAGGCAAACCCTTCTAGATAGAAGGTGACAAGTCACTCTGTCGGACCTCTTGGATAAACAATTCAATGTTTATTCCAGGATGATTCCACAGGTAATGACTATGTCGAAGTGTCTGTGAGGTTCAAAGGCCCACAATTCACAGGTACATTTCTGGTGCCCACCATAGGGCCTGAGAAAATCAATTTCTCAGGGCTTCTCTGCATTTTTTGTAAATCAAATTTTAAATTCTCTATCCGTACGATTTTGTACAGATTCGAGAATCTTTGCGCGAAACTGTTTATTTTCGCGCGAGGATCCAGAATCTTCGCGTGAAGATTCTCTCTGGGTCACACAAGAAATTGCTTGAGCGCGCAAAATTTTACGCGGCACTTGTTTCTTCACGCGAGCCGTGAAACAATTTTGTGAGGGCTGCGAACAATTTCGCACGGCTTAAACAGAGATTTCGTGCGAAATCCTATGACAGTAGTTTTAGTTTTTAGCATTATTTTTCTATCTTCAGCTTATCTGATTTTGCTAATGTACTTTTCTTAATTTGTTCTTTGATTTCTTGCAGGTTAATCGTTTTTGCAGGACGTATTGCCAAAGATTCCTTTTTAAAACCCACTCGAAAATAGACTGACGGTTTGCTTGCAGGATGCTGTCAAAGATACGCTTGTCAAAGACAATATTTTCAAACCCACAAACACAATGTGTGTCTTCCTTTTTCTGTTTTCAAAATTAGTCTAATTAGGAGCTTGTGAACTTCCTAGGGTGCAAGATGGAAGAATAGGGGAATATGCTCTTCACTTCTTGGAGGTCATGACCAAGAGTGAATTAGAAACCTACACGCTTCCGAAAGACAACATTTTGAAGAAGGCAAGCAGCTTGGTGGTTCTCCAACGCTTATTCTCTTCTATGATAAGACAATGATTTCCATTTAGGGAATCAAAATCTTTAAGGAAGAATGAGTTTGGATTGATTAAGCCAAGTCGATAATTAACTTGTCTTGCGTGTTTGGGCAAGGAAATAAGGTAGAGGATTATGCTCTTTCCCCTTGGGGGAAATAAAAAACTCGGACCCTTAGATCTAAACCACCAGTCCGTGTCAATTCTTTAGAGGGCCTTTCGGAGTGATCCAACCTCTGGGAACGACCCAAGTGAGCACACTCCTTTCACCGAAGATTCCAACTCACTATAATCAAGATGCTTTGTAGAGCGAAAGACTCCAAAGTTGGATTAATTTCTTCCCCTTAATTCTTGATATTGCATATCAAGGGGAAGCTTTTTTAGTGCACTGGTCGACACCGACCCCTGGCTTGTTAAGCAAGTAGTGTGCACTTTCAGATGTTGGTGTGGGTTGCTGGTCTCAACTCCTCTTGCGGAGCCACCAGGAATTAATACGAATGGAAGCCAAGTAAAAACCTCCTAGTTAGAAGCTACCTGGTTCACCTTTGAAAGGAGACATAATCTTTGTGCAAGGAGGGGGAAGAATCTCTCTTGTAGAACTCACCATAGGCATGCTATTGGACGTTTGAAGGTGGTATATGCGCTCATCCCCTACCACAAGGGTGCTCGTTCAGCGTATACTATTGAGTCCTTTGAATATACCAAAAACACGGGCACCCTTTAGGGGGTGACACGGCTGTGTGAGGTACACGCATGCGCATAAGATGTGGGACAAAGGTTTTGCCTTCTCTAACAATATTTCTTTCTAGGGATAAAGCATGTCTATTATCGAGTATTCAACAAAGTCTAAACCATTTTACAACAAATAAAAGTCAAGACTCCCCTATCCTGTCGAGTTGCCTTGTCCTCGGCAAGACTATTTTCGACTACTGTTTGCTTCCCATTATCTTCTTTGAACACTTTGCCTGAATTGCAAACTTGAAACTTTGTCCAAACATCTTGCGAGGTCAATCTCGTTGTCTGTCCAATTAAACTTGTCTCGAAAATCTATCCAATATGTCCAAAAAGTCTAAAAACCTTGTCAAAATTAGTTGTTGTTATAAAACGGGTTTTCCTTCTCGCGCGAAATCATTTGGGTCTCACGCGAAATCATATGGTCCTCGCGCAAAATCATTTTGTTCTCGTGTGAAATTAAACTTCTTTCATGAGTCTTCGCGCAACCCTGTGAACTTTCTTGCACGAAATTAAAACACTGTCACTAACCTTCGCACGAGCCAAAAAACTTCTTCGAGCGACCTGTAAACTTCTTTACGCAGCTTGTAAAGGTTTCTCGCATGAGACTATGTGTCGGCATTACCAATTTGGGTCTGTTTTAGCTATCTATGGCCTGCACGCTATCTTCTTCTACGTCTATTTATTTCTCTCTATCTACAAACAGTCCTAAAATAGCGACACTTCACTTAGCTGAAAACTTGTGTCTTGTACTTTGACTGGTCTCGTCTCTTAAGCTACCTTTTGTCTTCGTTTCTTAATGCTTGTCACACTTTGTGTGGTATTGGTTATAATCTCTGGCTATTCTAGCCTTTAAATCAGACCATTTGTGCCTTAGTGTACAGCATTCTTGCTATTATCTTGTTCTTTTTGAGACTCAGTCTTGGTGTAGTCCTTGTCTAGGTTCTAGCTTCTTGTCCTTGTCTATGATTGTCGCAACCAGAAGCGGCAACGTGTTTTATCCTCTTAGAATTAGATGTGGTTGTGCCAGGGGTCGTAATTGTGATAGATGTCACTTACCTTTCATTACACAATTTGTATCGAGTTCGGCTAGTGAGGCATCTTCACAATCCCCCTCACCTGCCAAGTCACCTCAAACTCAGCAAACATTTTCCATAAACCTACAACAAGTTAGAAATCTTTTGTACCAAGAGGATACTGAGATAGGAAGAGGTCCTGCATTACCAAACACAATGTCTGATCTTTTTTTCAGAGGACCTTTTGAAACACAACACACTGAAACTGAACACGTTCCTATAATGACTAATCGTGAACCTGAACATAGTAGTCATAGTCAACATCAAGAACCACCTAGGAATGACAAAGAGAAAGAGAAAGACTATGACACCGATGAGGAACAGGAAGAGGTGGAAATACTCCCTGAACACATAGCAAAATGTCGAAGAGACAAAATGATATAGGAGCATCTTGCATGGGAAAATTATTGAAAAAAAATTGGAAAAAAAAAAAATCTGGAGGAGAGAGAAAGTGATGAAAATTAGAGGAGAAATAATTTTTTTTTTAAAAAGGGGAAAAAAATGAGAAAAGACAGGAAAAGAGGATTTCTATTTTTGAGGTGCATAGGTGGCATAATAGAAAAAATAAAAAATAAATGGTTGTCATTCCATTTATCGAGCTGTGTGGGAAGAATTTTAGAAAGTTATGAATATTATAGAAAGTTGTGGATATTGTAGAAGGTTATGGAAGTTGTAGAAGGTTGTGGATAAGTCATGCATTGGGTGGTAAGTGCCTATTTAAGCAACGCATATGAGCATTTCTAATCAAGCTTGAGAAGTGGAAGCTCAAGGAGAAGCTTGAGAAGTGGAAGCTCGAAAAGGAGAAGCTCGAGAAGGAGAATCTCGAGGAGTAGAAGCTTGAGAAAAAGGGGGAAGCTCGAGAAGGAGAAGCATTGGAAGAAAAGTTGAAAGGTGTGAAGCTGGAAAGTGTGAAAGAGAAGGAGGAAGTGAAAAGTGAGCTTTCTTGAGTCTGTGGACAGAGCGTCAAATGTGAGGCAGTTTACAACAAAATTGTGATGGACTTGTGAGTGTGTAGACAGAGCGCCGAATGGGAGGCAGTTTACACTTGGATCTTGGATAAAGTTGGAGAAGAGCTAGTGATTGTAGTTTAGAATATCAGAGCGTACCTTTGTCGGTGGTATCAGAGCGTATCTTCATCAAGTGGTATCAAAGCCATACTTCATCACAAAAACTTCCAAAAGGTCATGGGAATCCTACTCAACGAAGAGAAAGAAAAATACTTTCTCAAACTTGCCTAAGAGGGAGCAAAGTTACCCTCTCATTTCAATGTGGAAACCATCATCACACCTGAAAAAGAAACTAAGACTTCTAAACTTCAAAAACAACTGAAAATTATGCAAGACCAATTGGCTCAGATGATGCATGAGAAAGAGAAACCCACAAAGACATACACATTGGACGCTCTTTGTCCATTTCCATTTGACAAAAGCATAAACATGCCGCCTTTCCCACGAGGCATAGAATTACCCAAATATGACAAGTACTTTGGTACTACTGATCCCCAAGATCACTTGCGAGAATTTGGTGCTTTGTCTATGGAGTTTATACATGATCAAACCTACCTCATGCATTTATTCCCTAGAAGCCTAGGTGGTTAGGCTTTGGAGTGGTTCTCACATTTACCTCTTGGTATCAAGACGTTTGACGAAATTGCCAATCTCTTTGTTCGGCAATATTCTCATAACATACAAAACCCTATCAATATTCAAGATCTATGCAACCTTAAATAGAAGGTTGATGAACATTTTCTCACTCACTTTCCTTCAAAGGTGGAGACAACTATACACTAAGTATTCTCGTAAAATCCTAGAAATAGAGAAGCTTGACATTTTCACTGATAACCTCCTACCTGATTTCGGATACAGAGTCCAACTTCAAGTTCCACGTACCTTTGAAGACATGATTACACAGGCTATCTGTATCGACGAATTTATGGTCAAGAAAGGTGAACTCACTCTTCAGAGAGACATTAAACAAGTTTCCACTTCCAACAGGGATAAAACCAAACATGTCAACAAGAACCGAGAAATTGTACATGATGGAGTTGTTGACAATGTCACACCCAAACCTGCTAAAGCTGCATTTAATCTCACAGATGGCCTCAAAGCAGCCAAAAATGCTGAGAAACCTCCTCCTGACAATAAGACGTCTGGGAACAAACCAATAAACTCTTGGACAACATGCCCCAAACAAGAGTATACACCTTTGGGAGAACCCCTAGATTTGGTTTACAAAACATTGCTACAACACAAGCTTATTTCACCAATGGATAACCCTCGTCCCTATGATCCACAACCATGTCCACCATGGTGGAATGATACCTCATTCTGTGAGTATCACCAAAACAAGGGACACAAAACTAGCAATTGTATAAACTTGCGCCATAAAGTCTAGGACATGATTGATGTTGGTGATCTTTTGGTAGATGGACATAACAAAAACTCAGATCACAAGGTGTTCAAAGAACCTTTCCCAGCTTATGAAAAAGGAGAGACTTCGAAACCACAACCCTACAATAAGGTCAACTATACATATTCCAATGATGACAATGTCATTCATATGGTTGAACCTGTGGATTCTGAATATTGCAATGTTATTACCATTAAGGGCAAGCAAGATAACGACAAACCCAAGATGTCATTTGTCTTGAGGGGCCCTACTTCCAATGCAATGGATAATGCGCCTTTGCAACACTGTGCTAACGCCATTACTCACTCTTGCGCCAAGTTGGTGCTCAAAGGCCCTGCGCCTCCTACTTCAAATCCTGAACAATACAAAGACAAAGCCCTTGTTGGTCTATCCGGTAAAGGTGCAAAACCCACAACAAACTCAATACAAACTAGTTATAGTGTTCTCGATCAACTGAAACTTAACTAATGCTCAAATTTCCATCTTTGAGCTGCTTAAAATCTCGCCTGCTCATAGGCATATTCTAGACAAAGCCCTTGTTAAGGAAAATGTTCCTCAAGATCTTGATCTTGAGCGATTTCAGTCCATGGTAGGTCACCTGACCTCACCTTATCTTATGACCTTCTCCGAGGAGGATGACAACTCGCTGAGTCACCCACACAATCAACCTCTACACATTGAGGTTATGATCCACTAGACATGTGTTCGTTGGGTACTCATTGACAACGGCGCTGGCCTAAATATTGTCTCTATTGCTCTTCTTAGACAATTGAATTATTTTGAAGACTCTATCGATCCTCGACGAAAGATCACTATCAAAGCGTATGATGAAGTGGAACGAAATTCTCTAGACCTTGTGGTTCTACCCATTCATGTCGGTCCTATAGAGAGGGATGTCACCTGTCAGGTGCTTGACATTCCCTTGGCTTACAACATTCTGTTAGGATGGCCATGGATACATGAGATGCATGTTGTGTCATCCACATACCACCAATGCATCAAATTCCCATTTCATGGCTCCGAAGTTACTATTCCTGCCACTACTAGCTACACCTGCAATATGCTCAAAGCTGCTAAAACTTTCGTCCCTGCTAACCATGAGTCCACTGATTATCACGACAATAAGCTTAAACAAATTGAGCAATCATTCAAACTGAAAGAAACTGGCATGGGAGAGTATCACATTGAACCAGTGCTGTCATTGACATCTCTCCCAAAGTCTCCTCGACATTATGGGAGACCCTCAAAGGCAAAGAAGTCATTTGTGCTGACACCTCAGACCAAGTATAATGGCGCTTTTGTCAAGGCTATAGTTCCCTTAGAAGATGAAAGCAAAAATAGAGCCATTGCGGCATGGCTTTACAAAGAAGAGGCTCCAGTGGACCTAATAAAACAAGGTCGAGAAATTACTCCTAAGAAATATGGGTCTGGTCTTAGGCTTATGAAGCATTTTAGTTACAAGGGAACTGGCCCTATTGGGTGCAATAACAATGGCCTAATTGATCCTATCAAAGCAAAAGCTCGAAGCAACAATGATACAACTGGCCTAGGGTTTAAGAAGGTCCCTTTCCATTTGGGATCAAATAAATTCATCCCCAAACTTGAGAGTTCATCTGAAAATGAGTCACAAGCTGAGTCAAATACTCAAGAGGAAAAAACTGATGATGAGGATTCCTATCCCTTATGATCTCGCTAAATTCTTTGCTGAACCAGATGACTTTATACCACGTGTTAGCACTGTGGACGATACTAGTGATTCTTCTGAGGACAATACTGAGCAACTCAAATATCATTCAGAAAAGGGAGAATCTAGTCAGTCATGCCATATTGAGTGTTTGTGTAAGAACCCAGAAGCTAAAGGAGAGTATGTCCCTATCACTATTGGGGAGTTCTATAGTCTCTCACCATGTAGCACTGATTCTCATGAATATGAGTTTGACTCTCTTTCAGAAGCTACTACTGATAAAGACATTGACCAAGTGCATGTCTATGAAAACCAAATCGAAGTGGGTGAAACGTCTAGGGTTAGGTCACATGGGTCTGATCCAACTAGTGTCCTAGAGTCATCACTTACTAATGTTCATATTCTGAGGTTTCGAACACACTTGTGGACGAAGTCGCCATAGGTCTCGAATTGCTGGTCCACGCACTTAATGACTATACTGTGAACGCAATTGAACCAGCCACTACTCTCTCACTTACACATCCCAAGCTTATAGATTGGAACCCCAATGCATCTAACGAAGTCCCCACATTCCAGAATGACTATGCTCTCGCTTGTTACCCAAATGCTATTAAACCTGTAACATCTTCCACCAATGAGCAGAATATCAACATGACTGAGGCCAACATCAAATATCTCAGTCACACAATTAAAAAGAAAAAATGCAAGAGGTCCGATGGTGAAAACTACATTGTGGTAGTGTCGGATCCCAAAAAAGTAAAAACAAAAGACGTATCCAAGGTTGAAAACCTCTTTGAGGCACCCATGGATGAGATATTTGATGTCTTTCCCAGTCACTTTCAGGAGAGATCATCAGTGTTAATAGAGCCAACGCAACTAATTAAACTGGGCATAGAAGAATATCCTCATATGATACATCTGGTGTAGTCACTGTCACCTGAAGAGAAGGAACAATTCATTTCTTTTTTCAAGGAAAAGAAAATAAATTTTGCTTGGACATACTCTGACATGCTAGGATTGGATCCTGATCTTATCATGCATCATTTGTCCATAGCACTAGGCATCAAACCAGTTAAACAGAAGCTTCAAAAAATGCACTCTCACGTTGCATTGCTCGTCAAAGCAGAATTGGAGAAACTCCTAAAGGCTAGTTTCATCCATGCAATTGATTATGCTAAATGGATATCCAATATTGTTCCTATTTTGAAGCACGATAAATCTATCAGGGTTTGTACAGACTTCCATGATCTTAACTTGGCATGTCCTAAAGATGACTTTCTGCTCCCTAATATTGATATGATCGTGGACATGATGGCTAGCTATGAGATGTACTCACTTATGGATGGTTTTTTTGGATACAATCAGATAAAAATTGTGCCAGAAGATCAAGAGAAAACAGCTTTCACATGTGCATGGATTTGCAAGATTTGGGACCCATCCTAGATCGTATGGAAAAATTCAATCTTCGGCTCAATCCTAAGAAATGCGCATTCGGTGTCACATCAGGGAAGTTGCTGGGATACATTGTTTCTGCAAAAGGAATTGAAGTAGATCCGAAGAAAGTACAAGCGATAATAGGCATGACACCACCTGGGAACATCAGTCAGATGAGAGGACTACAAGGAAGGCTTCAATCTATTCGCAGGTTTATTTCACAATTGGCAAATAGATCACAACCCTTCACAAAGACCTTACATAACGGTGTGAAATTCAATTGGAGCCAGGATTGTGAGCAAAGCTTAACACAAATCAAACAATATCTTGTCAATCCTCCAATTCTTATTACTCCTATTCATGGGAAGCCTTTGTTTTTGTACATTTCAGCCACTGAAACATCTTTGGGAATCCTATTGGCTCAGGAAGATAAAGACAACAAAGAAAGAGTTATTTACTACTTGAGCCGAACACTGGTTTCTTATGAGAAGAACTATAGCATTATTGAGAAATCTTGCTTGGTAGTTGTCTTTGCTTCCCAGAAGTTGAGACACTACATACTTGCCCACACTACACGGCTTGTGGCTAAAATAGATCCACTAAAGTACAGTTTGCTCAATAAGGCAGCTCTTACAGGAAGATTGGCTAAATGGGTCATGATACTCAGTGAGTTTGACATCCAATATGTTGAATGCAAAGCTATAAAGGGACAGGCAATTGCAAACCAGCTGGTCGAGGCACCCATACAGAGTCTTCTACCAATGAACATTGATTTCCCAGATGAGTCAATTCTGACACTCACGCACCATACATGGGTTATGTTCTTCGATGGGTCCTTCACACAACAAGTATTAGGTGCTAGATTACTCTTTATTACACCACAGAGATACTCATTGCACAAAGCGTACAAGATTTTGTTTCCTTTTACAAATAACATTGTTGAATATGAGGCTTTGATCAATGGCATGAAAATTGCAGTTGAATGGAGAGTGGATTAGTTAGAAATCTTTGGTGACTCTCAGCTTGTTGTCAACCAAGTAAATGATGTGTATCAAACAAAGGATGAGAAACTAATTCCTTACAAGTGCATGGTTGATAACTTGAAGAATTATTTTGCACACATCACCTTCCAGCAAGTTCCACGAGCAGGTAATAAAGCGGCTGATGCCATGGCCACTCTGGCCTCCCTGCTACAAATGCTTGAAAATGATCTCCGACATGAGTTCTTGGTGGAAGTGTTACACTACCCAGCCTATGACACCCCTAATTCCAGGATGATCTATTCTATTATAGGACAAGAATCATCTCGCTACCATCACATCTATTCCTACCTTCGTAATCAAACCATTTTGGAAGGTCTGACCTAGAATGAGAAACGTTAACTAATCCATAATGCTTCACATTATGTCATTATTGCTGACGATCTGTATAGGAGAGGTCTCAACGGAACACTCCTTAGGTGTTTAGAACCCAACGAGTCCAAACACACACTAATTGACATTCACGAAGGCATTTTTGGATCTCATTCCAATGGCCTGACACTAGCTCGCAAACTCCTTCGTTCTGGTTACTATTGGCCTAAAATGGAGCAAGAAGCTATCAAGTATGCTAGGTCCTGCAAGCAGTGTCAACTACACGGGAATCTCATTCACGCTCCAGCCAGAGAGTTGATTTCCTCTACTACAACATGGCCATTTCAACAATGGGCTTTTGACTTGGTGGGACAGATTCACCCAACCTCCTCTAATGGACATAAGTTCATTATCACGGCTACAGATTATTTCACGAAGTGGGTAGAGGCAGTACCTCTCACAGTTGCTGATGGCAAAACTGTAGCACTTTTCATCACAAATTACATCATCTATAGATATGGTGTACTGTCCTCAATCATTACTGATGATGGAGGACAATTCAAGAATAAAGATGTTAAGGAATTGTGTAAGAAATTCAAGATCACACAAAATTGGTCTTCCATTTATTACCCCCAGGGTAATGGCCAAGCCAAGGCATCCAATAAGGCGATCCTCAAAAATTTTCATCGTATAGTCAGCAAGTTAGGGAGAGACTAGCATCTCCAGATCAATCCAGCCCTATGGGCATATAGGACAAGCATTAGAACTCCAACGGGCACAACTCCCTTTGCGTTGGTGTATGGGGCGGATGTTGTGCTTCCAATAGAGGTCGAGATTCCTACCTTGAGAATCTCTATGAAGGGCCTTATCACTGATGATGACTATAGGATAGCTCAGCTTCAAGAGCTTGTCTTACTGGATGAATGACGACAAGTGGCTTGTGATCATCTGCAAGCATATCAACAAAGAATGGCACGAAGCTACAATTGGAGGGTTAGGCCACGTGACTTCCAGTTGGGTGATCTCGTCCTGAGAGAGAACCCTAAGAATCAACAACAACGAGTGCAAAAGAGAAAGTTTGAACCAAATTGGCTAGGTCCTTACATCATTACTACAGTATATGGATCTGGCACCTATCAACTTTCCACAACCGAAGGAGAAGTGCTTAAAGAGCCTATCAACACTCTCCACCTAAAGTGGTTTTACAGTTGATCTGATATCAGTAACCTCTTTGTACATATCTATGTCCTAAAAAAATCCTTAAAAAATCAGAAAAAAGTCTTGAAAAAAATTTGTTACCCTAGTGAAAACCTAGCAATAGGCACCTTGGTAACACCAAAAAAAATTGAAAAATCTCAAAAATTCAAAAAAAAGTTCAAAAAAAGAAAAATACAAAAAAATTGAAAAACAAAAAAGTGCCATTGGTGAAAACCTGAAAACAGGCATCATGGTAGCAAAAAAAGAGAATCTTGCCAAGAAGGTAAAAACCTGGTAAACAGACACCTCTTGTTCCCAATGCTCCATCCTGCAATGCACCTTCAAGCTTTATGTACAGTCGTTTTCATGCTTTCACTTTCCTGCTTTTCCTGCTTTCTGCTCATGTATCCATGGATTGAGTCTTCTCACAGCTCGGGGGCATTCCCCCCTAGTGTCACTCTTTTCAAGATTCTCCTTATAGAATCTCCTTCAGGACAGTCACTAGTGGTCCTCACCGCGTCTGCCTACTATCGCTAGTGTCACTCTTTTCGAGATTCTCCTCATAGAATCTCTTTCGCAACAGTCACCAGTTGTTTCAACTGTGTCTTCCTACTGTTGCTAAGGTCATGGCTCCAGATTCCTTTATGGAAGATCTCTCTTGCATCAGTCACCAGTCGTCTTGGTTGTGTCTGTCTACTGTCGCTCAGTCCTTCTTAGGTTCTTCATCGTGAAGATTCCTCTTTGACCTCAGTCACTAGTCGTTCTGACTACGTTTGCCTACTGTTGTCACCCTACTGAAGAGATTTCTTTCAAACATGTTCTGGACACTGACACTTGACATCAATCCCAAAACATTGAACTCAAAAATGACATAATTGTTTGGATATGCCAAGCATTTTCTTTATTTACTTTGTTTTGCTTTATCATATCTCCTCGAGCAACTCGATGATGTCATCTTTGACTAGAGAAACAATGACTGGGGACATGATCTTTTTCTTTGCTTTCTGTTTGTGGTTTAGTTCCAATAAGTTGATCTATTCCTATAAAAGGGGTGTCCACTATAAGAGCCTCCATCTCGTATTGGATGGCTGTGTGTACCTTGACTCTTTTTATATGAATACGTCAATACTATCAGTTCTTCTCCTTGTTTGTTGGAGTGAAATCTTCATGCTACAGTAAATACTGATACTCGTCCTACTAGGTGAACGTAAGGGTCACTGCGAGTATATCTAGCACACTTCTGTCTTAGGTTACGAATGCAAGGGTCATTGCGGACAGAATGAATACTGAATACTTAGCATAAGAGGGATCTCTCGTGTGTTTGGTGTGCCTGTTATGCAAGCAACATTTAGGTCATCCTAGCATTTATGCTTTGATGCTTATGTTAACTTGCTATATTAAAAGGGACAAATGTTCTGGTCATTCTGGCTTCTTGTGCCTCGAATGCTTACATTTAATCCCGACAAACCAATAATGTATGTTATATTCATATTTCCATGATATCAATGTCAATGGAAATTGTATGACCTACGAGCTTTGTTCTATGTCTAGTGATGATAAATTTTGAGGCTCGGTAACCAGACCTAGGGTTGCATTTAACATAGTCTTGCATTACATACTTCACTTGCATAAGCGCACAAATTTGGTGATCATTCTGTTCCTACCCTTTGTGATGAAGGATTGGGGGGTATCTCCACATATATCAGGTTCCTACATGGCTGCACAAGCATTTGGTCCGTTGATTTGCGCTCCTCAATGGAATACCTATCACTATCAAGCAAAAACATGCAACACTATGTGAGATGTCAGTCCATACATATGCATTCTATCCAAATACAACATACATCTCATGTACATCAAAGTAAAGAAAAAAATAGACAATGACATGTACACAGGGATACTCGGCTCAAGATCTTGTATATATATATCAAAAGAATGGATCAGTACAAAATATGGACACTACTCGAGCGCAATCGATCAAAAATGATACATGTGGTGCTGGCACACCAATCGATACATAGCTAGGGATCAAAATCATAGTCATCCACAGAGCATATAACTCTATCCCATACCCTTGCCTCCAGGAGGAGCAGGAGCAGTAGGTAGCGGAGGCGGCGGTGGCATATCTGGCTTGACAGGAGGTCATGTGCCTCCAGACTCTCGGGCATACTGAGAAAAGCGTTGAACCTAAAGTGTCTCATCAGGTACTGCACTCGTATACGCAACATAATAGTATGTTGCTTCAGCTGACTGGAAGTGGACCTCATCCTATGCCAGCTCTAATCTTCGCTCTGTAGTCTCCGCGCGCTCTCTCCATCGGTCTATCTCCCGCTGTCTCTCCACCAACTTCACATCCCAAACTTCCACTGAAATCTGCAAGTCCACCAACTATAGGGAGGCTTGACGGATCTTCTCTCAGTACCGTTGTACCATGTCCTCCACCCCAGCTGCCGGCTGATCCAGAATATCCTCGTCTAGCATCTCTGGTGCCTACCGCTGTGGAGGTACCTGCCGCTGTGGTGGCACCTGCTGCTGTAGAGCCTCCTGCTGTGGGGCCTCCTCCTTTGTCCTCTACCTGTGAGGTCGACTCTATCCAGTCCCACTACCCCTGGCACCTGGGTCTGATCCCATCTGATGTGGGGGAATCGGCATCTATTGTACCCATTGCTGGACCCATGGCTACTGTTGTGGCTGACCTACCAACTGTGGCTATGCCTGCTACTGCTAGGGCACCTGCCTCTGTCCCTGCCCTGCCATCCCCAGTGGATCTGTAAAACGTGGGAATGGATGGCTGATCAAAAATGCCTAATATGCAGGCGCCATCCTAGCATCTACTACCTTTGGCAGGTAGTCCCACTGAACTGCAGCTAGGTTGCGGATGTCTATCATGTATCATCTTGGATCCATCCATGGTGGTCATCCCCGCTCAATGTCCTTCTGCAACCTGGCATAAGTGCAGTACTCAACAAAAATGTCTTGGGGTTGGCCGTACTACCGCCACACTCGTGAGATCATAAATCTCTCAATCACTGATGTCGTCCTACCCGCTAGAGGTCGAGAACTGAACATCCATAGTAGCTCTCTAGGGGCATCATCCCAGTCCTCTATATCTCTCCAGGGTCGCCATACAACGAAGATCAGGTCATCAAGATGTGTCGCCAATGCTCAGTCTTACCTAGGTGGACCTAGGTAATGTGCCCTCTATATCTGCATATATATGGCTCCATGGGCTCTCTGGCATCCTCAAAAATTGGCCTACATACTGGAAGATGCTCCCAGACCCAGATCTACAATACATATACTCCTGCTACCATGATCTTCTTCTCGTGGAAGATGACCTCGTGCATCTCATGAAAAAGGTGAGTCAGCATGCACTGACCCCACCCAAAGATCTCAGGTGCCTCCAACATCCTGTGAAGTATGGCACCCCACCCACACTCCAAACCATGCTATCCTCTGTCAGGACATAAGAAACAACTCAGAAACATAGCCAGCACCGATGCTAGACTGTGTGTCAGTCCATAAGTGTGCATAAGCTCATCCTAGCTGATGGGCCTGCCCCTCGATAGCTCTCGCCCAAATACAATAGATAGTGCCTCTATCCCTGCTCGGGGCACTGTATCATAGATGACCCAGGCATCGTGAAAAGGAATTTTTGTCACTTAGGTTTGCACCCTTGTCCAAGGCCTATGCGCAAGGACAACCTAGTGAAACATGGAAACAACCTCCAAGTTGTGGGACTTGAACTGTGAGGTTGAGTCTCCGGAGAAGGTCGGCTTCCTCTTACTATCAGGGCACACCTATCTACTCTTGGAGAGGAAAAGAGAGAAGGAGAGCACGAAAGCAAATCTACCTAGTCTAATCTAAGGAGGTGATGCACCAAAATAGAGTGTTCGGACCAATTCTCTACCCATACATGCGCTATTGAACCAGAATGAAACTAAGGATATACACATCCAGACTTGCTTTAATCAAATAACCACATACAGATCAGAAAACCAAGATGAATGACGCAAGGAAGAAGTTCACTTATATATCATTCACAGGCCAGCAAAGATACAACCATGCGAATTACAGATTTCCACAAAAAAATGGCACAAGCAAGGAATTCTTGCACTTTAATACCAATGGCTGAAGGAGATAAATGGAGAATCAGACAGTTCAGAGGCACAGGGGAATCTACACTAGAATTGCAGAGCCAAACCAGAGGAAAATTAGAGAGAAAAGTCCCCTTACAAAAACTGCAAAATCTGCCTTTATAGTTCAGGCATAACTGAGATCTTTTGCTGCTGAAGTGACCCTGCAGCTACCTGCCATTAAGTCCTGCAGAGGACAATCATGGGAATCTGAGGAAAATCTAATCTTTGTTGCAATAGGTGTCCTGAGAGGAGTGAAAATGGCGCCATCGATGTTTTGATTGGGTAGATGGATCGATTGAGACGGTGGAGTGTTCTTTCCCATTCTGCATTCATTCTGGGTAGGTCAGGATTGATCATGAAGATCAGATCGCACAACCAAATCGATTACCTTCATTTCTTGGTACATGAATCAGCAAGATCAACGAGGTCAAACAGTTCCACATGCTGACTGGGCCACGCGGGCCAATTACATCTCTCCCTTTTGCCGTTCTGGACACCCTTTCCATGTTTGACCACCCTTAATATTGACTGGGCGCCATGTTGCTATTGAAAAAGTCTTCGAAAATCCTGATAGCGCCATAGCGCCTAGTGGTCTTAACTTAACTGTACCACCTTTCCACCATCTAGCCGTAACATCAAAACTAACTGTCATGTTGACTGCGACGATTGCACCGGCCACCAGCTGTTAACCGCCAACTTTGGCCAAGCCAGCGAGACACATGTCAACAAGGCATTGTGTCGCCATGATATCTACCGTGCAGCTTCCAATGGCAAGATAGCACCAACCGTTGATCTGCCTAAAATCGGATGATCATGAAGACTCGTCATACCACTGTGCTGTCCTTACCCTGGGCCCATCATATCTGGCACCACCTCAGCAACCGCACCACACTCGAATGACACTTGGCGATATCTGACTGATGTACCTTGGTGCAACTTTGCCCCGCTGATCCACGTGGCGAAAGGGTGTTATGTCACTATGGTAAAGATCGCACAACTTCACCATAGTGAGATGGCGCCATCCGTCGATACAACTTAATCTGACGATTATGAAGACTCGTCGTACTTTGCACTTTGCTCCTCCGCTGTCAGCACACCTGGCATCACCCCTGAGGTTTAAGAGATAACACGGCCCCACCTAACACGTGTCACTAAGGTGCTATGTCGCCATGGTAAAGACCGCACAGCTTCACCATAGCGAGATGGTGCCTGTCATTGATCTGAATCGATCTGACGGCGAGCAAGATAGATCATTCCCCTCAGGGCATTAATGAATGGGAATTGGCCACGTACCAACTGTCTGATGGATCCTCTCTGACATCTGACGGAGCACATTTGAGGCTCACCGAACATGTGGCAAGAGGGCGTTATGTCGCCATCATATTTGTCGTGCAACTTCTGAAAAGCGACATAGCGCTGACCGTCGATCTGAACTGATCCTACAGCCATGAAAGACTTGCCCTAATCCTACTGATCGCATTAGAAACCTGGTCCCATAACACATGTGGTGACCCCACACTGGTCCGTGTAGCATCATCCTAGCGACCTGTACCGCCTTGACCCATTGAGTAGCCTTTTCTCACAGATGTGGCATGTTCTAATTTGCTAGTGTGGATTGAGGACCCTTCCAACTGGGCAAACGGAGTACAGAATGGGACCCAACTTGTTTGCCTGAAGTTCTTTTCTGTGGCGACTTTCCATTAGGCGCTATGTCGCTATCAAAAAAATCATGAGTTTTCCGATGGCAACATAGCGCCTCACCAGCATTTCTCATCTCCGGCCCGTGAACTGACCGCCCGTAGTAAAACTTTCCCAGTGACGCAACCTACCCGCCGTGAAACCTTTTCTGTCGGGCGCTATGTCGCTATGAAGATTTTTCGGCCAACACACAATAGCGACATAGTGCCCACGGTGTCGTGGAACTTTTTCGACCTGCCAAAACATGTCTTCCCTGCAAGCTGGACCCACCAGACACGTGTCCTTCGGGTGCCATGTTGCTAACGTAAATCTCGTGCAGCTTCCGATGGCGAGATAGTGCCAACCGTCGATCTCTGCAGATCTAATGATGGAGAACTTGCGGGCTATAAAAACCATGTTACAAGGCTTAGGCATTAAAATAATATTAACTTTGGGAATTAGCCGTTGGACGGGCTGGACATTCGAAATTTGAATCTTGGCGGGGCGAACAAATGATAACAGGAATCCACAAAATCCGCCATATATCCTCTGGTGTGATGGTCATCTCACCCATCGGCAAGTGGAAGGTGTTCATCTTCGAATGGAAACGCTCTACCAAAGTAGTCAATAAGCCGTGATTCACCATCACGAATGGAATCCGGCACAAAGAAGACAAACCCAATTGGGCAATGTGTGCCCGATCAACGTCATCGAGACTCTACAATAGCTCCCCATATGGTGCGTAATGCGACCTGAATGCGATGTCACCAAAGACCTCTTGCACGCACAACAAGAAACAACAAAAGAAAGAATCAGTATCAAGTCGAAACGATGCATCAGAACAAATTAAAATGCAATTTTTGAGTGCGAAAATCAAATTTTTAAACATGACTGTCACAGGATTTCGCGCGAAATTTGTGAAATCTTGCGCGAAGTTCTCCTAGTTTCATGCAAAATCATTCTTTCTTCGAACGAAGAATCATGTCATTGAGCGAAAAAAGAGCTGCCCGCACGAAAAAATAGTTGTCCACTCGAGAAAAGAGATTTTCACGTGAGAAACGAATTGCCTCGCATGAAGAATCTCATTCTTCACGCGAAACCTAATGCTTCTCGCACGAAGATCCTCCTGCCACGTGCGAAGAAACAACGCATCTTGTTTCTTCGCTCGAAGAAAGAAGATCTTCGCGCAAAAAGAGATAGGTCTCGCGCAAAGATCGATTGAACAATCTTAAAACATGCTAAAACATGCAATAAATGACATCAAAATACATGAAAGTGAAAGTACGAAGGAAGGGAATCGATGACTCACCGGTGGTCCATAGTCTGTTGGCCGGCTGTGACGTCTGGAGTGCTTGAATCGATGATATCTCACGTTCACTGCCATGTCTCTCTTAGAGCTCAAATCAATAGAAGAGAAAAAGCACAAATGAATTGAAAATGACCCCTTTAGCCTTTATATAGCTGTTGACAGAAATTTTTCAAAGTGCTGGATTTGCGTGAAAATCACACCCTTGGCTAATTTGACCATTCTGAATCCATTTTTGAGATCCAATTCAAAATCTGACACACCTAAGAGCTTCAAAAATGCGTTTTAAAATTTTGGGGACCGACGCGATCGAACGCTTGTGCAGCCCAAATCTTTCTGATACTTTGTGATTCTTGGAATCTTTTCAACTCTACATTCTCCATATTTTCAAAATCCATTTTAGAAATAGTCAACTCAAGTCAACTATAGCTAAATTTGGTCAACTTTTGGTCAAACTTGGTCTTTGTGACCTTGCAATCATTTCATAATAACTCTGAATTTTCTTTAGATCATTCTGATCTCTTCTACATGTTGCTACATCTCATATTTCTTCTGTATCTCATGATATACTGCTTCATATCATATTTCTAGTGTGTCATCTTTCGATTTCGCTCCCGAGGGGGTAGGATGATTACATCATTGAATACTTACTTCTCGAGGCATCTTGTTCCCATCTTATGTCCTTATCACTTGGGGCATCTCATCACTGAGGGCATCTTGTTCCCTTCTATCTGGCATCTTTGCTATCTATCTTATCTTTTCATCAATTGATCAACCTTATAACAACTCTTCTCAGAGTTCGATGGACAGGTATTGGCATAATCTAAACCCTAATTCCTAAGGATCAAGCCTCGTTCTGAGGATGATTCTATGACTCATGATTGGACCTTGTTATCTTTTATCAATCTCAAGTATCTAGATGTTCTATCTGGATCCTTGAAGGTTATGCTCCATTCTGGAGATCTTCTAAATGCTTTCAATCTTAGGTATCTAGGTGTTCTATCTAGATCCTTGAAGGTTATGCTCCGTTCTGGAGATAATCTTCTAAATGCTTTCAATCTCAGGTATCTAGGTGTTCTATCTGGATCCTTGAAGGTTATGCTCCGTTCTGGAGATAATCTTCTAAATGCTTTCAATCTCAGGTATCTAGGTGTTCTATCTAGATCTTTGAAGGTTATGCTCCATTCTGGAGATAATCTTCTAAATGCTTTCAATCTCAGGTATCTAGGTGTTCTATCTGGATCCTTAAAGGTTATGCTCCGTTCTGGAGATAATCTTCTAAATGCTTTCAATCTCAGGTATCTAGGTGTTCTATTTGGATCCTTGAAGGTTATGCTCCGTTCTAGAGATAATCTTCTAAATGCTTTCAATCTCAGGTATCTAGGTGTTCTATTTGGATCCTTGAAGGTTATGCTCCGTTCTGGAGATAATCTTCTAAATGCTTTCAATCTCAGGTATCTAGATGTTCTATCTGGATCCTTAAAGATTACGCTCTGTTCTAGAGATATTCTTTTAAATGCTATCAATCTTAGGTATCTAAGTGCTTTACTTGGATTCCTTAGGATTAAGCTCTATTCTAGAGATGGTCCTTAAAAGCTTATCAATTGGTCTCTGTGTCATCACCTTCGGAACCAATCTCATCTTCACATCACGCTTTTTTATTTTTCTTTGAATTGAACGTGTTGCTCGCACATTCATTCAAAGAGGGGCAAAATGTAATACCCCAAAATTGGCTCATTGCCATGATACCAATTCTGGTCTATTTCTGATCAATCTTAAGTCCTATGTCACTAGGCAAATTCTTATTCTGCTACTCGCTACTTGACTTAATTGTCAGATGCAAAAAACCCTAATCTGCATTCATCACGCTTATTATTTAATTCCTATAGTATTTACTCATATTAGTCACATTAAACCTATTGATTAATATTTAATTTAATTATTAAGTACTTATACTTTAATTAAATTAAATTATATCCTAAGGCTAATGTACTATGGAATTAAATTTATTTAATTTAATAAATATGCCTATTCTAATTAATTGAATGAAATTATTTAATTTAATAAATATGCCTATTCTAATTAATTGAATGAAATTATTTAATTAAATAAGAAAAGGTATTTATGAGGTCATATCTCATTTTATTAAATTAAATATCTCTCCAAAATCTCTCTTCAGTTCAAAAAGGAAATTCCTAGTTCACTGCTGATCAAATTAGAAGTGACCCAGATCACTTGCTTTTACACTGAAGTCTATCTGAGTTGACTGACTCTTACACTCAGATCTAAGACAGTTAACTCCCTTTGATTTGGGAATCTTCCTTTATGACTGAACTTCATCTTCAATCCTGACCGTTGATTGAAATCGATCTCAACCGTTGATGGATTCTAGAAAAGTTTATTTAAGGGACCCTCATTTCCTGATTACAGAGGTTGAATTCTTATGCTATCAAATCTCTGCCGAATTACTCACTCACCTTGCTCAAGCTTTCATTGCATTCTAGCTTTCTTTAATATCATCTAGATTAATATTATGCATACATGTAGATTAAACGTTATTTTTTAATTTATAGATTAAACTGCATATTCATATAGATTAAATTGCATTTCATCTTAATTGCATTTAAATCCTTCATCCTTAGAGGGTCTGGTTGCCTGCGCCTCAAATCTGAGGACATTAATTAGGAAAACCCTTCTAGATAGAAGGCGACAGGTCGCTCTATCGGACCTCTTGGATAAACAATTCAATGTTTATTCCAGGATGATTCCGTAGGTAATGACTATGTCGAAGTGTCTGTGAGGTTCAAAGGCCCACAATTCGTAGGTACAGCTAGAAGTAAGTTTTTATATTTAAGTAAAGTTGTCATATTAAAAAAAGTTATAATTCTTAATGTTAATTTGCATTTTTTCTACTATAATAATTATTTTTAATATTTTATATTATAAATATTTGAAGATTCTTTTGTGAGAATCTACATGTAATTTAATTCAATATTTTATCTAGTAAATATCTAAATCTAATATATTATAAATTTTAAATATTATATAATATTAAATTTAAGTTATAATATTATTATGTAACTATAAGTTTAAGTGAGAAATAAAAACTTGTTACTTAAAAGTATTTAAATTAAATATTTTCTTTAAGAGGAGCCTCTTCTTATAAATAATTTTTTTGAGTTCTTGTAATAGAATTATAGGAAAAAAAAAATTTAAAATTACTTACTTTTTTTGACAAAATATTAGCATAATAAAAAATTCAACAAAATCTATTTTTCTAAGTTCTTGTAATAGAATTATAGAAGAAGAAAATACTACTTTTTTTTTTGACAACATATTAGCATAATTAAAAATTCAACAAAATCTTAAATTATATGTTTTTTCCAAGAAGTGAGCAAAAGAAATATATGATATTAAGATAGAAGAAAACATAGTAATATTTATTTAAAATGTAATATACATAATTAATAAGTCTATAAATTAAGCAATTTAATAGTTGAAAATTTAATAAGATAAATAATAGTTATAAAATTTTGTCATCACAATTTTTTTACTTAGCTTTATTTTGTATCAAATTGTTAATAGAAATTTTTATATTTTAAATATAATCTTTACTTATATTTATCACAAATATTTTTACTTACCTTTCTCTTCTATCAATTTGTTAATAGAAATTTTTCTATTTTAAATATAATGTTTACTTATATTTAAAACTCTATCTTTTTAATATTTAAAATTTATTTAAAATATGTTTAATTTAAAAATTAAATTAATAAATATAATCATTTGAAACTTTTATTTTATTTTTCTAATTTATATTAACATTTATATATTCTTTTATTATTAATTAAAACTAAAACAGTAGTTGATTATCCTTTATTCATTGAAAATTACTTTAAATACTTTTTTTTTTTTACATTTTATACCATATAATGAAACACTCCATTTGAATAAAACTTATTTATTCATTTTTTAAAAATAATGAAATTATTTTTAATACTTTTTATAATTATTCTATTAGCCAAATTTTACTTTATTGAAATTCAAAAAAACAAATATAGAAATAAATACAAAATTTAATTGCATAAATCTAAATGTTCTTTGGTTAAAAAATACAATATAAAAAGTTGAATTTTATTAAACACACAGAATGTATATAAAAATAAAAGTTAAATATATAAAAAAAAATTCCTGTCATTATCTGAAATTGACAGTGTGTGTATACAGAAGGAGGACACATCATTGTGGCAGAGCAGCAGTTGGCACAGTTTTCTACGGTGCAAATAAGTTGCACCATAGCCAGTGCCCACCAATAGTGGTATCATTTGTTTGTGGTGCTGTATGACAATGTGTTATGGAGTACAAAAATCATTACGTGGAGCAAATATATTAAATTATAGTGTGTGGTTATTAATTTCATACAAGTGGATATTTTTATATACATGTTGAATGATTTTGACTAGGGGTGGAAGACGTGTATTAGTAGTGTTATGTAATTGTGTATACGAAATGTATGCAACGTTGGATATAAGGTGGTTGTGTCATGAGCTGTCTTTTTTGAAAATAGAATTTTATGATTATTGTTTAAAATAAATGTAAAAATAATTTTAATAAATCAAGGAACAAGTTTTGCAATTTCACCATGATATCAAGTTTTGTTAATGCAAAAATATTTTCAATGTAAAACTTTTTATATAATTTTTTATTGTTTCTTTCTTGTATATTAGTATTTGAATTGTAATTGGTTGCATAGTGAGAAAGGCAAGATTAATATGAAATTAAGATATCAAGTATAAGTTTATTAATAAGATATGTAATATTCTTAAGTAACAGTTTATATCAAGTATAAGTCATTATTTAATTCAATCTCAAACTATAATTATTATCTACATTGTTCAAAAAACCTACATGTTTCTTTGACCTACTAGGTTATTTTCATACATTGTAAAATTGTTAAGCAAATAAATATCAATGTGAGATTGTTTGATATAAAATGTAAAGAAAGTGACTAAGTTATCATTATTTTATTTTTAAGTTGGACCATTCCATTTAAAGAGCTTAAATTTAGGGATTGTTCTTGTAATACAATTTAGGAGTAAGGTATTAATAATGTATTTGTTAATAAATAATGAAATAAATCATTTCATAAAAGTGTTTGATATTTTAATTGAATTAGTTAGTTAAACTATCTTATAATACAATTGATTTAAATTAGATGTTATTTAGATTATATGTCATTGTGGTTAAATGTGTATTAAATAGTTACCAAAATGTAGTTATAAATTTGTAAGTTGTGTAGGGTACCTATTTAGCTTTTGGTTTTTGAACATGATGAAGTTTTCATGAAAAAAAAATCCTCAACAAGTACAAAAATACTTCAATATGTCACTTTGTTCACACACAGAGAAAAATAAATAGAAGTACTTGCTTTCCATAATTTCAAACTCTCCAAACATAATTCATTTACCCACAACAAATGCATTCCCTATCTAGCTTCTCACAATACATAGGGACTCTTGCTCGAACAGAGCTCTTGTTTTTCTTATTTATAAGATTAAATTATGATTATATTGATTTCATTTTAATTTTTTCTAAGTCTAACTTAATTAATTTCAGATAAACTTAAAATTTATAATATTAAAATAATTAACTAAATTTTAATTCAATTTCAAGTTAACATATATAAGTCAGTAATTATAGAATTAGTTCTATTTTACATCATAAGTAGAAAATATGTTATTGATTTTCTTCATTTAGTGAAAATAAAATTTAATTCAATTAAATGATTAAACTAATTCCAATGGTGAAGGAAATTAATTTATTCGTTTTCTTTATCAAAATTAGAGGAAGTTTTTCAAAATTTACATTACTTTTACAAGTTCTTTAATTTTAGTTAGAATCGTTATTGTAAGATATGTAAATAATTTTTTAATTTTTTTAATTCAAAAATCAAAATAACATACAAACATAAATCTTTATACTTATTAATTGATTCCTAAAAGTTTTCCATGATTATATTGTTAAAATTAAATTGAATATTGATTTTTAATATTATGTTTTTATTAACATTGTTATTTGAAATTAGCTAATCATACTTTTTCATTGAACTTATTCAAAATTACTTAAGTCCAATATTTAATTTATCTAATAAATATCCTACTTGCACTTAAATTTAATACTTTATAATATATAAAAATATCAAATGTTTCACTAATAACACAAGGTAGGGACTCAAGCTCTCCTAGAGCTCTTGTTTTATAAATGAAATTTTGTATTCATGCTATTGATCTATACTATTTTTTGGTGTGTAGAAAAATCAAATTTCCTTAACAAAAATACACATATTTGTCTTTCCCTTTGTCTTTAGATTTGTGGTACAATTACCATGCCAAAAATTACCTTTGCAAGCAATGACGTTCCATTGCCGCTTCTTCTTCCTAACATTGATTTACATAGATGTTGCATCCTAAATTTTTTCTTTTCTAGCATGTCCCTCAATTTCTTGATTTTATTTGAATTTGTAAGCCTTCTAAACTTACAAGAGTATTAATCAAGATTCTTGAGTTTCTTTTCCAAGATTGAAATTCCTCTTTAATATCCACCTACCTATTTTCCATTGCCAAAATGTACCTCTTCAATTCAATACACATCCTCTCCAACTCCTAAATTAGTCATAAATAAAATATAGTCAAGTCGCGCAAATGTGAATCATCTTTAAGTACCACTAGTATCACAGTGTGATTTCTCCAATCAAAAGCTTCCAAAAGCTTGATTTCCACATTATGACTTTGACAAAAATATAGATCTCATTCTTGGAGTTCATGAGAGCTATATCATGATTTAGATGAATTTTTTATAAGATTTCAAATTTTTTAAATATTGTAATTAATATATCTATTCAAAAAATGTAATATTATTAAAATTTACATTTTAAAAGAAAAAATCTTATAAATTTTAATCAATTCAAATTAACTTCTTATAATAGGCATTTACAATTATCACATTAAATGCTTAGGTTCTTTTGAATTCATTATGCTCATTGAAAATATTTAGTTGTCACTTTGGCGTTCATCCCAAAGGCAAATGAATTATAGATAATAATAAAATTCTATAGTTTTTCTTTTCAATATGTTTAAATAATATTTTTTTAAATGATCTCTCTCTCTCTCTCTCTCTCTCTCTCTCTCTCTCTCTCTCTCTCTCTCTCTCTCTCTCTCTCTCTCTATATATATATATATATATATATATATATATATATATATATATATATATATAATTCCTAATTCTTAGGGCCTATTTGGTTGTAGACATGGGAATGGAGAATAAGAATGCATTATTGGGATTAGAAATGGTTATTCCAATAACTATTTTTTAGAATGGGTATAAGCTCATTTTAAAGGCAAAATGGGAATATGTATTCCTATTCCCTATTCCAATTGACGAACCAAATGGAAAATGGAAAACATATTCCAAATTTTCTATCCCTATTCCAACAACCAAATAGGCCCTTAATGTTTTTATTAGAAAAAGTAGATTCCTAATTCTTAATGTTTTTATTAGAAAAAGTAGATTCTTAATTCTCAATGTTAAATTTAAATATTATCTATATATTAAAAATAAATAATAATAATAAATGGACTTTAAAGAAAAATATTTATCATTGTTTTAAAATGTACTATTTTAATATTCACTAAAACACAAAACATGTAAAATTCTTTTAAAAGCACAGTAACACAACTTGATCATCCGCATGATTGAGCATGGCAAATTTGGAATTCTTTTAACAATCCCAAAATAAAATAGAATGGAGTTATTCCATCCCACTTTTAACATTATGCACTACATCAATCTTAGAAATAAAATTCCAAGGAACTAGGCTAAGAACCATCAATATATACTACGTTGAAATAGTTATTGTTTCTTTCTCCATGTCTTATTTTCCTTCGTACCCATGAAATACACCTTGTTAGAACTTTTCTTTCCTGACGCTCATCATTTCTTTTCACAAAATTGTCTAGACCAAATATTTTACCATTATATATGTACCTTGTTTGATCTACACCGAACTTCACAAGCTCTTGGTCTAATTGGCTTGTACTTTTATTGTTCTACTCAAGAAGACTAGGTGTAGCAACATCTTTGTCATCATCATTAATAAAGAAAATTTAACTATAATGGTGGTTTCCATCATGATATGAAAGATGACTTGTGGGAGTATGTAAGCTATCCAAATTATGGATCTTAGATATGTGGCCCTTCACGTAGTGCACATGAATGTTAGTGTGAGTCACTGCAGAGGCTGCATGAAGCTCATATTGGTCTTTCCATGTACCATCATTTTCCATTTTTTCATAGTATTCTTCAAAAGTCATTTCATCTTCTTGAGAAAAGAAAGGCTCAAAGTTTGAACGATGCTCCATAGTGCAATCCACCACCATACCATAATATTTTGAGAGTTTGTTTTGGTCACCTTCAGGTTAATTTTCTAAAGCTTCAAAGAAGTAATTTTCATCTGGAAGCATTTTTTGCATCGTTATTTTCAATTCATTCATCTAAGCCTCAAGTTTTCCTTAGCTCCCTTCCTCACTTACCTCTTCATCTAAAATGACAGTTGAGATTTCTTGTCTTCTTATTTGGTGTGCATTTTAGGATGGCAAAGAGATCCCATAATTTTAAGCTTAGTGAACTTTGATTTCTCCCACTAATGTCTCATGAAATACCTAAATTTCTTATTCCATGTTGATCATGGAAGCATAGGGATTTTAGTGTAATATGATACTCAAAAACTCGACATTATCTTTATTTTTTTCTCACAAGAGACCTATTCCCATTAAAAATCCATGGAGTGTTGTGTACTCCCAATGAATGTTGATCATTTGAAGAGTTGGAAAGCTTGAAAATCGAAAAGTAGGAGATAATTTCCACAACAAGTCAAATTGTGATATTGCTATCAAGATTTAACTGTGTGATTTTAAGTCAAACTCATTGACCCAAGTTTCATGAGTAGTGATTCAACATGAATCCATCTCTCATGAGAATAAATGGAACACTTAGCACTCATTTGATCTAGGTTCATCAAGTGTTATGCCTTATGAACCATTCATTAGAATGCACCTTCAGCTCATCAATTGATAAGTGGGAAATAATTTCCACAGCAAGTCAAATTGTGATATTGCTATTAGGATTTAACTGTGTGATTTTAAGTCAAACTCATTGGCCCATGTTTCATGAGTAGTGATTCATCATGAATCCATATCTCATGAGAATAAATGGAACACTTAGCACTCATTGGATCTAGGTGATGCTCATAGGGGTGAAGCATCGGGACTTCTCGGGAGGTCACCCATCCCAGTAGTACCCCAGCTTGAGTGCACTTAACTACAGAGTTTCCTCCATGGTTAAACCCAAAGCTTGCAACCCCATTTGCAAAACCTTCACCAAGTGGTGTGCCTTATGAACCATTAATTAGAAATTCCCCTTAAGCTCATCAATTGATAAGTAGGAGATAATTTTCACAGCAAGTCAAATTGTGATATTGTGAAAATCATTGGCCCATGTTTCATGAGTAGTGATTCAACATGAATCAATCTCTCATGAGAATAAATGGAACACTTAGCACGCATTGGATCTAAGTGATGCTCACAGGGGTGAAGCACCGAAACTTTCCAGGAGGTCACCCATCCCAGTACTATTCCAGCCTGAGCGCGCTTAACTATAGAGTTTCCTCCATGGTTAAACCAAAAGCATGCAACCCCATTTGTAAAACCTTCACCAAGTGTTGTGTCTTATGAACTATTCATTAGAAAGGCCCTTAAGCTCATCAATTGATAAGTAGGAGATAATTTCCATAGTACGTCAAATTGTGATATTGCTATCAGGATTTAACTATGTGATTTTAAGTCAAACTCATTCACCCATGTTTCATGAGTAGTGATTCAACATGAATTCATATCTCATGAGAATAAATGGAACACTTAACACTCATTGGATCCAGGTGATGTTCATAGAGGTGAAGTACCGAGACTTCTCGAGAGGTCACCCATCCCAGTACTACTCCAGCTTGAGCGCACTTAACTACAGAGTTTCCTTCATGGTTAAACCCAAAGCTTGCAACCCCATTTGTAAAACCTTCACGAATTTTTGGGCTTTATGAACCATTCATTAGAAAAGGCCCTTAAGCTCATCAATTGATAAGTAGGAGATAATTTCCACAACAAGTCAAATTGTGATATTGCTATCAAGATTTAGCTATCTGATTTTAAGTCAAACTCATTGACCCATGTTTCATGAGTAGTGATTCAACATGAATCCATCTCTCGTGAGAATAAATGGAACACTTAGCACTCATTGGATCTAGGTGATGCTCACAGGGGTGAAGCACTGGGACTTCCCAAGAGGTCACCCATCCCAGTACTACTCCAACCTAAGTGCGCTTAACTACATAGTTTCCTCCATGGTTAAACCCAAAGCTTGCAACCCCATTTGCAAAGCCTTCACCAAGTTTTGTGCCTTATGAACCATTCATTAGAAAGCCCCTTAAGCTCATCAATTGATAAGTAGGAAATAATCTCCACAGCAAGTCAAATTGTGATATTGCTATCAGGATTTAACTATGTGATTTGAAGTGAAACTCATTGGCCCATGTTTCATGAGTAGTGATTAAATATGAATCCATCTCTCATGAGAATAAATGGAACACTTAGCACTCATTGGATTTAGGTGATGCTCATAGTGTTAGTGTAGTTTTTTATTTTTCCTATTTTGCTAGGTTTTTCCTACACTTTTAATAATCTCGCTTAGGTTAATAAAGCATGTCTTATTAGGTGAATGGTTGTGAGGTGTCATCTTCCTACATGTGAGCATCCATTAGCTATCTTGGGAAGATACTTTGCTATCTTTAGTCCGATAGATGGTTGCTCCTCATTGGTTGGTGTTGCCACCTCCTCCCTCTTCCTAGCCTATATAAGCATGCTACCTGGCTTGTATTTGCATCTCTTGTTTTGCATCCTCTTAATGCTATTTTGCTTCCAGCATTTGCATTACTCTCTTGGAGACTAACTCTATGATGCTATTTTGATTTTGTATCATTTGCATTCATAGTTTAGATATTTACTCTTTGCACTAGTTTTCTGGGTTATTAATCTTTTCAGATTCTAACATGGTATCAGAGCTTTTCTATGTGCAAGAGTAGATTTTAGTTTCCTTATTTGAGAGATTCGGGGGGGGCAAATAAACTTTATTGTAGTTTTTTGAAAAACGAAGTATGCTCTTCTCTTGCATCTTTGGATGATCCTGAGAATCAGAAAAGTTTTGACAAAAACAGTTTTTCTCTGGGGTTTCAATCTCAAATCTGACAACCAACTTGCATATTTAGAGTTTTCAATCAGTTTTGCAGGTTCCAGCATGCCATTGATGGACTTAAGAAGCTAATCCAGCATTTGCATGTCAAATTTTGGTTGCTGGGGTCGTTTTCTGATTTTTGGAGCCGTTTTTTACTGTTAAAGGCGTCTGATTTACACTACAGCAACATCTTCTGTTCATCAGCAAGAAAAACGCTTTCTGGGTTTTGTTCACAGCCCCGAAAAACCATCTGGGTATCTTTTAGATTTTGTATGCAAGCTGTATATTTTTCAGAATTGAGCATGCAAAACTATAGCCATACCCCTCTCCGTTGGCAGCCGCAGATTTAAATGCAGTTTTCAAATGTCTCATTCTTGCTCATATGGACTCCGATTTTGATGATTCTTATTATGAACTTGGCTATTTTTTTGTGCTCTATCCACTAGTGGAGTTATTTTTTGATTTTCATGCATGAATTCTTCAGAATTTGCAGATTCTCAGCCATGACTATGCACAGTTCTCATTTTGGAAACTTCGGAGGATCATAACTTTCTCATACGACCTCATATCGAGGCAATTCTTTTTTTAAAAGTGCATGATTTTTCGAGTAGATCGCAGTGGTGCTATTTGTTTCCTTGATTATTGTGCCTAAGTTTCACTTTTAGCATATGTTCTTCATGAGGGTTTGTAATGCATTGAAATCAAGACCACTAAGTATCTCTTTCTAGTGATAGTTGTAAATGCACTAAAATAAAGTGCCAAATCATATTTCTTTGGAGGGGGTTCTTTGATTGAGTAAAAAGGGGGGGGGGCATTGTCGTGGCTGGGTTCTCTTCTTTTTAGCATTTCTTCTCTACATTTCTTCATCATGGATCAAACAAATATGCCCATCCTAACTCCATACAATTACTTTGAGTGGAAATCACGCATGACAATTCACTTAAAGAAAGCTGGTTTAAATAGGATAACTATGAGACTTGAAACTGAACCTACTAAAGATGAAGACAAGCCTAAGTGGTTTAACAAATGTGATGAGGCATATGGAACATTGTGTTTATCTGTTTCTCCTGACTTGCTATTTCACATTGAGTCTTTGGATACACCAAATGAAGTATGGACAAAGCTAGAGACACTATTTGGCACACAAGATTCAATGAGGGGTCATATGTTGGAAAATGAATTAATTAGTTTGAGTCCAGGCAATTTCAACACAATCCAAGATTTCTTCACCAAATTGAAATCACTAAGGCTGCAGTTAAAACAATGTGGAATTGAAAAGAAAGATGAACAATTGATTCTTAGTATTCTCTCTAAGCTAAGTTCAGAATATTCTGTGTTTGTTTCTACCTTCTATGCTACTAAGGGTGCACTTGGTACTCAATTCACCATGCCATCTTTAGATGATTTTGCTGTCAATCTCACTCGAGAACAGGACAAGCTAATCCAGATGGGCATTCTTAAGTCCTTTAAGTCACATGTCTTGGCTGCTAACCAAGGCACAAAAGAACAACAAGGACAAAGTAGTAACAACAATAGTAAGGACAAGAAACAAAAGAATAGCGAGGAGAAGAAGGATCAGATGCCGGTTTCTTCAAAAGCAACTATTGATACACCATCTTCCAATGGCGATAAGCCTAAGAAAGAAAAGGTCAAATGTGCCTATTGTAAAAGACCTGGTCATGATGAACATAAATGTTTGCAGAAACAACTTGATCACTTGACATACATTCTTGAGAAGAATAATATCAGTGTTCCTGAGTCTATCAAACAAAGTTCTAATGAAGGGTCTAACAAAGAAAAAGAAAACAACAAGGGGAAAGGAAAGGGCAAGGCCCTTTTTGCAGTTGCTTCCTCACCATCCACTTGGGTTCTTGATTCGGGTGCTTCACACCACATGGCTTCATCTAAGGAAGAAATTGCATCCTTGAAGCAATGTACTATGCCTTCTATGTTGATTGGTGACAACACTCCTATTGAGGTGTATGGGAGAGGGTCTGTTGATGTGGGGGATGGCACATTCCATGATGTTCCTTATGTACCCTCATTGTCAACTAATTTCCTATCGGTACACCAGATCACTCACACAGGTTTAGGCAAGCGGGTTGAGTTCACTCCTGATTCAGTGGAGATACGTGAGTTGCACAATGATTCTACAATTGCAGTTGGGAGAGCAGATCATCAGTCAAGACTCTATATGTTTTCTCACCTTGTTCCTGATCCTCCTTTGACTATTTTTCTCACTCACTCTAATGATGTGAGCAGATTATGGCATGAGCAGTTTGGCCATCTTAACTTCCACTACTTGCATCAGCTTAACCAACAGAGCATGGTCACAGGGTTGCCTTCTACTTTGACATTGGAGTCACTTGGAATACATAATAGATCTTCTGATGGGTCAGATTCACTTGAGCAGTCTTCTACCTCCACTTTTGATGCAGAGAGTGATTCAGAGGACTCACCTCCTTCCTCTCCTAGTCATCATTCACAGGTTGATGATTCTCCTCTAGATTCTCCATCTTCTGGTCCACTTTGGGCTAGACAGACCTTGCAGTTTGCAGGTGATTGGGTTGGGGATCCATCAGACACCAAGCAGACTCGTTCACAATTCCAGGATGCTCTACATATCTTCATTGCTACTGCCTCAAATCCACAGTCCTTTCATGAGGCTTCTGGTATTTTTGAGTGGGATACAGCTATGCAGGAAGAGTATAGTTCCTTGATGAGGAACCACACTTGGGATCTTGTCCTTTTTCCTAAGGGAAGAAAACTTGTTCGATGCAAGTGGATCTACCGGACAAAATTTGCAAGCTTTGCTGGAGGTGCGGGATGCTACATCTTTTGGGGGGGCCTCTTCCTCTCACTTGGAGTCCTAATTTTCTTTGGGGAGTCTCTTTTCTCTCTCTTTTGGGGGAATTTTATGTACATGGGTACCTCATCAGGCTTGACTTGCCGGGACCCATTTCTACATCCACCTAAGCTTCGCTTATGGGGGGGTGTTAGTGTAGTTTTTTATTTTTCCTATTTTGCTAGGTTTTTCCTACACTTTTAATAATCTCGCTTAGGTTAATAAAGCATGTCTTATTAGGTGAATGGTTGTGAGGTGTCATCTTCCTACATGTGAGCATCCATTAGCTATCTTGGGAAGATACTTTGCTATCTTTAGTCCGATAGATGGTTGCTCCTCATTGGTTGGTGTTGCCACCTCCTCCCTCTTCCTAGCCTATATAAGCATGCTACCTGGCTTGTATTTGCATCTCTTGTTTTGCATCCTCTTAATGCTATTTTGCTTCCAGCATTTGCATTACTCTCTTGGAGACTAACTCTATGATGCTATTTTGATTTTGTATCATTTGCATTCATAGTTTAGATATTTACTCTTTGCACTAGTTTTCTGGGTTATTAATCTTTTCAGATTCTAACACATAGGGGTGAAGCACTGGGACTTCCTGGGAGGTCACCCATCCCAGTACTACTCCAGCTTAAGTGCGCTTAACTACAAAGTTTCCTCCATGGTTAAACCCAGAGCTTGCAACCCCCTTCGCAAAACCTTCACCAAGTGTTGTGCCTTATGAACCATTCATTAGAAAGGCCCTTAAGCTCATCAATTGATAAGTAGGAGATAATTTCCACAACAAGTCAAATTGTGATATTGCTATCAAAATTTAACTGTGCGATTTGAAGTCAAACTCATTGACCCATGTTTCATGAGTAGTGATATTAATGATTTGAAGTCAAACTCATTGACCCATGTTTCATGAGTAGTGATATTGTTTCATGAGTAGTGATAATCATTAATATCACTACTCATGAAACATGGGTCAATAAGTTTGACTTCAAATTGCACAGTTAAATCCTGATAGCAATATCACAACTTGAAAATGCCTTGATTGAGGAGAGTTGTTGTGGTAGCTAGTGGCGTACCCTCATTGAAGTACGTGATATTCTTTCTCCATTTCAGTATAAAATTCACACTGCTCTGTATGGTGAACGTGTAAGGATCTGATCGCAGGCTTTGACCCACAGCAATATTTTGATTAATCACCAGATTATTACTAGGATTTCCAAAGTTATCCCAAACAATGTTTGAGCTACCATTTTGCAGCACAAAGTCCCCATTGTCTCGCATATCTGCGGATGCTACCCCTCGATTGAATGTGTTGGTCTCCCAGACTGGTGCCGTCCCATTACTCAAAATTAGATTGCCATCAATCTCCCACTGCGATTCTACCGTTGAAGCCTGCAGTCCATACAGCTGTATCATCGATGTTAGCAAATCTGATGCCCACAACATAGAATACCCTGTTTCCGCTTGGGTGAAATCCTAAACTGAAATTCTTGCCCGGGGAATGCCAAGATTGTTGTTGGCCAGAAGAAGAGGGTCTAAGAATTGACCCTAGCTTCACTGCTCCCTCTGCAAACACACCCTGGATAAGTACAGAAACAATACATAATATTGGGATTCCCATAATTTGGTGATTACTGGTAACTAATAGATTGTTAGGTGTTCACTGTTCAGTTCCAAGCAATCATTACTTGTTTAGACCTCCTCTATTTATATCCGGGATTGACTAAACATTTTTTTTTCCTATTCCTTCAATAATGTAACGTTTAATCCACTCTCAAAGCAAAATAATACGAGTTTGATTATCCGGATTGACTTGACTGAAGTTTTTTTTGCCACGGTCAAAGCGAAACATTTAAAAAGCAAATGATGTATGTTGAACCTTAAAGTTGCTATCTTCCCACCACTCAAATTTATTTTCCCCTTTCAGACAATAATTTCCCCACAATGGGTATTGAGTCCCAATGGAATCTACGACTCCTGGTTTTTGAAAAAGTCATTTTATTAGGTCACACTAAACATGTATTGCATCATTATTAATGACTATGGTGGAAATTGGAATCATTTGTTCTCTTTTTCCACTTTCCTCGAAAGTTAGCATGGTGGACCCCTCGCTCATATGTGATTTTCTCTGAGCCATCGATGGCAAATGCCATCAATATCTCAATTGGAGTTTGTAGTTGCACCGGGAAGCTCATCTTATTGGCATGCCATGCCAGAAATGACTTTTGCAAGGAATGACGTCCCATTGCGGCTTCTTCTTCTCGGCGTCAATTTACACAGTTGCCGCATCCTAAAGTTTTTCTCTTTTCTACGTAACGCATATCCGACTCTCTTGTTTTTTAACGAATTTGGAATTTACAAGAGTACTAGATTCTTGAGTTTCTTTAACAACACTGAAACTCTTCATTAATGTCAGCAATTTACACCGGATGCCAAATGCTATCCATTAGACTGTCACCTCCCGCAAAATGGCTATCTGACCTGCAGAATTGAATATTAATTTAATATTAAATAATAAATTAATGTCTATACGATCGATGTTCTGCTGTCAAACTAGGGCTACCTGAATGTAAATATAGGAAAAAAAAAATTAAATTAAATTAACATATGGTGAATATTTTGTAACGACAAATATCTAATGTCTTTAATATTTTAGAAATACCATAAATATATATATATATATATATTATAGGCTCTTGCCTAATATATAATACTTGTTATATGTTAATGTATTATATTATAATAAATATAATATAATTTTAATATTGTATTAATATTTTAAATATTATTAAATATTACCTTTATATTAAACTCAGAGTTTTATTAAATTTAAATTGATTTAGTTTATGACACTAACAATGATTGAAAGATAGCAAAACTAAGTACGAGAGGTGACAATATGATGGACTACATCTGGCATTTGATGGATAGGGCATGGCATCCTCTGCAAAAATGTTGTACTCATTTTTTTGTAATTAGATAAAATTTGAAGATGTTGATCTTATAATTACCTTTTCACAAGAAATAATAAATTTACATTTATGTTGTTAAAACTAATGTTGATTCCAACTTATTCTAAAGTTTATCACTAAGACTTTATAGTTGTTACGATCAATTTTAGAATGTAATTTAAATTTTATTTTCTTGTATTTGATATTCAATTTAATAAAATATACAAATATAAAATATAAACTAATAATAATAAATTAGACTGATACATATACATATTTACATTTAGTTATATATTTCTAGGTTTTTCCTCCTTACTATTGATTTTTTGTTTCGTGTCTTCGCGTTTTAGTTGCTTTTTTTTTTCTTGTCAATTTGCTGGTGGTGTTCTTGATTTGTCGCTTGTTTATTTTTATCATGTGCTTTTAGTTTTTTGTTAGGTCCCCTATTTTAAAGATACCTTTAATTATTTTCTCTTTTGCTTTCTTATGTGTGGTGGTGTGTGTACATATCTATATACATACATATATACATATACATATACACACACACATATATATATATACATATACACACATATAAATATGTATCTATCTATCTATATATGTATATGTATACATATGTGTAGACACACACACACACACACACACACACACACACATACACATATATATATGTACATACATACGTGTGTGTGTGTCTATGTGTGTGTGAGCGCATGTGTGTGTGTATTTGTATATATTTGTATATACATATGCCCTTATATACTTGCAATTGCATATTATTTCCCTTCTTGTTTATTTCTCTTTTTCCTTTCAGCTAGGCCTTTTTTTCATTTTCATGTTGTAATTATATATAGTGAGTTTTTATGTTGTAATCATATGCCTAAGCATGACTCTCAATTATTAAGTTTTCTATTTTGTATTATTATTATTAAGTTTATGACCAAACACAACTCTCAATTATTAAGTTTTCTATTTTGTATTACTATTAAGTTTATAGAGAAGCACAACTCTCAATTATTAAGTTTTCTATTTTCTATTATTATTATTAAGTTTACAACCAAGAACGACTCTCAATTATTAAATTTTCTATTTTGTATTATTATTATTATCAAATTTCCCACTATACTCAATTATGGTGGAACAAGTGTATAAGAAATGGTCAAGGGAAGCTATATTATAAACTACGTTGATATAAATTTATAGGTAAATTAAGATTTTAGATAATATAATAATATATATGCATAGATGATACATCTATAGAAATTGTAATATCTTAAGTATAAGATATTGATGTTGTATGTATACAATTTTGATTTTATATCAATTATTTATTTTCAAGTTATTAAATTTCTCTTTGTTAATTTAGATAGTTGAAATGATTTATCAATTTCAAAAAATATTATCAACAAATATTCTAGTATTAGATAAAGATTATCGTATAAGCATATGATGGTATTGGATATCAAAGCTTCATCAACTCAAAATTAAGAAAGACAAGTCAATTGGATTGTTTTAAGACTTACCAATTACACAAAGTATTGTTGAAGATTAGAAGTCAATAGGATATAATGGGGTGATAAATAATGGAGATGACCATGATTTTGGATTTTTGAGATAGTTTTAAAGTAATCCATCTTAGAAAATAATTATATACATGCAATCAATATATTAAAAAATACCTATGTAAATAAATGAATTCATGGCTATATCTCTAAATGGACTAAGATTTTGAATGATTGCAAATATCAACAATAATAGTGACATATAATATAAAAGAAGTGGTAGGCTAACATTGTTGCAATATTTACAATAGTATTTATAAATGAAACAAGATATAAGTGAAATACATGCTATGTACCTAAATAAAATAAGGTTTTGTATTATACAAATACCAATAATAAGAGTGAGTTATAGCATCAAAAGAAGTGAAAAATGAACACATGAAACATTTTAAAATAATATGAAAATGTAATTTTTCCTTATTGGTTTGCATGTTATATAATAAGTTATTAACCGTATACATAATTGGTACTTTTTTTGTTCTACACAAAATTAAAAAGGGTGGCATGAAAGAGATATCCATTATATATGTGTTAGGAAAAATGCAACAACACACACACACACACACACACACACACACAACTTTCAAAAGTACAAGTGACTAGTATGAAGAGTTATAGAAAACAAGTGCTCTTGGTGAGGTGGAGTCCTTGCCCTATGGAGCCGGAGAGCTAAAACTATGTTTTGTTTTGACTACTATTTTGTTATTGTTCTATTATATTCTATATAGAAAAAATTGTAGACATGAGTATCAATTTGGCTGAATATAGTAAAGAGATTGGTGTAGAGGTAGCAATTTTTTTTAAATACATGTATCATATTTATTTTGTTGATATATTTCAGTATTCATGGAAACAATTTTGTTTTTTGCTAAGTGTAGATATAGAGTTTTTGCATAGCTATATATATCATAATTATAATGCTAATATACTTCAAAATTGTTGGAAACACTTTCTTTTTCTCTAAGTATATATAAGGAGTTTTTTTAAGAGCTATCTAAACCTACATTCAATTATGAGTAAGATGTGGAGTTACATAGCTTTTACATACAAAAAATTCAAGACTCGAATGCTAATTTGGCTACATACAATAGATATATGACTACACCATTGTCCAAAATTCTAAATACATACATCATATTTATGTAGTTGTTATTTCTCAAAATTCATGAAGATAGTATCTATTTGGTTGAGTACATATAAGGAGTTTTTGTATGACTATGTAACCATAGATACAATTGTGAGCAAGGTGTGGAGTGTTGTTCAAGCTAAAATTGGAGTCCTGAAAATAAAATCTATGGAATATTGTGTTGTAGGTGGTCTGTAAGTCTGAGGAGCATATTTTCCCTACAACAAAAAAAAATGAAAAGTTTGGTAGTGTAAAAGGATGTTGGGTTGATGTATGATTGGATAGTACTGTAAGTTCTAGTTTTTGGTGCAATGTATAATGATAGAATAACGTGGAACTAATGTATTGATTTTTAGTTGTGGGAGCATTAACATAGGTTTTGTATGCATATGTGATGAAAACGAAGTATGTACATGACCAAACTAAACTATGTAAGCAGCTAGAAATGATCGAAATATTGTAACTTGGGGTGTGCAAAAGTTTAGTTGGAGATGACTTCTCATTTATGTGTTCTGCAATTTTGAAAGTGGATAAGTAATTTGGTAGTGGATTTTTAAAAATGGAGTTATTGTAAGTGATGTTCATGGAAGATATTTGTTTTGTAATAACTAACCGTGGTGGTTTCTGTGGTGATTGAGAGAATGGAATTGTCCTTTGCAAGTGTGAATGTGCCATGTATCTTGAATTGGTGCATGGTGCAAACACCTTTAGATGTTTTTTCTGTGTAATGGTTGAACTAGATTATGGAAAGCTTTGGGAAGTTCTCTTGAAGCATATTTCCATGTAGGCAATAGTTGAGAATGTTGTCCTCTTTTTTAATGACACATTGTAGATAAGGTTGGAAGTTGAATTTTGTGGTTTTGCCACAGTTGGTGTAGTGAATCTCAACAATAGTTGTGCTCATAGATCTAATGAAACTCTTTGTTAACATACTGGGCATAGTGGATGGTACAATGTTTGGCGGATGTTCTTTGTTTGTAGTGTTCCTATTACTTAAAATTGAATAGGACAAGATAGTAATTTAAGTATTTATAATTTATTGAGTCCACTGCATAGTATTGTGTATCAGTTGTATTTGTAGCACTTCTTTAGCTCATTGATCATCGAGGAGATCGATAAATACAGATTAGCCATATCATAGTATTTTTGTGCCTCTTGGACCATTGTAGACAACATTTTTCATTAGGAGTAGTAGTGGTGTTTGTTTTGTACATGATGCATATATATTATATAGGATATTGTAAGGATAGCTATGGTTTTGGAAGCCTCTGAGCTGCAATAATGAGTAATTTCTTAGTCAATGTGAATTTTAGAAATTGAAGAGGATGGGAGGAAATGATTTTTAAAATTTCAAAATCTGTATCTTACAATGGCAGTATCAGAAGGGAACTCTTTGTCTCTGATTTTTAGTTGGAACTCTGTTGCAATTTGTTGATGAGATGTGACAAGAACACTCAGGGTGTCGATTGCATATGTGTTTGGTGATTGTATTAGTTGTGAGATTTTTGTTACTAGTGATAGCTTTTGTTGCTTGCATACATTAGCAATTTTCTAAACTTAGGTTTCTGAATTCAACTGCAAGTAGTATTTAGTGTCTCCTCTTTCAAAATCTATTTTTTTATTAATCTTGAATTTCTTATACAAATTCTTGTTGGTCAGTGCAAGAAGTTGGGTCTCACTTTTGGCCAAAAAGTGGAAGTGTTTTTCCTATTTTTGAAATATATTGTCAATTGGTGCCAAAATTTGAGGCATTTAGAGATTAAATATAAAAAACCCTCAGAAATAAAAATTGTAGTGCCCTGAATCCACTTTTTGAATATGTAATTTATTTGTATACACATATAATAGATTTTTTTTGGTATGGATCTTTAAAAACTACTTTTTCAAAACATTTATTTCAGGACCATACCACACTCATGTACGGACACCATAATTCGACACAAGTAAATGAATTTTTGTGAATCTTTTTAAATAAAGTTACTTGACACACCAAAGATTGATGAGAATAATTTTCTTCAATTTTTTAATGAATTTTTTAATATTAATTTTTAATTGATGATTAAGCTAATTTCTAAAACATCTAATGTATAGACGCCATAATTTAATCAAAATTTAATTTTTTTGGATTTTTTTAACTTCAAAAGAATTGTCTGAAGATTGATGACATGTAAATTAATTTTAAAAATATTAAAAAATAAATTTAGTGCAATATGACACTTAGAAATTAAATTATATGATGGAATAAATTTTACATCCCTAAATAAAGTACAAGTTTGTAATATAGTAAATATCAATAATAATAATGAGTTATAAAATCAAAAGAAGTGAATAGGGGGGAGCGGAGCGATTTAGTGCAATATGACACTTAGAAACTCAACATTATATTTTTCTTCACAAGAGATATATTCCCATTAAAAATTCATAGTATGATTGTCCCACTCCCAATGAATGTAATATTTATTTAGACATTTTTTATAAAATATACACAATATTCACTTTTTGTTTGTTAATCCTTCAAAATAAGATTGATAAGATCTTCCATAATGCCATTACAATTAAATATATGTAAAGAAATGTCTAAAGACCATCAAAGAAAGCTCCATAAGAGTGTGCATACACAATATGGAAAAGACTGAGAAAGACAAACCACTTATCAAGTCACAAAGAGATCCAAAGCTAGTGACTATCAATTTAAGTTATTCATGAGATAGACAATGAAATTACCTTTTCAAGTGGAGGGGAGAAATAGTTGTAGCCGTAATTGATGGCAGAGGTGGATTCAGGATTGACAAATAGAACCACAAAGAAGTAATATATTTTTGGCAAGTTGTGGGGAGGAAGTAATATGTATGCTATACATAGAAAGAGAGTTTACTTGAAAAGTTTGTTAATACGGATGGTGAGTTCTACTTTGCTTACACACATCTATTGATTAGAATGGAACATTACCACATAAATTAGCACTATGATAAGTTTTTACAATACTATTACTGCAACTAATAGTAGGTATGCAAAAACAATACAATAGTTAAATCAATATTACAAATAATTTTTCTACATCAACAAGACAACTATATATATAAAATCTTTGCATCTTTCAAAGATACAAGTACTAATATGAAGATATGTGGAAGAAAACTTCTTTTTAGTGGAACAGATATATATTTTATAGACTTTTATGTAGATACTTGAAAGAAAAATTCTTCTTAATAGAACAGACATATGTTTTATAGACTTTTATGTACTAAGATTTGATAATTACCCTGCTTACATAAACATGTTTTATAGATTTTTTTAATGAAATGATTATAATACCCTACCATATGATGTTAAGGTAGGCATACGTTTTATATAGACTTTCTTATGAAAAGATTTGATGATAGCCCTAATATAGTAGATGACGCTACTAACAACTCTGTCTTTCGACCGGCACAACGGACTTGACTCATCTAATACACGCGTTTACAAATGACTTGATTTCATCCACCCCTCGTGACACTTGGAAACATTTGCGTAATGCAACAGGCTCGACTTTTCCAATGCAGACGTTCACAAAAGACTTGACTTCATCCACCCATCATTATCCACAACACCGAACGCGCGAATGACTAAAGAAATTAAGTTCTAAACTCATAAACTCATAGCCTGTTTATTTTTTATTTAACTTCCAAGATATACCAAAAGCACTACATAGAAGCAATCATTGAGAAAATTATAAACGCCATGGTCATAGAATCGGCAACAAAGTATTTGTTGCTAGCAATTACAGTGACTATTTCAGCGCATTCCTGTATTTCATTGGCAGTGAATGGTGGAGACACACTTGTCTTAGGGGCTTCGCTCACTCGATATCAAACCCTAGTTTCCAAGAATGGAGCGTTTGCATTGGGATTTTTCAGTCCGAGTGGAACGAATAATTGGTATATTGGCATCTGGTATGCACCATTTTCTCAGACGGCCATTGTTTGGGTGGCCAACAGAGATAATCCTCTCATTAACAAGCCCGGAGTTCTGGAATTTTCGAGGGATGGTCATCTTAGATTGCTTGATAGAAATAGTCTGTCAGTTTGGTCGACTGAAGTTGGCCAAAAAGCATCACAAGCAGTCATAACGGACTCCGGTAATTTAATAGTGCTGGGTGAAGCCCTCAACGAATCTGCGCTTGTTTGGGAGAGTTTCGCGCATCCCACAGATACATGGTTGCCTGGCATGAAGTTTTGGAAAAGCAGTACGAAGCTAACTTCCTGGAAGAGCTCCTCTGATCCTGGAACTGGGCTCTTCTCTATGCGAATGGACACGACTCCAGGAAAGTCACAGTTGGTTTTATGGTTTAACACCACCATTCCATACGCGTCCAGTGGAGAATGCAATGGACAAAACTATTGTACCAAGGTTCCGTACTTGCCAGGTGAGAAGAAAGTCGGAGTGTCATGTGTGAGGCTTTCCCCTTCAAGAATATATATTAATTATCTTATAAACCCTATGGATCATATGATGAGAGGGCGCTTTGTGTTAAATAAGAACGGCGAATTACAACTCTTCTTCTGGATGGACGATGATAGCTGGAGCCTGAGGTGGTCGACATACCGAGGTCAATGCAGTGACTATGAAATCTGCGGGGCGTATGGACTCTGTAATGCGAACGATGTGTGCAGTTGTGTCCAGGGCTTCACGCCCAAGAACGGCTCTCAAGGTTGGTGGTCAAACGGGTGTGTTAGGCGAACACCCCTGCATTGCTCTGTTGCAGAGAGCACGACTGACGGTTTTTTTGAAGCCAAGAACCAGTACTTGTCCGAAAAAGAAGCTGTCTTATGCAAGAACGAGCCAACACAGCGAGGCTGCCGGACTGCTTGTCTCAGCAATTGCTCTTGCACAGCCTTTTCTTTTGCTATTTCTGATTCACCTATCTGTAGATTGTGGTTTGGTGATTTATTGGGAATGAGAGTTACGTCTGAGGGCCAATCCGTCTTCATTAGACTGGCTGCTTCTGAATTGCCGCACTTGACATCAGAAAAAAGCAACAAAGCCTCTGCAATTACCATTTTAGTTTCTGCCGCCGCATGACTTCTTGCTGTGTTGGTTCTCCTGTCAGGCGTCCTTATTCTGTGGAAACGTCGAAGATTGAGGAAGAAATACGTGGCAGAGGAGGTGCCAATGTCGCTTAAAATGTTCAGCTACAAAGAGATGCGATTGGCAACAGAGAATTTCAAGCATAAGTTGGGTAGCGGGGCTTTCGGCTCCGTGTTCAAAGGAACTCTGACAGACGGCACGCCTGTTGCGGTTAAGAGATTAGAGGGTTCCACGCAAGCAGAGAAGCAATTCCGTGCTGAAATAATCACCACTGGCAGAATACAGCATGTGAATTTGGTCATACTCTGGGGATTCTGCGTGGAACACTCACAAAGGTTACTGGTGTATGCCTACATGCCCAACGGCTCCTTAAACTCCTTCATCTTCTCTAAGTCGGAAGATGAAGAGAAAGTGTTGGACTGGAAGACCCGGTTTGAGATCGCAATGGGCACTGCACGAGGATTAGTCTATCTCCATGAGGAATGTAGGGATCGCATCATTCATAGCGATATTAAGCCTGAGAACATTCTCTTGGACGAGGACTTCAGCCCCAAGATAGCTGATTTTGGATTGGCAAAGCTGGTGGGTAGAGATTTCAGCCGCGTACTGACGACAACCAGAGGAACTCGTGGGTACTTGGCCCCCGAGTGGATCTCCGGCCTTCCAATCACTCCCAAGGTGGATGTATACAGTTTTGGTATGACGTTGCTGGAAATTATATCTGGTCGTAGAAATCTAGACCTAAAGGTGGAGGAAAGCAGGTTGTACTTTCCTACGTGGGCTTCATCTCAGATTCAGAGGGGAAACGTAATAGGCGTTGTGGATGCAAGGATAGCGAGTGAGGCTGATGTCGAAGAGGTCAGAAGAGCCGCTGTGGCGGCTGCACTGTGCATTCAAGACGATGAGAATGAGAGGCCGAGTATGAGTGAAGTGGTGAAGATGTTGGAAGGAACAATTGAGGCTCCTACGCCACAAATTCCGAGGTCTCTGCAGGTGCTAGTAGATCAGATAGACTACAACAATGATATCCACAAAACAGTAGTCAGTTTCAACCGGGAAGGTGCACGGTAAATATCTATCTGTGGAACTTAATTCCGTGTTTCCTAATTAGGTGTTATTATTTTATTCGAAGTTTTCAATCACACTAGGGGACCGTTTGGTTGATGGAATAGGAATAGAAAAATTGGTATACTATTTTTATTTTCTGTTTGGTTGATGGAATAGGAATGGAAAATTTTGGAATATGATTTTTGTATTCACATTTTGACTCTAAAATGAGCTTATACCCATTCCAAAAAATACCTGTTATTGGAATAGTCATTCCTATTCTCAATATTACATGCCTATTCTCCATTCCTATGCGCTTGGCCAAATGGGCCCTAGGTTCGTTTGTTTAAATGGACCCTAGGTTCATTTGTTTGCTGAATTGACCTGGAATTGGTAAGAACGCATTTTAAAAATAATATCTTCAGTTTAGATGGGTCAGAATATGAGTTTCCAATTTTCAGATTTCTTAATTTACTTTAAGAGGTGGAATTGAAAATGGAATTGTAATTCAAATAAATTTTTATTTTCATTTTTCAAATTCAACAAAACTTAATTTTTAATTAATAAATTCAATATGTAGCATTTGCTAATGCCATCAACTTTTGTTAGGAAGAACACGTATTATATCAGATGATTAAAGGCAAAAATATTATATACTAGTAATTGCATCAGATGGTTAAAGGCAAAAATATTATATACTAGTAATTGCATTCAGAAGAGGTATATAGAAATTTATATACTAGTAATTGCATGTACAATTTTGAAAACAATCTTGATTTTATATCAATTATTTATTTTCGAGTTATCATATTTCCCTTCATCAATTTTATACCAAGATTTTAATAGAGGTAAAATGATTATATCTCTAAATGATAAAATTTTGACAAAAATAAATGTATATGTATATGTATATATGTATAGATATATGGATACATATACATACATACATGTACAATATGGTATTGGACTCCAAAGTCTCACCAACTCAAAATGAAGAAAGGCAAGTCAATTGGATCAATTCAAGACTTACTAATTACGCAAAGCATTGTTGAAGATTAGAAGTCAATAGGATATAATGTGGTGATGAATAGTGAAGATGACCATGATTTTGGATTTGATGGGGTGGTACTAGAGTAATCCATCCTAGCAAATAATTGTATCCATGTGCATTCAATGCTCTCTTGAATGCAAATATATTAAAAAAGAGCTATGTCAATAAATGAAATCATGTTTTCATCTTTTAGTGAACTAGGATTTTGAATAATTATAAATATCAACAATAACAATGAGATATAATATCAAAGAAGTTATAGGGTAACACTGTTACAATATTTGCAATAGTAGCTATGAATGAAACAAGAAATTTTGTTTATACAAGGAATAAATGTTACATCCCTAAATAAAGTATATGTTTGTATTATAGAAAATACTAATAATCATAGTGAGTTATAAAATTAAAAAAATGATAAGTGAACACATGTAAATATAGAATATTGTCTCAAAAATATACATTTTAAAATAGTATGAAAATTTAATTTTTCCTTATAGGATTGTATGCTATATAAAAACGAATAAGCCATATAGAAAATCATTACATTTTTGTTTTACAAGAAAATAAAACTAAAGTGGCGTGTAAGAGACATCCTTTATATATCAACAAGGAAAAATGTGCTCTTGTATTTGACGAATATACATTTGTAAAGATACAAATATCTTCACATTATACATGTTCCAAAAGAAAAATATATCACAATTTATTTATGCTCATCTACATCACCTAGTTTACAAATGAATACTAAAATCGTTAACTTTAGTGTAGACATTTTTCTAGTCTTGGGTGAGTATACTACCTAGTCAACAAGGATTATAGTGCTTGTATATTCAGGTACTCAATATCAAAGGAATATTTGTAGAGATCATCACAACTATGTAAAATCATAAGAGAGATGCTTAGATTTATTTTGTTGACCATGGAAAAGTATAAACACAACATTGCTAAAAACAAAAGGTTTGTTTTTTCTCTTATGTGTGTTGTTATAGAATGTTAGTTATCAAGATTTTTATTCAAATGAGTCTAAAAAGAACAATACATCTATGGTGGATATGTTGTAGAGTGCAAGTTGCATGTTCTAATTGAATGTTCAATTTATATAGAAGAGTACATGATTTGTAAAGATTTATACTTTATACATGTTGTCATACATATATAGTGTTTATGAAAATACTTAGCTTTCTTAAAAACTTAGCTAAACTTTGGTCATGTAAGTATTTGACCATCTTGACATCATTAAATCCCATTTGGATCGATCATTGTATTGCATTAGTTGAGGAATATCAATAAATGGAGTGGAATGTGGACAAAAATTTCTCTCCAATCTACCTCGATCTTCATGTCAAATGGATCTAAATTTACCTCATGATTAAATCCCATCTCTAAAAAATAGAGGTTGTACAACCACTTTGGCCATGTATATAATACTACTTGGCCCAAATCTTTAATCTAGAAATTCTTCAAACACTTAAAAAACTTCACAAATTCTAACAAAACCAAACTAGTAAAACAAAATTGCATATTTTAGAGGAATATCATATGAATATTATTGGGAAGAAGAACACACACCAATACAATGAGAGGAAGATGCTAAACATTGAATGTGTACTTGTTTTCAACAAAATAATCTTCTCTTCATAAATATATTTTATTGTTCCCACTAGGTTTATGTCTATTAGAAAAATGGTACAAGGCTTGTAGTAGTTAAAATATTCTCAAGAATATCAATATAAGTATATCTGCAAAAAAATGGTAAAAAATATTAGGACTCCTCCATGTTGAAGAATAGTTTCAGTCATATCTGATTGGGTAATATTAGTAAATGTAAATCGTGTGTGTGTGTGTGTGTGTGTGTGTGTGTGTGTGGGTAAAAGCACAAACCTATGTCACCCTTTTGTAAAGGAAAAGGCTAACAAAAGTATAATTGTTCACCTTCAATGACATAAAATTAATATTATTATTTTGAATTTGGAAATGAAGTAAACTAATGAAATGTGAAGAAATGGATGAATTTTAGGATTATAATTTTTAATAATTATTTGGAATAAGAATTGATATATTTTCCTAATTCTTTATAGATAATTTTTGAGGTGTTGAAAAGTGCTAAAAATTAGGGGTCTAGTTGCCACCACAAAACTATATGCAAAAAAACTTATTTCCCTTTGATCTTAGACTATGCTATAGATAACATATATATCTAGAACAATCAAAAATAAAAATCAGCTTTAGAACTATATTTTCTCTTTTATAAGGATTGAAATTTCAACTCACTTGAAATCGACAATTTTAATCTCCCACCACATTTTTCAAAACAAATCTATTCTAACTAGTAGAAAATTTATATATTCTAGAAGAGGACTCTCTCCTCTAGAACATGATATAATTTTTAGATTTTTTTGATATGATTTAATATTTTTTTCTTTCTCAAAATTGACATCTTTTTGAGTGTTAAAATATCTAAGTCATTATTCAAGTCATTAGAATAAGACTTATCAACTTTGATATCAATATTTCTACAATCTCATTAAAAGAATTATATCAATTAAATCTCTACTACATAACTTAATTATTAAATCCAATTAACCCTAATTAATTGATTTAATAAATAATTTCAAAACATCAACCCAATGAGTATTAATTAACTAATAAGTTCAATAATAATAAGTTGTTAATATTAATAACAAGCTATATTGAAAATCTTAATAATAATTCCATATGACTGCATTCGTCATCTTTCAGAGAATACCAACATTCTCTTGACGAATTCGTATTTATCATTAATCTTTCAAATAAGGCTCTATCACACAACTTAATTATTTAATATCATAGTTATAATATTAATTTGATTTCAACTTCTCTTTTTTTTTTTTTTCAATCTCGCTAAAAGAATTATATTAGTTAATTCTCTATTACATGATTATTAATTAATTCCAATCAACTCTAGTTAATTGATTTAATTAATAATTCCACAACCATACCATCAACCTAAGAATACCAGTTGACCTACAGTAGTTTGTTCGTAGAAAGTCAACTTCAATACAAATATTAATATTTCAATAATACTAATAGTAATAATGAAATCTTATCCATAATGACCACAATCATCATACCAATATCTTCTTAGCATACTCGTATCAATGATAATCATCTATACTCTATTTCATTAACAATTGAGTTGATAATAACTTAATAGCTAATACCAATCTATGATGGTAGATTCTTCATTACTTTACTAACAATCACAATGTTACTAGTAGTCTGAATATAACTTCAATAGACGAGTCATTAAGATAAATACTTAAATAAATAATCTATAATTTCCTTCATGTACCTCATAGGCAATTCATTTATCTAAAATAATCTTTAATAATATAATAATTGCCAATTCAATTTCATTCATGAATTCATCTCCATTATATTTTCTTAGTGACCTTAATTAGAATAAATTCTAATTAAATATTTAGATTAATTTAAAACTATGTTATTTATTTAAAATCTTGTTCACATTATGTGTGTGTGTGTGTGTGTGTGTGTGTGTGTGTGTGTGTGTGTGTGTGTGTGTGTGTGTGTGTGTGTGTGTGTGTGTGTGTGTGTGTGTGTGTATTAATAATTCATATACTACAATTATTAATATATATATATATATACGTATATATTAAATTATCATAAAAATCGAATTAAAATTTGATTTGAAAAGCCATTTATAAAATGTTGCATATATTACAACATTGCCACTGTACCCCGCATGTCCTTCGATTGGCGCGGGTACCAAACTTTGCGACTATTGTCACTGCCACCTCAAACAAACCATGCAAGGGCTTTTTAAAGCCGCAACCCTAAACAAAAGGCAGTGCGGCAGTTAAGAAGTCTGTCGCGAGTACCGCAGGTACCCTGCGACCACGGTACCGCAGACGTGTGGCGACAGAGAGGGTTCGTCCCTCCCCCATTCGTATATGTATAACGATTTTGATTAAATATTTTTCCTTCTTTTTAATTCGGTTTATACAAATTCGAATTGTAAATAAAGTGTCTCAAATATATACATATATGAATATATGTATATATATGTATTTACTTGTATGTATATGTGTGTGTGTGTGTGTGTATATATATATATATATATATATATATATATATATATATATATATATATATATATATATATATATATATATATATATATATATTCATATATATATTTATACAAAATTTGTTATCAACCATTATTGTATTTAAAATACATATATATATTTATTTATTTATTTATTTATTTATATGCAGATTTACAAAAGAAAATGCATACTTAGATTTAAAGGACTTTTCTAATTAAGTATTTTTCCTTTTAAGTAATTGTTTTCTAAACATATCCATTAACTCATTCCAATAGGTTTAACTATAGATTTGAAATCACCTTTCTCAATTTAATTCTAATTCGAACCCAAACCCGTTTTAGATCTAGTTTCTCTTTAATTGGATCTAGGGTTTTCTAATGTTTTCTTTGCAATCCAAATAAAACATCTAGGTTCCAATTTCAAATTGCAAATTTCTTCATGGAATATATCCAGACACATATAACAGACATGATGAGAACAGAAAGGGAAATAGTGCAAAGAGAATATGTGATTATCACGAGTGCACCTGGACACTGATGCTAATCCGCTATGCCTCAGAAGTCCATAGAAAATCCTTTCCTTCTCCATCATTCACAATCCCTCCAAGATCCAAGCCAATCGAATCCTCCAAGTGACTAGTAATGCTAGAAGAAGCATAGTAGCATGTAGGAACATATGGGCATATGAGCTTCTCCAAAACATGTAACCTTTGAAGCTTCCATTTAAAGCTTGTAGCTTGTAGCTTCCATTAAGCTTGTAGCTTGTGGTTTCCATTCCGCTACTACTTGCGCTTTCATTTTTGCTTGTCCAAACACACTAGGAGAGCCTCTATTTAAAGGCCTCTAAGAAGCATCTAGAGTGTCTCTAGAAACAACTAGAAGATAAGCATGACAACCAAGCATGAGCCTTCTCCAATCTTCTAGATAAGTCTTAAGGTTGTAGACACCATATGCTCAAATAAAATGCTAACTTCTAAGTGTAGACAACTTGTGCATACTTAGAGTGCAAACTTCCGTGTTATCTACATGACAACTCTCGAGAATTCACAAACTCCTATGTGAACAAATATTAAAAATAATACACATTAATTAATATAATATTTAATTTATTCTTTCCAATTTAATTTATTTATTTATTAAATCTCATGCACTAACTTTAATAATTCCACTTTTCAATCTTAATATATTTATATTTTAAGCACATGAAATCTAGAATCTTTTAATAATTTTAATATATCTTCCACTTTTAAATTTCTTTTTCCAAAACTTAATTGCTAAAATATTTATTAGCTTTAATAATATTATTATTTAGTCATTTATTTAAAAATGAATTCCAAAAATATTGTTATTAAAATAAATATTGTCATGTTCCAAATTTAAACTTTTAACTTTTATTTTCAAATTTAATTATTTTATTTAATTAATTTTCCAATTAATTAAATAAAATAAATATTAAAATACCACATTAATTTTCCATTTAATTAAACCACTAATTAAATCTTTTAATTAGGCTTAATTAATAGAAAATACATCAAAGACTCATAAGGTAAAAATATGAAAAACCATCATAGCCAAAATACATACAAAATCAAACCAAAGGTTTATATCACGAATTATGTCATCCGACATATTCGGAGGGTACTCAACTCGGATACTTGTCCTAATTTTCCCAATTAGAACAAATGGGTTAAAAGGTTGGGATTTGGACTTGAGAATTTATCTCCCCTCTCTTATCATTGAGATAATGTGATAGGGTACACTCATCCTGGCAATTCAGGGAAGTCGATACCCGGTACCTGCAACCTACATAAAAACCACGCATGTACAAGCACAATATATACTAAGCTAAACAGGCAATGGCAGGAAGTGGTGCATTGTGTAGATCCCGACTAGCAGGTGACTACGACTCCCTTCCTTAATCACATCAGACACGCCATACAAAAACAAACACGCAAAGCAAACACGCACACCATACACATGCAAGTATGGGGTAAGTATCCATAATAAAACACATATGATAATAAACCATCTAACTAATCATCATACATACATGAAATATAGAGTCTAAGTAATCTCATCACATAATAAAATGAATCCATAGTAGAATATCTGATAATCTCATAACAATGCTGCTAACCATCAACATAAAACTAGCTCTAAAAGAGTTCAACAATGTTAGCAAAAATGCGAACAAGGGGCAAGCACTACAAAGGGGGTCATTGGTCAACATATGACCCCCTTTGACCCATAAGAACAATTCTAATATGTCCCTAGGGGTCCTAAGACCCCTAGGGACATATGTCATCATTTAATGGGTCGAAGGGGGTCATAGGTCAACCTATGACCACCGTTGACCCATATGAAGCATTCTAATATGTCCATAGGGGTCTTAAGACTCCTAGGGACATATGTTATCACGTAATGGTTTGAAGGTCGTATGACCCCCTTTGACCCATAAGAACGATTTTAATATGTCCCTAGGGGTCCTAGGACCTTTAGGGACATATGTTGTCATTTAATGGGTCAAAGTGGGTCACAGGTCAACCTATGACCCCGTTTGACCCATATGAAGCATTCTAATATGTCTCTAGGGGTCCTAGGACCTCTAGGGACATACGTCATCATGTATTGTGTCGAAGGTGGTCATAGGTCAACCTATGACTCCCTTTGACCCATACGAATGATTCTAATATGTCCCTAGGGGTCTTAGGACCTCTAAGAACATATGTCATCATTTAATGGGTCGAACTTTGGACCCATATGAAAGATTCTAATATGTCCCTAGGGGTCCTAGGACTCCTAGGGACATATGTCATCATGTAATGGGTCAAAGGGTGCCATAGGTCAATATATGACCCCCTTTGACCCAAATGCGAACTTTGGACCCATATGAAAGATTCTAATATGTCCCTAGGGGTCCTAGGACTCCTAGGGACATATGTCATCATGTAATGGGTCAAAGGGTGTCATAGGTCAATATATGACCCCCTTTGACCCAAATGAACAATTCTAATATGTCCTTAGGGGTCCTAAGACCCCTAGGGACATATGTTGTCATGTAATGGGTTATTAACGATTCTAAGATGTCCCTAGGGGTCTTAGGACCCCTAGGGACATATGTCGTCATGTAATGGGTCGAAGGGGGTCATAGGTCAACTTATGACCCCCTTTGACTATAAGAACAATTCGAATATGTCCCTAGGGGTCCTAAGACCCCTAGGGACGGACATATGTCCCTAGGGGTCCTAAGACCCCTAGGGACATATGTCCCTAGGGGTCTTAGGACCCCTTTGACTATAAGAACAATTCGAATATGTCCCTAGGGGTCTTAGGACCCCTAGGGACATATGTCATCAGTTAATGGGTCGAAGGGGGTCATAAGTCAACCTATGACCCCCTTTGACCCATATGAATGAATTTAATATGTTCTTAGGGGTCCTAGGAGCCCTAGGGACATATGTCATTATGTAATATGTTGAAGGGCATAGGTCAACCTATGACCCCCTTTGAGCCATAAGAATGATTCTAATATACCCCTAGGGGTGCTAGAACCCCTAGGAAGATATGTCATCATTTAATAGGTCAAAGGGGGTCATAGGTCAACCTATGACCCCCTTTGACCCATATGAAGCATTCTAATATGACCCTAGGGGTCTTAGGACCCCTATGGACATATGTCGTTAGATAATGGGTCGAAGGGGGTCGTAGGTCACCCTATGACCCCCTTTGACCCATTAGAAGGATTTTAATATGTCCCTAGGGGTCTTAGGACCCCTAGGGACATATGTCGTCATGTAATGAGTCGAAGACCTATGACCCCCTTTGACTCATAAGAACGATTCTAATATGTCCGTAGGGGTCCTTAGACCCCTAGGGACATATGTCATCATTTAATTGGTTGAAGGGGGTCATAAGTCAACCTATTACCCCCTTTGACCCATAAGAATGATTTTAGTATGTCCCTAGGTGTCCTAGGACCCGTAGGGACATATGTCGTCATTTAATTGGTCAAAGAGGATCATTGGTCAACCTATGACCCCCTTTTACCCATATGAACGATTCTAATATGTCCCTAGGGATCCTAGGACCCTTGGGGACATATGTCATCATGTAATGGGTTGAACGAGGTCATAGGTCAACCTATGACCCTTTTTGACCCATATGAATGATTCTAATATGTCCCTAGGGATCCTAAGACCCCTAGGGACATATGTCATCATGTAATCGGTCGAAAGGGGTTGTTGGTTAACCTATGACCCCCTTTGACCCATATGAACAATTTTAATATGTCCCTAGGGGTCCTAGGACCCCTAGGGATATGTGTCATCATTTAATTGGTTGAAGGGGATCATAGGTCAACTTATAACCCCCTTTGACCTATATGAAGCATTCTAATATGTCCCTAGGGTTCATAGGACCCATAGGGACATTTGTCATCATGTAATGGGTCAGAGGGGGTTATAGGTCAACCTATGAGCCCCTTTTACCCATAAGAACGATTCTAATATGTCCCTAGGGGTCCTAGGACCCTTAGGTACATATGTCCTCATTTAATGAATCGAAGGGGGTCATAGATCAACCTATGACACCCTTTGACCCATATGAAGCATTCTAATATGTCCCTAGGGGTCCTAGGACCCCTATGGACATATGTCATCATGTAATGTGTCGAAGTGGGTCATAAGTCAACTTATGAACCCCTTTGACCCATAAGAATAATTCTAATATGTCTGTAGGGGTTCTAGGACCCCTAGAGAGATATGTCATCATGTAATGGGTTGAAGGAGGTCATAGGTCACCCTATGAGCCCCTTTGACACATAAGAATGATTCTAATATGTCCTTAAGGACATATGTCATCATTTAATGGGTCAAAGGGAGTCATAGATCAACCTATGACCCCCTTTGACCCATATGAAGCATTCTAATATGTCCCTAGGGGTCCTAGGACCCCTAGGGACATATGTCGTCATGTAATGTGTCAAAGGGGGTCATAATTCACCCTATAACCCCCTTCAAACCATATAAAAGATTCTAATATGTCCCTAGGGGTCTTAGGATGCTTAGGGACATATGTTATCGTGGAATGTGTCGAAGAGGGTCATATGTCACCCTACGATCCCCTTCGACTCATATGAATGATTCTAATATGTCACTAGGGGTCTTAGGACCCCTAAGGACATATGTCATCATGGAATGTGTCTAAGGTGGTCATAGGTCACCCTATAACCCCCTTCGACCCATATGAATGATTATAATATGTCTCTAGGGGTCCTAGGACCCCTATGGACATATGTCGTCTTGTAATATGTCGAAAGGGTTCATAGGTCATCCTGTGACCCCCTTCGACACATATAAATTATTCTAATATGTCCTTAGGGGTCCTAGGATCCCTTAGGGACATATGTCATCATGGCATGTGTCGAAAGGTGTCATAAGTCATCCCGTGAGCCCTTTCGACCCATATAAATGACTCCAATAGAAATAATATAGTAAAAATAATTATATATATATTATATTTATAGATTATAATAATAATAACATAATATATTGTTATATATTAATAAAATAAGTCATAATATTAATAATATATTACATATTATAATTTACATATGATAATAATAATAATATATTATAGATTATAATTTATATATGATAATAATAATAATATGTATTAATAACATATATATAATATATTACGTTATTATATTTAATAAAATATAGTAAAAATAATAATAATATATATTATATTTATAGATAATAATAATAATAATAACATAATATATTATTATATATTAATAGATTATATATTATATCTTTACGTTACGTTATTATTATATATATATAATATTATATAATATTATATTATTATATAATATATAGATTATATATTATTTTATATATAATAGTTATGTTATTATATTATATATTTATAGGTTATATATTATATCATTACATATTTCATAACTCAAATTAGTTATATCACTTACAAATTCATTTTTCCTTCTAATTTTTGTGCCTTTTCCCTCCAATTTTTATGCTGCCGGTACCGGATATCGAATCTCATATCGGATATCCGATACGAGATCCGATATGAGGTCGGATATCCGATCTCATATTGGATATCTAATCTCAAATAGGATATTTGATTAGGCTTGGGCCTTACTTTCCAAGTTTGATACCTAGATAGGTGAAAAAAAGTCAGAGCGGATTTTGAAGCGCTTTTAGATGTGTTCAAACTCTATTTTTTTCACATCACCATTTTTTGGCACACCATGATCCTACACATACCCAGTTGATAATAAAGCATTAGTTATGTTTTACAAAACATTAACATAGTAAACATTAATGTTCAACAAACCTATTAGTTATATTTTAGAAAACATTAACATAGTAAACATTAATGTTTAACAAACAAGTATTAGTTACATTTAAATACAAAATATTAACATAGTAAACATTAATGTTCAACAAACCTATTAGTTACATTTCAGAAAACATTAACATAGTATAGATTAACAACAAACCTATTGGTTACATTTTACAAAACATTAACATAGTAAACATTAGTTCAAAAAATCTATTATTTACATTTTACAAAATATTAACATAGTAAACCAATATGTCCTTTAAATAACATTACATTTTACAAACCTATTAGTTACATTTTAGAAAACATTAACATAGTAAACCTAGATGTACTAAATAACATACATGCATATTTTTTATTCACATACATGAGCTAGATGTGCATATTTGAGCTAGATGTTCACATACATGAGCTAGATGTACTAAATAACATGTGCATATTTTTAGTTACATTCAAATTTGTACATATTTATATACATACATGTTTTAAATTAAATTTAACTTTCAATTTTATATGTACTTATGTATTTATATCTTAACTCTGCATTTATAGATATCTAGATCTTTGCATATATATCATTATGGCATCCGATACTTGTGGAGCACCTATGTCCTCAAGGGAGACTAGTGTTCATGGAGGGGGTCCTAGTGCTGATTCGAGCACAACACATAGATGGACATCATCTATTGAGGATCTAGACAACATTTATTTACAGATACTATTACTAGATTATCTTGTGCTCTCGAGTATCTTGATTCTACATTGTTAGCTTCTACCACTCTCCCTAATAGGGAGAAGGTTGTTTCTATTAGAGATGAGTTGTGCCAAATGATTGAAATGATCTTTGGGTACAACCCATTTGATGGTATTAGTATTGAGACATTTTACTCTTCCCTTTCTCACAGTGTCACTAGCATTGTGAAGTATTCACAGATTGATGGTCAGGTCTCCACCACTATGGTGAAGACCATGTTTCCCTTTTATACAAATAGGCCTAGGGTTAGAGGTTATTTAGCGACAAATTGTACAAATCTTCTTGTCGCTCCATTTATGTATCCGCAATGGTCAGCCACGCATCATAGGTGGCCACAAAAGGATGAGTTTCCCCTTTATTTATGCAAAGAATTATTTGCAGAATTTCATTTACATCAAGATGTTGACTATATAGATTTTATAGGTCATGTTGGACAGGGTTGAGGCTGACTGTCAGAGAGATTTAGACCTATAGACACCCTTGCACCCGTTAATAAACGGGCAATGGTGAGTCCAAACCTTTTGGTCATGTCGAGAGGTCCATAGATGACTACTACGAGTTTGAGTGTTCTTAATGATACAGTTAGGACTTAGATATTTTCTAGCATTGCCATAGTTGTCGCACAATTACAAGAGATATCTTCAGATAGATGTGGTAGATACATGTTACGATCTCATGGTTCCGTTTCGACAGGTGCATCCTCTAGCATAGGAGCCAATGATCTATATCAGATGGTAGATCTACCATCACCACTAGAGGTTTTAGCCATATTAGATATGGATGCATTGCGTCGTATGACATCTTATTTAGTATCTAATCTTCTTGGAACATATTAGGCATTGTTGACAGTCATAGGGATTCCTCTTCGTGACATTGGTGGACACATTAGCCATATTTTGTCATGCACAACAGGACCACAACCCTCATAGGGACAGGAGGATATCCCTACACATTCTACAGCACTTGCTCCTATAGAGGGCCATACAACTCCTATCTCCACAATAGTCCCCACACCTACTGGTGATCCTGTAGCACTTGCTCTTGCTCTTGCTCCTGCTCTTGCACAGCCTAGTCTTAGAGCACCTATATTCTATGATTCAGAGATCACTCTATCACTACATGACTTAGATATCAATTAGATTGATAGAGCATTACATGATGCTATATTGTAAATTTATATATGTTTATATTTATTTTTTACTATAAAATTTACACATACATATTCTTGAGTGAATCAATTTAACTTATGTACATGTACATGTGTGTTCTATAGGGTCTTAGTGATAGTCTGTTGCATTTTGGAGATCTTCAGACCCCAACAAATAGTCCATGACATGAGTCACAAGTATGTTATGTATTTTTTATTATATATTTGATGGATATATATATTGTACACATATTCATGATATTTAATACATGCACGTATACACATGAATATGTATAATTTTATAATTTTACAAATTTCTTTCATTTGACGTGCAGGGCACAGATCCAGATTATAGAGCCTTTTGGGGTCAATGATCAAGAGGGGATGTGATTGATGTTAGTTTACACATACATGTCTATTTCATTGATGTTGCCAAGATATTTTATATATATACATGTACATGTCATTTCAGATACTTTTATATCCAGAGATGTATGTTATCTCAGATACATGTGTTATTTTACAGATACTTTTATATGGATATATGTATGTTATTTCATATACATGTCTTATTTCAGATACTTTTATATGGATGTACATGTTATTTTAGATACATTTGATGCATACATGTGGTATTTTAGAGATATTTGATGTCATATTTTGGAGACATTTTATATGGCATTTTGGATACTTTTTACCCATGTATGTATACATTATTTCATAGATGTGTTATTTTACATAGATGTACATATTATGTTCATGTTGAATGTATACATATGTTTTCAATAATGCATGTATTTAAGAATATAACTCGAGTATTAGAACTTAATGCCTTATGTATGTACACATGTTAAATTGATCTTTTAATGTCTTAATGTTTTATGTTTATGTATGTGTTATTCATGTTTACATATATGTGTTATTCTTGATATATATATTTCAATAAATGTAATACATAAATTCAATATATATTTCAATAAAATTAATACATAAATTCAATATATTCATGTATGTTTTATTCCATAGATGTATGTAACTATGTTCATGTGTTAAATGTAGACATTTATGTTTTCAATATTTATGTAAATATGTATATGTTATTGTTTTTAATGCCTTAATCTAAGTATAATTAACTATATTTAATGAGATGTCTTAAGGGCAACATATACATGTACATGTGTAACATATAAAGAGTATAACATAGAATATAACATAAATACATTTATTAACAATCATATGTAAGAAAACATAAACAATGTATATAAATACATATAAATACTAAAGGGGTTGTCTTAAGGAGAGGTCCTAAAAGGTGGTACTAAGGGGATGTCCTAATAGGTGGTCTTAAGGGGAGGTCCTAATAGGTTGTTTTAAGGGGAGGTCCTAATCTAGGTTGTCTTATATGAGATATCCATGTCTAATTTAATAAAAATAACAAAACATGTCTAATTTCACATATCCAAGATAAATGATCCAATGTATACAAATTTATAAAACAAATATTCTATCAATGTTAAATGTGAAAGTATAATCTAGCTATATAGACATCACTGAACTAAAGCTGCACAATAAGTACATACGTAAACTAGAGCTCCACAAACAATGTATTATTAGGATCCTCTCTAGTTTTTATCATCTCTAGAATTTTTTCATGTTCTTCAATAGACAGTTTCCACTTTTGATTTCCATGACATCCTCTTCTTTGTATTGCTTCAAATTGTAACTTTGTTGCTATAACATGGTTACTGTAATGTAAAACTTTTTCTCCAAGCTTGTATTCAATAAATTTAATGCCACTATTAGTTACCCTTGTTTGTTGATAATATGTTCCTTCAATAACAACTGATCCAATTGGATATGATTGTCCATCAACATCTATAGTTCCTTCTAGCAACTTGTGTTTTGCTTTTGTGCATCTTAAATGATAATAGTCCACATTTTCCACCTTATCTAGTAAGGCTTGAACTGCAAAAATATCTCCTGCATGTATATAAAAATATAGATAAATATAAATTAATTTTAAAGTGAATATGCATGTATATTAATTTATATATATGTAATATAATATATGCACACAAACCTACCATAACTAAATCAGAAATGCGCTCATAATCAATTGAATATACAAGATCATGAATGTCAATGTCAACGTCAGCATCTTCAAAAGGAGGCTTTCTAACTATCTCCTTCAAATCCCAATGTGAAACATATCCATTCACAATATTTTCACATGCACTCACTAGATTGCCCTTAATGCAGTCATCACAAAGACATGTTTTCTCTCCTACTTTAATTACTAGAGGTTTATGGTTTCCTGTAGTCATCACTTGATGCAAACTTCTAATACTAGAAATCATTTGACAATTGTAAGGATTAGATTGATCTATATTTGTGACAAATAGATTAAAAATAATTGTCATATTTCAAAATAGTTATATCTAATATAAAACTGAACAACTTGAAAATAACATTTAAAAATAAATATAACTTAGAACTCACCTTTCAATTCCCAAAAGTAACGCTTATTGTATTCAGTATCTTGAGTAGCAAAATGAACTTTGCACCATTCAACAATTTGATTTGCACTCTCTATCTTTTTCCCTATATGTAAATACAATATGCATATATATAAAATTTAAAAGTATATATGCTACTAGTATTAAACATGCACATTAAATGCATATATTTACCTGCAAGTTCATGTTGTCAAAGCGCACGCTTTATACATGCTCCTGCTCTATCATGCTTCCCTTTTCCGTGTCCACTTTCAAAGAAATTCCATAAAAACCTAACATTAGTTCTAGCATGTTGCATTGCTAACCAATTAAATGCTTTTGCAGATTTGAATTGTCCTGTATCAAATCAAAATAGGCACATGTGTACAAATAAATATAAGTTAAATAAATGTATAAGTTCATGTATACTAACCTGTACATCCATCAGACCAAATCCAGTGCTCTGAAACATTTATTCCACGATTTCTAAGATCTTCAGAGAACATTGCAAAACAATGAGCCACATAACTCCTATCATGAACTCTATCATTTTCATCCAACCTTTCTATCTGATCCACCTCAAATTTTGCATGTCTATAGGTCACTTGCACAAATATTGCAACTTGTTTAGAATGATAATATTTCCCTTGAAGCTCTATTTGAGGTGCAAATGTATAATTCTTAGAAAAATCTACAACTAAAAGTATACAACCAGGTGGAAAACAATTTTTTGAATCACAAAACTGTTTAGCTTGCCATCGTGCACCATGACAATGTTGGATATGTGGATATATCAATGAACAAAACTTGGTCATAAACTCATCATAAAGCAATTCACTTTCCTTCAATAAAATTTTTCTAGATTCATCTCCTGTCTTATTTTGGTATGTCTCATATTCATGTCTAATCCATGAGACTGGTGTGGATTCATTAATAATCTCAATTTGCATTTTAGAAAATTTGCCTAAATCTCCACAATCTTCACATTGATTTGTGATGCATTGCACTTTAAAACTCATCTAAATCTTCTAATTTATCACATAATATGGACTTTACAAATTGTGTTTTACTGCTAGGGATGACCAAATTAGGATCAAGTACTACCATAACTTTTTTATATGATTGCAAGTGTCGATCAAATTCAATATGATTTCAACAACAACAAGTTTCACACATCTTATTTATGCGTACAAAGGAAGGATGCAAACTCTCAAACATTCTCTGACATATTTTGACATTTGAAAATTCTTGCTTGAATGTTTGAAATAATTCACTTTGAGTTATATCTATGAAATATTTTGGATGTTCAATTTTGGCCCCTGTCTCTTGATCTTTAATTTGTATATTATCACGCTTGTTGGAAGAAACACGAGAATGTGTGGTCCAAAATTCAATAACTTGTCTTTTCACATCTTCAAAAAATTTGTCTTTTCAAGGAACTCTACAAATATTCACCCAGGTATTCTCAATGTTATCATCTAGCATATTTCTCCTCTTGATGTATCTCTGAATAGTTCTTCTAGATATATGTAGTACATCAAAAATTGCATGTACATGTTTTCTATGTGTCAATTTTCTACTAGATATAGTGGTCATCAATGCTCTATGTGCATTACTCAAATCACCTCCTTGAGTTGTGTTGTCAATTTTGTTATAAGCATTTTGCAAATTTTCAACTATTGTTTTATTAATATTATGTGCATGGTTTTTCCTGTTATCAACACACAACTCTAAAACAGGTCTCATATCTTTTCTCCTAAATAACTTGACAAATAATTGTGCATGTCCAAATATACTTTTATCTTTAAAATATTCATCCTGCATGTTCTGATAATGCTTTCTAATAGTGTTATCATTTATCAAATATTTAGATGGAATGTGGTGAAAAAGTAGTTCCTCATCCAAATCCATCAAATTTCTTGTGCCTTCTAATTTGTTTCTAATAGTAGAACTACCAATTTCTTCCTCTTCATTACTTTCATTCTCTTCATGAATCTCATCCTATTCAGGAATTTCAGTAGGTTGGTTTTGGTTACATTTAGTATGACCTTTCATTTTTTCAACTCTTTTCCTATCACATTTCCTTGATCTTTTCCTTTTACTGCCCATTGAATACTTTTATCTATAGAAAAAAATAAAATAAAAATATTTTGAATACTAAATACCAGCTAATGCTTCAATTTAGAATACAAAAAAATAAAAATAAGTCTAGGTGGGAAAAAACACCTTACAAATATTTGATCTTTTGTGATTCTAAGGATTTTTGTGAAATAATTGCTGAAAATGACTTCAAAAATCATTGTCTTCCAAAAATGCTCTTCTACTTTTCGGTGTTTTCTATATTTATTAAAATAAAGAAAACGCAAATCTTGTTTGTTACATGAAACAACTTGAAACTAACTTATTTTATGCTTGAAACTGTCAACCTAACTGCTTGCGGTTAGTTGGGTCGAAAGGAATTCTAGCCAAAACCCTTTCGGCCAGAACGGTTTCGGCCGGAACTACCTAGGTGGCAGCCACACAAGCAAAAATAAGAATTTTTGCAAACTTCTCACTTTGAAGGCCAATTTGACCTACTAAATTGAAGTTTTTTTAAAAACTAAAAATATAGTTTTGTAGGTCTCAGAGTCAATATTACGATCATATAATTTTATTATTATTTTGATTATGGATAATATGTTCTAATTTGAAAATATTACAAGTAGGCATTTTAAGGTTCAGGAATTTGTCTATTCAAAAATAAGAAAAAAATAGTTAATCATGTTCAAAAATTATTATTTTTTAATGTTACACTAGAGGAGAGAGTCTTCTTCAAGAATATGTAATTTTTTTTTTTAAAATATGTAGATTTGATAGAAAAATTTTGACGGGAGAAAAAAATTGTCAATTTCTGATAACTTTGACTTTGACTAGTGATAACTTGAAAAATATTAGCCAAATTTCATTTTTTCTTTCTTGGTGCACTAGCTATACATGTTGACTCTAACATATTCAAAAATCAAACCAAAATATGAATATTTGCATATATTTGTTTGATGGGAAAAAAACTCTATATTTTTAGCATTTAAAAAAAAATTAAAATAGACTTTAAAAATTAAAAAATAGATAAAATTTTTCCTCAATTTTTTTTTAAAAAATTACAGACATAAATTTCATCTAATTTTACACATTTCATTAGTTTACATCATCTTCAAATTCTAAGCATAAATGCCACTTCTATATCATTAAAGTTGAAGACTTTAAATTTTGATATCACTTCTCCTTTATAAAAGGTGACATAGGTTTGTGCTTGTACCCTATTGAGATGCATGAGAGCCTGACTCATCCCCTTCCCACCAGAATAGAAATGGCACTATTTGGTCATTACCTAGTCTTTTTATGGATGCCATTGGAGATGTGGATATTATTCTTGTTACTAAGACATATGAGATCTTGACTCATCCCCTTCCCAATATTCCTAAGTACCAGTGGTTCTTTGTCCATCAGAATGAGGTCAATTTTTTTGGGAGTGTCGGGGGTTCAAGTGGGGTTGCCTACCTCATCCATGATCACCTCATCAATATGAATATTATGTATTCTAATGACCTTGCTAGATTAATAAGGGTATTTATTAGAAGCATACTAGACATAGATCTCTTCATTATTGTTTGTTATTTCCCGTCAGCTACTTCTCTATATACAATTCACAGCCCCAACAGTGATGTGACCTCAATGACTAGATTGACAAATTATCTGCTTTGGGGAACTTGGTTATTTTATGGGACTTCAATGCCCACACCAGAGATCTTCAAGTTCATTTTCATGATTGGTGGACTGACTCCCTTTGTACTTCCAAGTCTGATAGTGATACAACTAGTTTACAATGTTTCTCGGATGACATTGATGGCCCCTTAACATGATATGGTAGACACCTCCTTCATCTTTGTGTCTTTAACTCTTGTGGTTCTTAATAGGATCCCTTGCTTCCCCAACTCTTAGTTATTTACTTGTTGACCTCATTGTGGCAGTGCTAGTGTCATTGAATACATCCTTGCCTACACCCCCATCATCCCCTTCATAAGTCACTTCTTCACCTCCCACCTTTTGTTGGCTGACCACAACCTCCTTAGCCTCACCTTTTGTGCCCCTCTCATCAACCCCTCTCCCACCCCCATCCTCCCCCTACTACCCCTCTAAACTGCCATCACCTAGCCACACTACCTTTTTCTTCATTGACACTGATCATGACTTCTTCATCAACCAAATCAAGTGTGCTCTTTAGGTTGCTGCCCTTATAGACTTGTCTTGTTCTTCCACAATGTATGACCTCATCTCCATGATAATTCAAGATTTCATTTTCCTCTCTTTCCTTCATTTCTTTGCCCCCATTGGAGCTTTTCCCTCTCGCCCTAGCTCCTGTCCCTAGAACCATTGGTTTGATGATGACTGCAAGTCCTTCACTGTCTTATTCTCTCCAGCTTCATTAATTAGGATCCCTCCTTTCAACAAGTTAGGTTCTCCTACCATAGCTTCCTTTTCTAGAAGAAGCATCTCTTTTACCTTGAGGAGTGCAAGTCCCTCAGTTCTTCCCTATTGAGCTCCTTGAAGCACTTTTGGTGCACACTCTATCACGAACACTTTGTTTTCCCTACTGACCTAGATTTCAGCACCTTCATCTCCTACATTGTACCCTTTATGACATTCTTGGTCAACCTCCCCCTTGCATCACACCCCCCTCCTCCATTGCTACCTCTTTACCATCTCCACCATTGTTGAGGCTATTAGAGTTGTGAGTTGTAGCAAGGCAACTGATTAGGAAGGGTTCCATGTGGAGCTCTTCAAGCTAGGGATTTATGTTCTTGGTTCTTATCTTGTTGATCTCTTCAATAGAGTGATGTGTACTAGCTTTCCATTGTCTTCGTCTCACCATATTATCTACCTGATCCACAAGGTTGGGTCGGCCTATGATCTAGGGAACTATAGGACCATTATGATTGGGCATTGCTTTTCCAAACTCTATGCCATAGTCTTGCACATTATTCTCAAAAGATAATTGGATAGATTAGGTTGCGGGGCTAGAGGCCATGTTAGTTTCCATGATGATTTTCAAACTACAATCCATATTCTCATCCTTAGAGCCATCATCAAGGAGGCTCGACACCTCTCAAAAAAATTCTATTGTTGCTTTTTAGACTTTTACAAAGCCTTTGATTCTAACCCCCACTCAACACTATTTCAGAGACTCGAGGATATTGGGGTCTCTAAGGTTCTACTTATTTCCATCATTATACTTTATGAGATGGTTGTTGGTCATATTAGAACTCCCTTGGGCTTCTTTGATTTCATTTAGAGTTCTACTAGGGTCAAGAAGGGTTGCCCACTTTCTCCAATGTTGTTTAGCATCACATTGATGAGCTTGAGTCCTATCTAAGGAGCTTCTCACTTCCCAAGGATAGGTGTTGTCTTTATTTGGTTTAGATTTCCATCCTTCTCTTTGTTGATAATGTGGTGCTTTTTTCTTCCTCCTCTAATGGGTTACAACATCTTTTGGATGGGTTAGCCTCCTTTGTGATTCTCGGCTAGTGGTGGTCAACTTGAGCAAGACTTGGGTTATGGTTTTCAATGGCTTGAAAACCTCTAATCTCCACTTATATTTTAGGAGCACCAAGATTGAGATGAATTCAAGCTACACCTATTTGGGCATCAAGTTGTTTGGGTTGTGCTTTAGTCTAAGACCAACCATGATGCCACAGGTTAGCAAGGGGCTGAGTTCACTTGCTTTACTTGAGAGATAATGCTTCAAACAGCCTTCATATGATATCATGTCTTAGATGTATATCTTAGATTCCCTGGTTAGACCTACTATCCCTATTGGCTCGACTATCTGGGGGGCCTCCCTGCTAGCCACTAACTGGGCTTTGGTGGAGAGGGTTCAAACTCTTCTTCTTCGACACCTCATTTGTTATCAGTCGTCTACTCCTCCAATTATTATCTTGGTTGAACTCAATGCTCACCCCTTCAAACTCTTCACGATCTTTGATTTGGTTTGGTTACTCTAGAGCCTCAAGGGCTTTGTGGACTTTGGTGATGGGAGATATTGTTATTCCTACTTGGCCTACCACTCCTTAGTTGTGATTGTAGCTTCAATCCCCCTACTAATCGCGCTTGGTGCTAGTATACTCAAGCCTCCAGTCTCCTCCAATTAATGGGTGATATTAACCACCTTCCTCCCTTTCAATACTCCCTAGATGCTCTTGCTCATCTCCTCCCACCTCAAATGGAGTTGAATGAGATTACCAAGATGGACATCTATAGGAGGTATATGCAAGTGACTTGGGTCAACTCGCCTGGGAGCCTCCACCTATATATGGCCTTCTATACAAAGAACTATATTGGCATCTAGGATGGTATTATTGTTTGACCTTACTACTCTTCCCATCGGTGGCCTCATACCTTACGTATCGAGTTAGGCTCCTTTAGAGTTTGGTCTCATTGACTCCTTAACCAAACAGATCACCAAACCAACAATGATGAGAGAATTTTCTAGTGTTGAGACATGAGTGTGGCTGAAATTGAGATCCATTTCCTATTCTACTATCCATTTTACTATAAGATTCGAGGGAGGTTCTATTTCTTATTGAGGGGATGTAGGTCCATGTTCTCCTTCAGATATGATGATCAACAATGTCTTGCTCTCTATCTCTAAGAGACCTTCCGTCTTTGGGATTCACCCTTCAGGAATATCCCCCCTTTGGATCTACATTCCTTCATCTACTTATCACTTCCTTCTTCACTTCAGTTATCTCTCCTAGGGGAATCAAGCAGTGTGGGAGCTCATCGACTTCCACTCACATCAGATCAATGAAACCGCACAAGCATTACACACGCATGCACCATCAACGACAATGACCCTCATCTCTCCAGTGATGGGTTTAGACTTCTCCACATATAGACAATGTTTTGAGCTACTTTTTGATGACTATGAATTGCTAGTTGCTTCGTGGTTTCAAAGTCTCTCTTGTACAATGTTGTTTCTCTTCATTTTATTCTTTCTCTATTTGTTTCCTTTTTCTCAAGCACTATTTGTTGGTCTTGTTGCCTTCTAGCTTCTCTTTGTTCTTTCAGTCCCTTAGGCCCAATTATGATCTCTTATTGGACATTAATAGTTTATCTTATCTTATCTTATCTACTTTCATAATTATTGTAGTTCGTAGAGCCTCTTGTTGTTCTCCCATGAATTATTGATGGAGACAAGCCTACAGTGGGATACATTTATGAGGACATGGATATGGTTAAAGAGGCAATTAGAAAATTTTATGTAGGGAAGCAGGATAAATAGAGTCTCATATGTATTTTCATTGATTAATGATGGCACAATCTACTTTACAGACCTATACATGTAGCTGCCCACTTCCTTAATCCAATATTCCAATTTAGCCCAAATTATAAGGTCGATGATGACATGTAGTGGGCTCTATGATGTTGTGGAGAGAATCTCACTAGATGAAATAGTTGGAACATATGTAGTTCATGAGATACTGCAAAGAGCTTGACTAGCTCTATCTAATTAAGATGAAGATTTTTTTTGGTTTTGTGTTTTTTCTTCTTTTTTTTGGAATTTTGGTGATATATATGATTTTTATTTTTATTTTTTGAAATATATATAGATAATTGATAATGCAATATCAGGAACTAATTACAAAAAATAATCAACTTCTATTTAACTAATTTGACTATTTGTACATTTAATAATGACAGAGACTAAAATTGCAATGAATTCAATCTTTTGTAACAATGGAGAAATTGTATAAAATGTAAAGTAGGTAGCCTAAATGAAACAAGTTTAGCCAACTACTCCCCTAAAATCCACATGACTCCCAATTGGTCCTGGTAGTTTCTTCAAAGACATATTACGTTGCACAAGATTTGCATCCCTAGATTAAAAAAACTAATCAGATATGAGTACTTGTAATGAACCTTTTACAAACTATTTATGTCTAGGATTCAAAGATATTAACTAGTGTATCTTAGTAGGATTCCCTTTGGACATAGTTTCTATGGTCTACCTCTTTTTCTCAAGAGCTACTCCTATCTAAGGCTCTCTACCTCTACTTGGAACCTTGCTCCTGCATAGTGTCCATGTCAGTGTAACACTAGTATTGAGGTATGTTAGGATGACAGAACACTAAGACAAGTTTTTAGGATTAGAGGACAATGGGCCTCATTTTTGGGATGGTAGGGGCATGACCAAGGGATAATGACAAAGGGAGGATGGGGTAATGATGGGTTTCTTATTATATATATATATATATATATATATATATATATATATATATATATATATATATATATATATATATATATATATATATATAACTTAAAATTCTAGTTTTGAAATGATGTTTCAACATAAAACACCAATTAACATACTTGAACAAAGCAAAATTGTAACAGAAACTAGAACCATTGAATATTCAACTTAGTAACATATTACATACCCAATAGTAACATTTAAAGTTGCGTAGTTGAAATCTATCAAGGTTTTACTTGATACATTATTCCTTAAATTTCACAGGTTTCCCTACTTATCTAGGCATTCCATTGTCTTTGCAAGACAATCTACCTTTGCCTTGTGCTCACTGAGCCAATTTATTTCCATGATAATATTATAGGACCCTAGAGATGCTGCATATAGATTAACATCCATAAAGAAATTCATGAAGTCTACATAAGCCTTAAACAAACATTGATTTACTTGAGCCTTTGACTGGTTTGGATACTCAATAGTCCAGGGTTTTCCAAAAATCTAGTCCCTTTTGGAAATCTACTTGATAAGTTTAGGGATATAAAACATTATGTGGCTCTAGTATCAATTAATATAGAGATGGGGTTTCCATAAATCTCACCCAAGGTTTCTATGGGACCCAAGTGTTGTTCTACCTATCAGTTATCCAAGACTCATGGATCTTTTGCTGAAAAATGGCTTGCTAAGGAGGTAGGGAGGTCATTTTTTTTGGTTAGAGGTGTCCTTATTAGGATATTGGTTGTTGCAGTAGTCTTTGTCATATGTGAAACAATCCTTGGCCTGTCCCTTCCTCTCATTTATGTTATTTCCATTGTTACCGCTGAAATCTCCTTTAGATTCTTTACTATTATTCCCCTAGAAACCAGATTTGTTGGACTTAAAGTTTTCAAAGCTCTTTTTGTGAGCCCAAATTCAGAAATAGTGGCATTCCAATTGATCTTTATTTTGTTGTCTCAAATGGAATCATCCTTCCTAACCTTGTGTTTCTAATGAATGACTTTTTTAAGGGCCTCTTCCATGGTCTGTGGAGCCAACACATCTACTACTCCCCCAATTATGTTATTCAGTCCCATGACAAATTTCTTAACCTTGAGGTTCCTATCCTACTAATAGGTAGGGACATATTGCAGTAGTCGGGGTGAATTTTTCCTAGTGTCAATGTACCATTAGGTCCCCTTGCTTGAGGTTTTGAAAGTCTAACAAATTTTGATCATAAAAAGTTTGGGGTATCCATCAGTTCTTGGAGATGCTAACAAATCTGTCCTAGATGATTTCTATGGTCTTGATGTTCAATTCTATTTTGGTGTTTCACCACCAAGTAGCTACTTCCCTAGAAAGATGGTAGATTCCTCAAACCACATTAGAGGATTCAAAGAAACTTTTGATCTCAAAATATTATTTCATTTCTATCATCCAAGCCTTGAAAACTTTGCTAGATTCAAATCCAGAAAATCTAGGAGATTTAATATTCTTAATGTTGGTCGACAGATTACACAGTATCTCTTATCTCTTTTTCTTTTTAGATGGTATTTTAGGAGATCTAGTTTTATGTGCACTATGAGAAGATAACTCTTGCTTAGTTCTAGGAGGGAGGAGTAAGTATCCTCCTATCCTTTCCTAAGTTGAGTTGCTAAAGTATTCATTCGTTTATCCATGTTTTCCATCCTAGTTTGAGTGTCCTGCAAGACTTGGACTAGTAGATCCATGGGATTTTGAGGGATGGAATTCTAAGGAATGGTCCCATTAGACATCTCATTCTCTATATTGTTTCTATTATTTTCTATTGTGTTTGTTTATTATAATATACAATTGGTTCCTTTATCAATATTATGTTTTCATACATATACTCATAGAGAGAGAGAAGATACAATTATATTTCTCAAAACAAATTAAATACGAAATGCCATTTTTTCTCATTATTCTCCAATAAACAAAATGGAGATCTGTTACTACTATACAACCATATTTATTTAGAAAATTCCTCCCTCTTCTAAGGATACATAGAGATACTTTATCAAAATTTCTTAAGGCAACTTGACACTTTATTCCTTTATATCCTGTCTATTTCCTTCCTTGGGATTTTCCTACACTTTACAAAGTATATGATAGATCATAAGTAGGTTCATTTTTTTGGCATTCAATTTTTGAATAAGTTTGTTTGTCATAATTGCCTTCTTGGTAGGACTCCACCTGTCTCGTTTCTTCTTGATCTGAAGCAAATCATGAGCTATAGTTTCATCATCCTTTGCTATAGTACAATAGGAGTAATCAAATTTTGGCATATTCTTAATTAGAAATAACAATATAGGATGTCAAGTTTTCTTTCAAGGAGTAATTCGGGTGTGTATCTTGTTTCAATTTTAATATTATATTTTTAGTTTTTTAAGCAGGACTATGATGAGCCCAAGGTTTAGTGTCAAACCTAGAGCTTTGATACCATATGCAACATACTAATTTTTTCCGATTCTAAATAAGCAATTAATTATAAACAAAATAAACAATATCTTTCATATTTACATGAAAATAGCTATAACAAGTACTCTACGTATTCAAATGAAAGGGATCAAAGGTTATAATAGATTAACAAAATCCTAGTGCATTGAAGAGAGTAACTAACTTATCAATATTAACCAACTAACATATATTCTGTTAGAGTAAATAACTATTATTTATGCTTTACTTAAGTTTGCTTAGGTTAATGCATTTAGTTATTAGTTGTCATCTAGGAGTTGTTGACAACACAGGAGTTTGTTCCTACTTAGTCATACTTATCTTCTCACCTACATAGAGGATAATCCACCTTTTGTGGATGTATGCTTAACTGTCAGCCTTATCTCCTAGCTCTTTCTAGCTTGTTCTACAAGCTTCCTAGCGGCCTTTATAAATAGGTTCTCTCATCTCATATTGTACAACCATTTCATTTTCTCATTGTTGCAATATATTTTCTCACTTTGTTGCTCCAAGCTCTTCTTTCTTCCTTCTTCGATTTCTCTTCAGCAGGTTATTTGCATGTAGGTGATCTTGGTGAGCTGTGAAGTTGGCTTTCACCAACTTCTACATGGTATCAGAGCCTCCCTGCTGCTTCCTGGCTGAAGGATTTTTGAAGCAACGATTCAAATACACAAAAACTAGTTTGTTTGTGAATTTTTCTTCAATCAAGAGGAAAAGAAATTTTTTGGGGCATTTTGGGCCTAAACAGATGTTGCCATTGAGTTTAGAAGGCTTGTTACAATCAAGATCTATATAAAATTTGTCTATTTTGGACAAAGTTGCTATGGGAGGCAAAAAAAAATTTACCCGAGAAGTCGTACAGACTAGTATAAACGCATTTATTGTGAATTTTTTGAAAACAAATTTAAAAACCAAGCATCACCACATAGCCAGCATGCCACCAGCAATAGCACTGTGATGCCACCAGCTTGCGGTTGTCGCTATGTGGCCCCCGCCATGCTCTCAGCCGTTTGCCCACCAAGTGGCACTATTGGAGCTCATCGCCCCTGCGACCACCACTACTAAAAATTCCACCTACTTATGTCACTTGCCAGTCTACTTACATCATTTCCCAACTGCCACATCACCTTTTTTTGATGTGACATCATCTTCTGATAGGTTGACATCATATTCTAGCTACTGACATCAACATTCTAGCAGCCATATTTTTTTCTGGTGACATCCAGTTGATGACTGTAAGGTCTTCAAATTTTTTTTTATGTTTGTAATTTTCCAATGAGCTTGTCCTTTGGAGTAGTAGTTGATTTTTTGGCCATAACTTGAGCATACAGAGGTATTTTTCCAATACAAAAGAAGCATCAGGAAGATGGTTAAGAGATGGACATAATGGTGTTGGTTTCATTTCATTCCAAGTTCATTTGAGCTCCCATTTTTGGCATTGCAGTAGAGGCTTCTATTTCCTCCTTCTCTGCATCTGGAATCCAGGTTCTTTCTCAATTTTTATGCTTTCTATAGTTGTTTTCTTTGGTATTTGAGGGATATCTTTATCAATTTTAGGGGGGGCATTTTCTTTTCTATAATTTACTTTATAATAAGACCCTTCTACTTTTATCTTCTTCTCTCAATGTCAAATCTTTTTGTGACCCAGCTCATGCCACACAACTACATGGGGTGTTTCTCTAGTCGGCCCCTAGGAGTTTTTCCCTAATCAGCTAATAAGGTTGGTTTTTTAAAGAATTTTTTAAAAATATAAATATGAGTTTCATTTTTTTCAATTTACATTTATGTGAAATCAAGTTATTGGGTTTTGAATTGGGAAGAAAGAAATATTTGACAAACTTCAACCTATTTTCGAATTTTGGAGGAAGAATTTACGACATGGGCAATAAAGATAAAAGAGCAAGTAAATATGCACGAAGAAGAACTAAGGAACAAGAAGATGAAAATTATCAAAAAATGCTAGCAAGATACTATCTTAGATCAGGTACACACGCACAATCTTTTTTCCAATGTATTTAATTAGTTTATTTAGTTAGGATTAGGGTTTAAATCCAATTAGGAATATGATATTTATCTTAAATTAGCATTACTATTAACTTAATATTAAGAGTTTATTTGAAATTATGTTCATATGTAGGCCATTAGGGTTTATTCAAGTATCTCTATATTTAGTCCTTAGGGTAAATATTACATTATGAATAAATTTAAATTATGAATTTATTTAGCACAGGAATTACCTTGTTTATTCAATTATGTTAATAATTTATAGTCCATTAAGGTTTATTAGATTATGATTAAATTTAAATAAATGAATTTATTTAGGACGTAGTCAACCAGGACAACCTACTGACATTGGAGAAGGTTCATCCCAAGTTCAAATAGGTACATGTGCATCTCTTGCAAGTATATAATATAGATCTCTCTAGATTTCTAGGTCTCTATCAAACTTTATATCTTTAATTTTTAAATTTAGTGAGTGATATTTCCCCTTATAAACTTACTTGATTTTATTTGTTATATCGTGCATGTGCAACTCTAGTAGATGATGAAAATGTTGGACAAGAGGAAATTGAAGATGAAGCAATGGATATTGAAGAAGGACCATCTAAAGGTTAGATAATTTAATCAAGTACATAATATTTCACTCAAGTTAAACATGTATATATGTATACATATATGTCCCTTAAAGAGATTGTATCTTAAGACTTTGTTTCATTTTTTCTTGTGCAGCCCGAGATCAAACAACAAATGAAAATGTTAATCTAGCTCAAAGATTGAAGAGAAAAAATTAATCATAGAAACGTAGATCATTTAATTGAAATGGATGTGGAAAAATTGAGAGAATATGCTAATCAACCTACACATACTACGAAGAGGAAATTGAATAAAAAGTCTAAAGACATAATTGCACAATTTGAGAATCTATCAACACTGGAGAAAACTCAACTATTATCAATTTCACTTCTTAAAGATGAATTAAAAGAGCCACTGAGACTATTGGGTATAGATACAAGTATAAAAAAGAGGAGGACTTCTAAACTAGAAAAAGATATTGTTGAAAGTGTTAAGGAAGGGTTACATTCCATTGGGAAAAAAACTAGATCTGCGAATAAATCCATTGCACGAAGAGTGATACTGACATCTATTTTAAATAAGAAAACATCCCAAAATAGACAGATCTCTTCATTATCATCTCATTTTGAGTATAGTCGAAAGACAGTACTACATTATCTGAAAAGGAGAAACAATTTGAATGATAGTACATTAGAAGGCAATTAGGCACTAATGTGTAGAGCTCCTCGATCTAACGGGATTGGAGAAACAGTTAAGAACTTAGTTATTCAATTTTGGATTGATAATACTCATCCTTCACCAAATAGAAGAGATATCATCAAGCAGAGGATTGGGCCTAAGGAATATATTCAACATGCAAAACATTGGTTGGATGTCACTCAACATGAATTGTATCTCTCATTTTTAAATTTAAATCCTAACATAAAGATTGGACAAACAATGTTTGAAAGATTGAAGCCCTATTTTGTGAAGATAAATAAATCTTTTGAAACATGTTTTCAATATCATGTTGAATTTGATCTATACTATGAAGGGTTTCAAAAGATGATAGAAGAAAGTGGTGGAACTTCTCAAAATACTTTTCCTAAATGATCGAATCAATTCATAACATCAATCTTATGTGACAAACCAAATGATTGTGCAATAGGTGAAATAGATTGCATAAGAGGAACTTGTGAAACATGTGGTAACTTGACTAAATTTCCTTTGAGAGAAGAAGATACTAATATGACAAGGATGGTAAAATGTAAGAGATATAAGTACATAAAGCCAGAAACAAAAGCTGGAAAAGAATTAACAAGGTTAGAATATGTAGAGGATGAGATATCAACTAGAGAATTTATGTCAAATTTTCGTAAATTGATTCAACTATATATACGCCATGCATTTTTTGCTAAGTGGCAAACAGAACAATTTCAAACACTAAAAGAAACTTTCCCACTCAGAACAATTCTATCTGTTGGTGACTTTGTAGAGAATTACTCTTTCTTATCTCAAAAACAACTTCAAGCAGAATACTACTATACAGAGCAGGTTACTATTATGGTTCAAGTGTCTTATCGACATGCACAAATTGATCTAGATGGCGTGGAAAGTATAGATCAAGCACAAGTCATTAAAAAAGAGTATCACTTTTACATTAGTGATGACAAAGAACATGACACACATTTTGTAGAACATTGTTTTAAGATATTTTTTGAATATTTGAAAAACAAAAACATTAAAATAGAAAAACATTTTGTATGGTTAGATGGATGTGCAACACAATTTAAATCAGCTAGACCATTTTATGCATTATGTAGATATCATCAATACCTTAATATACCACACATTTGGAGTTTTTTTTAGAGTGGACATGGAAAGGGTGAGCATGATGGTGCAGGAGCTTGTATTAAATGTGCTTTAAGAACCTATCAAATGGACTATAAAGGATATCACATTAATAATGCTCATGATGTGGTTGAGAGGTGTAAAACACATTTTTCGATGCCAACAAATATAGATAACACATCATCACAAGCCGATCAAGTCATACCATTTAGAGTGTTTTGGGAGGTATCAGGTATATATAAATTAATTTGTTCATATTTTTAAATTGAATCTTAAATTTATATTTAATATGTTACCTTAGATGATCTCTAACTAAATTATGGACCTTGTGTACATTCAGGTGTTGATAGAAGATCAATGCATGCATGCAAGAGGGTAGAGAAGACACGATCTTTGCATTTAGTTATGAGTACAAATAGTAATGTGTGGTCATTGTACACAAGAGAATACTCATGTTTTTGTCCTGATTGTATTGATGAAGACTATGATGGTTGCATTAATCAAGAACATGGATATGTGGGTGAATGGACTTTGGTGCCACTAGATGTTATTAATACGAATGAGTTTGAGGATGAAAACGATGATGATATTCCATTGATTTCTAGTGATTATAACAATATTTCAAGATTGATCAGAGTTGGTATGTATGAACTATATATATACCGGGATCATGTACATGTATAAATTTTTCATAATTTTGGTTAATTTTTATTATATATATGTACTTATGTACATGACATGTATCCAAAATTTTGACATATATAAGTTTGTGTAGGAAATGTTTTTGCAGTCATGGCAGAATTGAAAAATGTAGAAGGTGTTAGCTATTATTTATTATGTTGCACCATGGAAAGAGAGAAGCTAACAAAGACTGAAATAAGTGATGAAATTATTTTTCCCACAGGTTAGTATATAGTTGAATTATGTACATCAATGTCAAGTATCTATGTGTTTTATGAATTCAAATTCTTTGACTTAAATTCAAGATTGATGCATTTTTTAAATGTGTACATGTGCAGGTTCTGTTAAACATGTACAGGGAAGATATTTGAGGCAAAGAAAAGTACTTAAAAATGGGATTCATTTCACCGATTATCAACCTAACAATAAGGTATATCAATATAGTAACCATGTTATTGCCACTGGTCTAACTCTTCATCCAGTCAAAGGACCTGGAATACGTAAGTGGAGGCTTCATATTGATGATCATGAGAAAATATTAATGTTATCCAAGAACGAGCTGATCCACTTGATATGAGATAGAAACAACTCCTAATTTGAAATGTAATTCAAGAAAAAATTGAAATTTGGTTCAAACTATTTGAAATTTGGTGGAATAACTAATTTTCTAAATTGAACTTTTACTCTTTCATTTTTAACTCAATGTCTTGAATTCAAATTGTCATAAAGTAACTAATTATAGAAATTATGAACTTATATGTATGTGTGTACTCTAATTACCTGACATGTGCACCTTGAGGGAAAGAAATTCAAACATCACTTGTCTTAAGGGGATGAAATTAGGAGTTTGTAAAATTAATTATATTGAACTTTCTATTTCACTTAACTTGTCAATTTTAGGACACATGTAAGCTTTCAATTTAACTAATTAGGACATGTGCTTTCAATTTTAGGACATGTGAGCTTTCAAGTTCAAATTGCGATTTGTTTAACTAAATTTTGAACATGTACATGTTTTAAGTTGGACTTGAATTAGAACATTGGGCTTAAGGGGATAAAATTCTAGGATGTGTACAAATTAAAATTTCACTATGATTAACATTTGAAATGTAACTCAAGAACAATTTGAAATTTGGTTCAAACTATTTGAAATCTGGTTGAACAATCATTTGATCAATTTGAAATTTGGTGGAATAACTAATATTCTAAATTGAACTTTTACTCTTTCATTTTTAACTCAATGTCTTGAATTTATTTAACTTTCTATTATATTGAACTTTCTATTTCATTTAACTTGTCAATTTTAGAACACATGTACGCTTTCAATTTAACTAATTAGGACATGTGCTTTCAATTTTAGGACATGTGAGCTTTCAATTTAACTAATTACTTGACATGTGAGCTTTCAAGTTCAAATTGTGATTTGTTTAACTAAATTTTGAACATATACATGTTTTAAGTTGGACTTGAATTAGAACATTGGGCTTAAGGGGATAAAATTCTAGGATGTGTACAAATTAAAATTTCACTATGATTAAAATTTGAAATGTAACTCAAGAACAATTTGAAATTTGGTTCAAACTATTTGAAATTTGGTTGAACAATCATTTGATCAATTTGAAATTTGGTGGAATAACTAATTTTCTAAATTGAACTTTTACTCTTTCATTTTTAACTCAATGTCTTGAATTCATTTAACTTTCTATTATATTGAACTTTCTATTTCATTTAACTTGTCAATTTTAGAACACATGTACGCTTTCAATTTAACTAATTAGTACATGTGCTTTCAATTTTAGGACATGTGAACTTTCAATTTAACTAATTACTTGACATGTGAGCTTTCAAGTTCAAATTGCAATTTGTTTAACTAAATTTTGAACATGTACATGTTTTAATTTGGACTTGAATTAGAACATTGGGCTTAAGGGGATAAAATTCTAGGATATGTGTACAAATAAAAGGGATGAGTTCTATAGATTTACTCAAGTTAGGAATTATGTACAACTAATTACCTGATACTTGAAGATTTAATACATGATATATTACCAGACATTTAAATTACATGAACTATATGTGTGTGTGTGTGTGTGTGTGTGTGTGTGTGTGTGTATTACATGTGTACATATCTAAATAAATTACTTACATATCTTCTAGAAAGAATTTATAATATACTAGATCTAGATCTATAATGTATTAGATTCCACAACATAATGTAACATGTATCAATCATCTCGAGAACAAATAACAAAAACATGTATCTATCTAGAGATCTACCAGAAGATAATATCAAATATAAATAGTGTGCACACATGTAGACATGCAGATCTAGGTACATCTATATCAAATCAAATATAAATATAACATGCATGTGTGTATATAAAGTGTCTATCTAATATATGAATGTCTCTTTGGATGAAATTCTAGAACAAATCATCTAGATAAAAAAAACTATAGATCATCAGGTGTAGGACTATCATTTCCATGCCTCCTCACAATACGGTCTGAAGACTGACTATTAAGGTGCTCACTAGGATGTGCTGACCCCTATATATAAATTCAAGAGAAAGTGATATCATTACATACATACATTTAATCAAGAGAAAGTGACATTGAAATACATGTACACATAAATAAACATTACCTGTCCACTACTGACATCATCCAATGAGTCTCGATGACGTACATGATCTAGCATCAAAGTTGGAGTAAAAAGAGGCATGTCCCCCAACATTGTACATGTGCATGTGCAACACATCAAATTAAAATTTCTCTATGATTACAAATCTATGTGCATGATATAGATACATGTGCACGCATGCACATGTGTAAATTAAATTAGTTTCAAATCAATTGAAATTTTAACATGAACACAAATTTTTTTTACCTGTGTAGATGGTGGCATCTGATAATACTCAAACTGCCTAGCATCGATTGTGTCCACTAATGCATCTAGATTTCACTACGTCGCATCAAGGTCCATCTCTACATCTACGCGAGCCCAATGACTAGTGACTGGCACACGTCCTAATAATGATGAGCCAAGTGGACTATTTAGATGAGATGGCATAGAAGTAGAATCATCACATGTCAACAAGTCCATCCATCCTATGGTCGACAAGCTCAAATCAACATCATTAAGGCCCACATCTGAACTCTGAGCCTGCCCTGTAACACTGGCTGAAGGGTCTGTGGTATGTATATGTCTCTCTGGAGCAAAAGAGTGGTCAGTAGGTGGATCATCATGTGCACTACCACCATGACCACTACCTGATCGATGAGAGGAATATGGCCGAGGATGTGTCCTAGTACTACCATGGACACGATCTCAAACATCTGATATGGGTATGCCAAGATGCTCTGATACAAATCTATATGTATCTAATAGATCCTTAGCCAGACCAATCATAGTATCTCATGCCTACACTCTAGTGAGACCCTCTAAGCTAGCCACTAAAGGGATGCTTGGTGGACTGTACAAGTCTCCTAAAGATGAAGCATAGGATGATGATCTGGAATGTCAATGAGACATCAAATACTGACCAACCTCATCACTCGAAATAGATCTGACAGTTGTTGCAATCTCTCCAACTCCTTGAATGACCCCACGTAACTGAGTGCTACGCATGGCCTCATTAGCCGATGGACCTAACATAGGGGAAATAGCAGGCGCCCTCTCTCCGACAATCAATCTACGTGCTAGTGGGGGACGACCTAGCTGCCTATTAGCTAGTCTACCACACCCCTATCCTAAATGTCCTGGTAAATCTATGTAGTTCACTGCCCTACGTAAGTGAACCTCTACATAAAGCTACCGGGCAAAATAGAGTGGAATTTGGCCGTTATTTGGATAACGACCATGGGCAGCAAGGAAGCATGGGTATATCAATGCAGCCATCTATGGATCTGTACACTTAAGGGGAGAATACCCCTTCACATACTTTTGTGTAAGATAATGAGGGAAACATTCCCTCTTTAGGACATCTTTGGGAACCAAGCCCTACACTTGCTAGAGTGAAAGACCAGAGGAGACCTCTCGTCTCTTATTGTCAAGGACAATCTGTATAGTCTAGGTAAAATATGGGGTAGCGCCATGAATCTCATCTCAAATAAATGTCAAGCTACATAAGATACTTTGGCATGTACCACTATAGACACTAGAGCATGTGCCACTAGTCAGGGATTCCTAAAGTCTATGAATCTCTTGGTTAGTTCGATCATAGAGCTCCTGAGGTGGGATAGGTAGCTAGTCATGGGGGACATGATGCTGCTTAGGAGGGATAGGTTGCTGCTTAGGGCTCAGGATAGGCTGCTCGGGCTTGGGTATAGGCTGTTGCTTAGGGCCCGGGATAGGCTACTCGGGCCTGAGTATAGGCTACTTGAGGGGGACGGGCTGCTGGGGGGGGGGATAGAAGGTTGTTGATCCGCCATGTGTCAATGTATGTAGGTGCGTGTATAATGTGTAAACCTAAAAATTTAAATTTAAATGTACGACATTTAATAAACTTGAAATTTATATTAACATACATGTACAATTTGACAAAATTAAAAAACAATCTAAATTGTTTTAATAAAATTAAACATGTGTACATGTGTACATATATATAGAAGTCCTAAAACATAAATGAACATGTACGTTAAAAAAACTAAATTTTAAAACACACATATTGTTATATATAATGTTTGTAACTCAAGGACCTTTTAAGAACTATGCACATGTGCAAGTTATATTTCTATCTAAGTTAGATTGAATGTTCAAAGGTTTTAGACATACGTGTGCACATAAACTTGTCAAGTGTAATTTAGGTCCACGAAGTAAATATGCATATATATGTATATATAGATATATGCATATATATGTATATATAGATATATGCATATACACATGATATGTATATTTGCACATATATCATGTGTGTGTGTGTGTGTATATATGGGCATATGCACATATACACACACACACACACACATATATGCATACTAGGATAAAGTTTAGGTTTAGGGTTTTGCATTGAGGTTATGGTGTGGTTGTTTAAATCATGGTTAGCAAATTAGAGTTAAAAGTTGGAATAAAAATATAGTTAGGTTTGGGGTTTGGGGATGGCTAGCATAAGTTTTACTACTAATATTAAGCTTTAGGGTCAAGGTCAGGTTTAACATCATGATTAAGGTTTGGGTTAGGTTTTGTATTAGCGATATAGTTAGGTTTAGAATTATTCTTAGGTTAGAGAAATAATTTTCTTAGGATTATTGTTAGCGTAACTTTGGTTATGATTAAGATTGTAGTTAAGGTCAAGGTTTATCGTTAAGGCTATAATAAAGGCTAGTGTTAGGATTCATATAATGCACCATGTAGGGTTAGAGTTATGGCTTTGATTAGGGATAGGGTTACGATTAGTGTTTATATTATCTCTTGGTTGTTGATCCGCCATGTGTCAATGTATGTAGGTGCGTGTATAATGTGTAAACCTAAAAATTTAAATTAAAATGTACAACATTTAATAAACTTGAAATTTATATTAACATACATGTACAATTTGACAAAATTAAAAAACAATCTAAATTGTTTTAATAAAATTAAACATGTGTACATGTGTACATATATATAGAAGTCCTAAAACATAAATGAACATGTACGTTAAAAAAACTAAATTTTAAAACACACATATTGTTATATATAATGTTTGTAACTCAAGGACCTTTTAAGAACTATGCACATGTGCAAGTTATATTTCTATCTAAGTTAGATTGAATGTTCAAAGGTTTTAGACATACGTGTGCACATAAACTTGTCAAGTGTAATTTAGGTCCACGAAGTAAATATGCATATATATGTATATATAGATATATGCATATATATGTATATATAGATATATGCATATACACATGATATGTATATTTGCACATATATCATGTGTGTGTGTGTGTATATATATGGGCATATGCACACACACACACACACACACACACACACACACACACACACACACACACACACACACACACACACACACACACACACACACACACATATGCATACTAGGATAAAGTTTAGGTTTAGGGTTTTGCATTGAGGTTATGGTGTGGTTGTTTAAATCATGGTTAGCAAATTAGAGTTAAAAGTTGGAATAAAAATATAGTTAGGTTTGGGGTTTGGGGATGGCTAGCATAAGTTTTACTACTAATATTAAGCTTTAGGGTCAAGGTCAGGTTTAACATCATGATTAAGGTTTGGGTTAGGTTTTGTATTAGCGATATAGTTAGGTTTAGAATTATTCTTAGGTTAGAGAAATACTTTTCTTAGGATTATTGTTAGCGTAACTTTGGTTATGATTAAGATTGTAGTTAAGGTCAAGGTTTATCGTTAAGGCTATAATAAAGGCTAGTGTTAGGATTCATATAATGCACCATGTAGGGTTAGAGTTATGGCTTTGATTAGGGATAGGGTTACGATTAGTGTTTATATTATCTCTTGGTTAGGGAGAGAATTAGAATTTGGTTGGGTTGAGGTTTAGATATAGTTTGAAAATATTATTTGAGGTTAAGGTTAGGGTTTACATCATGGTTGGTCATGAATAGGGTTTGGGTTAAAATGACATACCTAGGTTTTATGTTTGGGTTATGGCTAGGGTCAACGTTAGGCTTTATGGTTGAGGTTTTACACCATGGTAAGGGTTTGGATTAGTGATATATAGTTAATTTTAGCATCATCTTCGGTTAGAGAAATAATTAGATTGGAGTTTTAAAAAATTAGGGTTAGCATTTCAGTTATGATTAAAATTGGAGTAAAGCTTATAGTTGAAGTTAGAATTAGTGTTAGAATTTTTTTTAAAGGTCATGTTTATGGCTAGTTTTAGAGTTTAGATTAGGTAAAATAGTTAGAGTATACTTAAATAAACTTTATTAAAAGATAATATTATATATTTAGATAATATGGATGAAAAAATATCTTTAAAATCTAAATAGAGAAGGATTTAGAACAATACAGAGAGACAAAAGGTTAAGACTACAACAAGAATACTAGTTGAAGGAGGAGGGAGTCATGTTGCCCAACTTGCCTCATTTATCAGCAACATAAAAAATAACATCAAGATCAAGTGAGAATAATAATGAGAGGAGATTATCATATCACTCACTTACTTCATACACCATGGAGTCTAGAGTGACATTATGGGCCTAAGAAATAACTATAATTGGAGGAGGTGGTTGTATCTACTTGCTTTGTGCATTAAGAGATCCATAATGACATTAGAGGCCTAAGCAAGAATAGGAATTGAAGGAGGAGAGTTTGGTCATCTACTTTCTCTATACATCATGGGATCCAGAGTGATATAGCGGGCCTTGGAAAGAACAATAATAGAAAGAAGAGGAGATCCTAGATCATCTACTTACTCCATGCATCATTGGGCTCATAGTGAGATCAAAGGTCTAAGCAAGAACTATAAGAAGAGAAAAGTGACAAGTAGTCATCCACCTATCTCACATATGAGTAGAGTGACATAAAAGACTTGAGCAAGGATGGTACTAGGAGGCAAGACCCAGTCATTTACTTGTCCCACTATAAGATCTAACATGACACAAGATTTAAAATTCCAACACAAACACAAGTTGCATACAAAGTTGCAAGTCAACAATAAATAAGCACAATTAAGTAAAATCAATAATAGACTACATATTCAAATAAGATATGATACATCAATAATCAATAAAAAAATCAACCAACCTGTTGAATACAATAGTTAAAAAATTGTTAGAAGATTTTGATTATCTTATCGAATACATCAATTTTTACAAGTGAAAAATAGACCAAACAAGAGATAAATTGAATCACATTCTACATAAAGAATACTACAAGAGCCTTCAACTAGGCTAACATAAGTATGCATATATACATATTTATATAATAGATCAATGGGTTGAATATATTGAAATCAAAATTTATCAAAGAAGACCATCTAGATAGGACCTCTAGACACTTGTTTCACTAAACACAATAAGAATGAGAGTATTGCCAAAATACATTTCCACCCTACCACAAAGAAACTTTATGCTTGAACCCAAAATCTTTCATGATGTAAAAGTCATCCAATCTAGTGTGAGGAAGACTAACAAGATAATATGACAAGAGTAATGAAATTGGTGTAAAGTGGTATATATACTCTCAAACATTAATGTAATGATATCATTTCATAAATTTGAACTCCCTCCCAATCAATAAGTATCCAAAGAGGCAAGCACATCATTGGCTCATCTAATAAGACATACAAAATGCAGAAGATACATATTAAAGCAATAAAAGAAAGTAATATTAATATATTATCTATTATTTCATAGAATTTTATTTCATATCAAACATATTAAAAATATAGTGGTGATGATTGAATCAAGAGGACATCTTAATGTAATCATACTTATTAATGAAGCCAAGATTCGTAGTACATGCAATGTTTATCATGAAAATGTCTATATCTATCTATAAATATTTGATAAGTTGAGAAAAGATCAAACATCATGGTAATAAGATCAAAACTCTCAATCTAACACATCTAAAATTCACAATGTATATGGGTTTATTTATGGTTAAGGTTAGCCTAAGGGTTAGGATAAATATTATAGTAAGGGTCTAGAGTTGAGGTTAGGATTTGTTTCATACTTAATGTTAAAATTAGATTTTTGGTTGAAGATATAGGTATATATAGGGTCATCCTTAGGTTAGAGATATAGTTATAGTTACCTAGGTTAGGTTTAGGTTTTAGGATATGGTTAAAATTAATGTTACGATTAGGAAAATGATTTAGTGTTATGGTTGGAATTATGGTGAATGATAGCATTAGGATATATACATATATATGCATACACACATGATATGTGCAAATATACATATCATGTGTATATGCATATATATGTACATATCATGTGTATAAGTACATATGCACATATCATGTGTATAAGTACATATATATATATATATATATGCATTTACACACACACACACACACACACACACACACACACACACACACGCACACACACACACACACACACACACACACACACACACACACACACACACACACACATAAAGTGCATACATAAAAAATAATAAAATATACAAAGAAACATATATTTAAATATCAAAAACACATAAATTTTAACTAAAACAACATAAGAAGGGAAAAAACAAGTATTTCGTACCTTTTTCGGATGGTTGATGGGGCAGATGCCAGTCACTTTCTTTGTTTCGATCAAAATAACGAGTGGACAAAACTCTGGGGCCCCTTTTATGTTGCGTGGCCTAGGGTTTGGCACAGCGTTTTTCTTAGTTTTGATCGAAACTAAGAAAAAGTTTCAATCGAAACTTCTTGCTTAGTTTTGATCGAAACTATTATAATATTATAGTTTCGATCGAAACTAAGGCAATAGTTTGTTTCGATAGAAACTTTTAATTTTTGTTTCTATCAAAACTCTTCCGACAATTTTTCCCATGTGCACTTTTTTGGAGGGATTTCTTCCTCTAAAAAAGTGTAACCCACTATTGTGGGTTCGCTCGATGCCTTGTGTACTAAACATCAAATGCCTTCTTTTGAGAGACATTTTGTGATTGATTGACATGGGAATAGTCCAAGATCACTCAAATAGATTTAGTTTCATATTCATAGTCACAAGCATTACTTGCCAAGGATATATAGGAGCATAAGCTGAAGCATATATCTAATTCCTCCTCTCAGCACTCTATTGGTTCATCCTCTTCTTGTAAGAAGGAGAAAAAGAAGACTAAGACTCCTACCTATTCCTATTGTCAAAAAGGATCTCATGATGAGTCATGGTGTTTTTAGAAGAGATTTGATGGCTATGAGAAATAGATTGCTGATTTCCAAGCTCTCCTTCAAAAGAGCATTGTTTCCTCTCCATCCTCTTCTACCTCATAAGGGTCTTCTTTTCAAGCTTCTTCCACCTCTTTGATATCTACACTAGATCTTGGAAAGAGTCATGCATTACGGGCTTCCATTGCATCCCCTTCACAAGTCCCTTGGATACTGAATTCAAGTGCTTCTCACCATACGATGTCTTCTCAAGGTGTCTTATCCACTATTGAGGCTTCTCCCATTTCTCATATTCTCATGGGGAATAACACTTCCCTACTAATCTGTGGGAAAGGTTTAGTTCATATCCAGGATGGTATCTTCAATGATGTATAGTATGTTCCATCTCTATCTTCAAACCTTCTCTCGATTTCTCAAATTACACACAGTGGATCAGGGAAGACAGTTAAGTTCACTACAAGTTTAGTCTTCATTTGGGATTGTGCAATAGGAGGTCTTATTTCTACAGGGGTAGTTGATCCTTCCACTCGTCTCTACACCTTCTCACACTTTGGTCCACCATCTCCATTGTCGAAGCACACTTCTTCTCTTTCACAGGAGCATCATGTGGTGCAGTTAGGATACTTGAACCTTTGTATTGTTCCTGAGATCCTTATTTTGACTTCCACACCACATCCAATTGAGGTCTTTTCTCTTTAGTATGATTCTTCTTCTGCTCTGCCTAATCCTCCAGTGCCATTCATCGAGCCTCTAGGTGCACCTGTTGTGGATTCTATAGTGGACATTCTAGACAATATCATCACACCTCCCTTGGGGATTCCTTTTCAGGATCCTCATATTTTCTTCTTTGACCATCAGCTAGGCCTTCCAGTTTTCCCTCTCATTCAGGGGTTCCCTTGTTTTGTTCCCTTGTTTCCTCCACATTGGAATTTCATTGGTTCGGTTCTTTCTCCAGGGGCTCAATTATTCTAGGGGGGCTTTGATATATTTTCTATCTCTCATGGGGGGGCTAGTTGTACTTATGGTTTTGAGAAAGTCTCTTGAAACATTTCCAGTGGAAGTTGTCCTTGGGGGGTCTTGTTGAGGCCTTCCTTGTTTTTTTCAGCATGTTTATACTTACCTATTTTTGGGGGAAGGTTTTACCCATGAGGTTTTCCCTCTTTCCCTATATTTAGAGGTTGCATTTATTTGCATTTGTACATGGGTACCTAACATGGCCTTGTTGTTGGGACTTATTATGCATTTCATCTTAGCTTTTTTGTAAGCTTAAGTGCATTCCCCTAAGTTGCACTTAAGGGGGTGTGTTAGAGTAACTAATTATTATTTACACTTTACTTAAGTTTACTTAGGTTAATGCATTTAGTTATTAGTTTTCATCTAGGAGTTGTTGACAACTCAAGACTTTGTTTCTACTTAGTCATACTTATCTTCTCACCTACATGGAGGATAATCCACCCTTTGTGGATGTATGCTTAGTTGTCAACTTTATCTCCTAGCTCTTTCTAGCTTGTTCTACAAGCTTCCTAGAGGCCTTTATAAATAGGCTCTCCCATCTCATATTGTACAAAAAAATTATTTTCTCATTGTTGCAATATATTTTCTCACTTTGTTACTCCAAGCTCTTGTTTCTTCCTTCTTCGATTTCTCTTCAGCAAGTTATTTGCATGCAAGTGATATTGGTGAGCTATGAAGTTGGCTTTCACCAAGTTCTACATATTCAACTAAGAATGTACATGCATACATATGAAGTATGCATTAAAAATAAGATAACTTGAATCCAAATCATATCTTTGTCATGTGCGAGTATTGGCATCTAGTGGAGAGGAGAAGCATTGTTAGGGGCTTAACCTCCAAACCGTAGACCCTTAAGTATCCCCACACAATCTCAACTGAGAAAGTCTCTCCTTGCCCAAGTTTAGGCATGGGATAACCCTACCCTGCCACTAAGCATCCTGGTGTGAGAGTGTTCGCTAGGAAACCAGCTAGGCTATGGAGTTCTTCCCATCAACCCATCTATCCAACTACTAGCAACCTTGACCTCTACTAATCACAACAACAAGCATGTCACTAAAGCTATCTTGACCAAGGATTTTAATGGACACAATGTACCTGATCACTCGCTACTTAACTTGACAACAAGATTAATACCACTTGATCACCATGAGATTACTCATTCTATAATATTTGTTTAAATTTATTAACTATTTATTTTATTTTTGATTAATTCCTCTTATCTTGCAAGTCTAACTCATTGTTCAATTACTATCAAACCACACTCTTCATCTCGACCTTGCTAGTCATCCTTGATGAATCTCAGTGTGGCTATATCCTTGAACAATCATTGTTTATCACAGTCAATTACTTTTTGCTCAGCCTAGGCTTATGAATGATATTTACATAATGATGATATGTTATTTCTTATCAGTTCCTTAACTCACTAAGAGTGCCTTCTCTTATCTCAGAGGCATATTAAAGATGCCCCAATATAAGTATTGGATGAGGTTGAAGATCCTTCCAATGTAAATTTTAGTTTTGAAAGAACAATCATAACAATATGCAATAGATAACTTTGATCCTTATGCATGTTTTATGAAATAAAACTTATGTAAATGAGGCATTCAATTCAGAGTTAGTACGTTTGGCTCTATCTAGCATATCAATGTTTCTTTTAGAATTCCAATCTAGAGTTTTTTGAGCCTTTTAATATAACACAAAAATGGCAAAGGAAATTATAGAAAGAATGGATGACCTAATAGAGATATTATCACCCTCAATTGCTAATGAAAATTGGAATTCTTGGTATTTCTCCTTGCCTATAGATTCTAGCAATACTTGTACAAATGAATCATGGTTGAGGAGAAAGCTGATTATGTAAGGAATCATACGTACGGACCCATGACACTATAGGTGAAATCTCTAAAAAGAGTCAATGAAATATGAATGCTAATACCAATGTGGAACATGACACTGAATATGTAGTTTGTAACAGAGCTTGTGTAATATGAAAAATGCTATAGAAAATATGCTGCATGACATCGCATGTGAAAATTTGCAACAGAGTAATATGAAAATTCTATTGCAAATATGGAGCACACAACTATGAATAAATTCTATAGATGGTAAAAGAAATCGCCAAAAGCTAGCATATACAAATGCCCCCCCTGATATATAATGAATCACATAAAAGAGATTGTCTTCTCTCTCTCACGAGTATCCTTGACTACAACCAAGATAAGAAAGGTGGCAACGTCATGAGTTATGTTGAAGAGCCTCTAAAATGGTCGATAGCACATGTGGCTAATTTAGAAAGAAACAAAATATCAAATAGATTGCTGGAAAAATAAAGAGGCCGATGACATGAAATGATATTATTCAAAAATAGCCAATTGTTGGAAATAATAACTTTACTCTCAATGTGTTAATATAAGGATACCATCCTATATCTACCTATACTTGTATATGCATGTTCACACACACACACACATAAAAATATCATTAGTTAGTGTTATAAAACTATATCTACCCTTGTGGACAACTTAAACATCACACACTAGGACTTGATTCCTAGGCTAAAAGTGCTAAATAGTCAAAGTTGACTTGTTTTTTCAACCTTATTTTCTTCCTCAGTGTGTGATGTTTAAGGACGACCCTAGCCTTGTGACATTTGACATATTATATAACTATTTTGTGGGCATAATAATTTTATTTAATTATATCTATGTATTTGTAATAATGATGTGTATTGTATATATATAAATGGTGTTACAACATGATAGCCATCATCATTTATGATTACTAAATTAATAATCAATAAATTTTACCTAGATTTGTAGCTACATATTTTTTTTATTAATTAGATTTGACATCCTATTTTTTATTTCAATAATTATATATTTTTTAAAATGTAGTAAATATCATAATTCAACAAAAGAAAACATTATCAACATATTAAAGTAAAAATGTAATATCTTAATAAATTAATTCAATATGTTATGTGGCTTGAAACATAGATTTCTTTATATTTTATATTAATGACTTTAATTTTTAATGTATTAAATATCATAATTCTAGAAATAGAAATCTCATACTTGGTTAATTAATTTGAGTTTGAAAAGAATATCTTATAAAGATTTAATACATATCTTTTTAATTTTTTCAAATACATTTTTTTTCGATATAATTTATTTTGAAAATATTATTCTTACACTAATTTATATAATTTTTCTTATGTTTTAACTTAATTGGTAGTATATAAATAAATCAATAATAACAAAATAAATCTAATCAAAGAACTATAACAATTAATCTAATCAAAGAAAGTATAACAACTATAACAATTTATTTAAGATAAATTGTGTTGAAAGTTATGGAAAGTAGATTTGAATAGAGGAAAATTAGTTTTCATCTTCAAATGAAATAAAAGTACATAAAAATTATTTGATTTCCGATGTGAAACATTTCTGATTATGTGACACATTTGATCTAATTTTGAATCATTTCATAAATCTTACCAGAAATGCACAGTTTTTTTTTGACAATAATTGATAGGCTACAACATTTTAAAGTTGCTTGAAAATCTTTGACAAGTGTAAACTGTTATATATTAGATCCCTAACAAGAGTAAACCATTTTATTTTAGATCCCAACAAAGGCAAACCTCACCAATTTCCCACTCTCATACTTACTTCAATATTTTTGTACAGGATGTTTCATATAGACAAGTTGGATGAGAAAGACATAGGAAGAGATTTCGTTATGGTTTGAGTGCAGATCTATAATATATTTAGATCTATAATTTTTTAAAAATCTATATTATTAGATTCAAAAGTTTGTTATTTTCTATTTTTTATCCATTGTTATACACTAGAAAAAAATTTAAAAAATATATTTTTGGATTCAAAAGCTTGTTATTTTCTAATTTTTCACACTTAATATTTTGATGATAGATGAAACATTATAATTCAAAACATTGACAATGAAAATCTAGAAACAAATGAATGATATTATTATGAATAGTAGAAATTTGATAACATATCAATTTTTGCATCATAATTCCAAATCTACTCTATGATTTTTTCTTTTTCAATTTATTACTTTGAATGATCAAGTTTCATGAAATGTATAGTTTTCTTCCAACATCCTTTTCTTTTTCCTTTACCATGATAAAAATCAAATTTATCTATTAAAATATACCACTATGATGAATAATTGAATTTTTTTTTGTCACACAGATAATTTATTGAAATTTTATTTATAAAATATAGGCTTTGGGCTCGAGCACCATCTTTACATTTTTTTCTTCTTGGATTATTTTAGCCTTGAACAGTATCTTTTTATTTTCTTCCTTTAGATTGCTCACTAGCAACCTTCTATTTTGTCTTCACATATCAATAATGATTATTTGAAAACAATAGATTCTTGTAAGTCTTTGTAATTGATAGCCCTAAATAGAACCTTCACCTTCTAAAAGACATTATGAAGGTGACAACTATATGATGGATAATTTTAATAACATAAAAGGAGTCTTTTGACTCTTACCATTTCATTATCACCATCAAGTAAAAGACCAACAATGTCATATTACAAGATAAAATTCTTATTAGATAATTGAAAGAATTTTAGTGAGTAAAAGACCAACAATGTCATATGACAAAATAAATTTTTAATTAGATATTTGTAACAATTTTAGTGAAATGAGGAATTTGGAAACTCTACAAAGCTTTTATTTGGTTTAGCCTATTTTTGACACCAAATACAATGTATAAATTATGTTAGACTAATGAAATTAAGATAAATATAGCTAGTTGGAGGCTTACCAATTCATTCCATCAGTATTAAACTAAGTAGTCATTCAAGTTTTTTCAATTGATTGTAGGCTTTTCTAAATTCCAATAATAAGTGAGAATGAAATGCATTAAATAAACATGTTTATGAGGATTGAGAGTTGACTTTTTTTAATCTTATCAATAGTAAGTCCCAAAGATTTTAGCCTGCTAATTGGAAATAGAACAAACAATCAACCAAAGTATAGCTCAAAAAGAGTACATTTGTTAAGAGGCGAGCTGGGTTAAGGTGGAAATTTTGCATTTCTCATATTGTAAAAAAAAACAATAAAGGATGCTACTAAAAAGGAAATCATCCTAACACACCTATTAGAAAAGGGATAAGATACATTCTTTTCATTATTATTGTGTTTGTGTTTAGGTCCTTGATGTTCTTGAGGTTTATTATATCATCCATGTCGGACTTGAATATTTTAGTTGTCCTAATAAGTGTGGCATTTAAGGTTGAATTCACTCTATTATTCACAAATATAATGGACAATTGAGACAAATACAACTGAAGAGAGTACCCATGCTAGAAGGTAAGCTAGCTTATGGTCAAGACGATTGAGTTTTTTCATTTATACTACATCATAATCAACAACGTCTTCTGCTATCAGTGTTCACTCATATATTATGTGGCATCATGAGGTTGTTGAGGTTTACAGTGTCATCACAGTTGGAGATGAATATTCTATTTATCCACAAGAGTGTGCCAGATGGCAGAACTACATAAGAAACAATTGATCAATGATATTCAAAAAGAAAAACCAAGAGTCATACAAAGAATCACCTATAGAAAGAGCATCAAGTGTCCATTAGAAAATCATTTGAGCTTCAAGTAATCCACACAATATTCTAAAGTAAACACATTACTTATTTGAATGAACAAACAAGCACAATCCTTTGAAAAACATCGTCGCTATAAATAAGTTTTCAATACAAATAGATTTGGAACAAGGAAGCTTCAGGTTAAGCAATCTTTTCCCAAAATTGGTTGTTAGATCATTCTATTGAACTTGAAAATAATACATTTAATTTCATAACCAGATCATTTAGTTTTAAATTTGAGAATGTAATGACAAATCAAACTCTAAGTCTAGAAGGGCTCGATGGTCTTCCCCTATTTATATCCCATACTACTCTTTTGTTAGGATAATTTAGTTTATAGACACTTAGAAAGAAAATGATCTATTTGGTTGCTTGAATATCATGAGAATAGAAATAAAAAATTAGAATACAATTTTTATTCTTTGTTTTTTGGTTGATGGAATTGGAATGGATAATAAGATTACATATTCCCATTATAGTCCAAAATGAACTTTTCTCTAATCCCAAAAATACTAGTATTTGGAATGGCCCCTTCCTATTCTCAATCTCAATCAAATTTTACGATTTCCTCAGGTCCATGGTAGGCGCGGGTATGTTTTGGGGTCGACAGTTGAATTCCCGCTCATTATTTAAGGTGCAGCGATTCGCACTGCTCTGCGTTTGACGAGAGCGATTTCATATTGTCTTCGATTTCTTTGCTTGGTAGTGATTTCCCTCTGGTACATGGTGAATCTTTTTGTTTTTCCTATTCAATCTTTGGTTGTTAATCTTTGCCTTATCTCTGCCATATTTCTTCCGGTTGTAGGATTATATGCTTAGCGGTTGATCTAAGATAGTATAGTCTGTTGCTTACACCTAGAGAAAGGTATGTCACAATGTTTTTTTTCCTCCATTTTCCCCAAATATAGATTGTATTTCATTGTTTGGGAATATAGAATATAGGTTGTATTTCCTGCATTTCCCCCAAATGCTCAGTGTGCAAAGGCAGGGCCCATATTGACCATACTCAAATCAATAGTCCACTTGTCACAGCTTGAGCAAGGGCATCTTCTCCCAGTGTGTGAGAGGAGGTCACGTTGGGATGGGCTACACTACGCCCGTGATGGGTTCTCGTCCAAAGAAAGATGTGTTAGAGTTATTCTCTCTTGGGTTAGAGTGAAGTGAAAAGAAATATGTGTTCTGCCTGTAACCAACGTTGGGTGGAGAATTAGAGGTAGTAAAGCCATTCCAAGTGTGTGTTTGGCATGTGTTTTCAATGGCAAAGGGATGCTGCAAGTACACCCTTTTACAACTTCCATTTTTCCTTTTCCTTCTTTGCATAACTCGAGACAATTTCCCAGTTGCAACATCCACTGATGTGCAAATCATATGCTTGGGTCACTGCTTCTAGTTTCTGATTCCTCAAAACATATATTTTTGCCAGCATTTCATTTTTCCGCCCTTCAAAACCACATCTTGTTCTTCTCATCTGCCCTTTTCAATCTTCGGTTTCATGCCCTCTGCAAAGTGCTTTTATTTTTTGATTCTCATTCTTGTGTTCTCTTGTTTGCTTCTTAAATGGGCCAAGGAAGGTGGTAAACACAAATTTTATTTGAGAAAAATATATAATTTTTGCTCATAACATGACCAAGTGGGCCCTATTTTGTTTCTGCTAGAGCTAGACAGGTTCGGATATTTTTAATACTGGTTTTTTCTTTAAAAAATCTAGTGTGTAATATTACAAGAGCACACCAAAGAAAATGAACTCATGTGATTTGTCATAAATTTCATTGCATTGCAAGGCATCACAAGGGTAAAACCTTCTTTTGATAAAATGTTCGTGTGCTTAATTGATCCACTACTTGGATGTTATTGACCAGAATATCAATTTTATTGCAATAGTTGATCCGGGGCATTAAGCTTGTTTTAAAATCTTCTACTAGGTTCTGTACAAAAATTATATGCTTTGTGAAGCATGCACACATCAACGTTTTGATGAAGTATCAGGCACAGGTGCATGGGACAAATGAAAATTTAATAAAAAAAACTATTCTCAATTTTCTCAATTCTCTATTTTAAAAAACAAGCAGATGTAAAACAAACAAGAATTAGAATAAGCAGTGTCAAATAAGCTTAGACAAATAAAATTAGAATTAGCAAACAAAAGTTAGTATATTGAAGTTAACATAATAGTTTTCACAAATCATCTAAACAATTTTGTTTTCACCCATTAAGTTATTGGGCTACTATATTCCCAAACCCAATAGATGGAATAAGAAATCAATAAAAAAATGTGGCAAACATTAGCTGAAAGTCTTCAACCATGGTAAAGAAACATGTCATAAATGACAAAATAGTAGATGCATTATTTAATGGGTAAAAGTTTGTCAATTCAGTGAAAGGGAGTGTTGTTGGTGTATCCTAATCTACAGGACATGATACAATATTTTAGTGCGGAGAAAAGGACAAATGAAAATCATATATGCTTCGCTCCACACTAGACATACAAATCAAAGCTCCCTAAGCTATCTACATTACCATCAAAGCTCTATCCTTCTTCACATAACAACCGTGTATTTTACTGATATCCATCTGCCTATCATATTCATTTTGAAAATGGATTACCCAAAAATTCCACGGATGTTTGCTAGCGTAGACAAGATGAGGGTAACCTTATAAAAGTATATAGAACTAGGAGTATTGATTCTTAGTATAAAACATTTAAGAATCTGATCAATAGGAAACACAGCCTGGCAAGCCAGGACTAAAGAAAAAACTCATGAAGGCCCATTTTTGGACAACCTAACACAAACCCAATCACAAATTAAGAGAATTATAGAGCAGTTTATTATGCATGGACACTATATGTAATCAAACTCAAAGCATCAAGGGTGAAATGTTGAAAGGCTAGTTTTTGGTGAAATGTACTAATACATTCTCTACATAGGTTTTAGGCCAAATCACCAGTGTCCTATGCATAAAAAGACTTACAGTAGATAGCCTGTTACCCTATTTAAAATAAGACACTGATAACTGATTTTACAAGAACGTCGCGATAGAAATGATGAGAGATCTCTTTATCTCATAGTGGCCCAAATCAATTCACATCAAAAGGAGGCTGAGCAAGCTGCCTACAAGCTGCCTACTGTAGAAATCTTGAGCAGCTAGATGATCATTCCTCAAGGAAGGCATCAGTTAGGGCTCAACACCGTGTACCCTATCTTTAATTCCCCTAACTAAACCTCCTCTGTTGGGCCTTATTGATATGGTTTTCTTTGTGTTTGAAGATATGGATAAGCCTGCATATAATGTAAATTTGTTTCATCCATATATAAAGTGTGTGCTATTCTACAGAAAGATAGGATAGAAGCCCCTCCTTTGATTAATATAACTACCATGGACTTGGCTATTGATATATAATTTTAAGATGCCCATGTTCTCAATTATGCTTCCTACATGGTTGGTACTATAAATCATGGACTATAATAGATGAAGAATGACCCAAACCAATTATACTTCAAGCATTATTACCTCTTGATGTATGTGTTCCTATATACTAGCTAGGATTATTTTGTATATATGATTTTTAGATTCAAATATGGATGTTTGGATAATATGATCAAGAGCTGGGGTGGTCAATGTTTTATATAACTATATTTCATATAAAATTAGATTAAAGCTTATTCAGGGACTTCAGAGAGTGATGAGAAGCGGTGGCTATTGGCTGGGCTAGGGCACAATCCCTAGCCTGTGATTGTTGTTTGCCCTTTATTGATATTCTTCACTGTTCTTTGTGGATTGCTGGTTGCTGGACAAAGTTTGTGTGGGTTTTGGTTTTTGGAAATCTTTTGCAGACAATTCTAGATTGGGGTTTTTTATTGTTAGCATGGCAGGGCTTGGGATTTCTTCTGTGTTGGTGAGGACAGATGTTTCTTCTCCAATTGTGCATGCAATGAGATCTGAATCATTTTATTCAGGGGAGAGCTTCAAGATGAAAAAAGTTCATAGTTGTTTTCCGCGTAGCCATGATTGCCCTGTTCTGGTCATTCCTCCAGTGGTTATGATGGAGGACATTGAATATTGGACCAAGCATGCTTTGATATGCAAATTTCTTGGAATTCGGATTTCCCTATTTGCTTTTGAGGCATGGATCCATCGCTCATGGCAGGTGGAAGGTGATATGGAGATCATGCTGACAGAGAATAGCTATTTTTTTGTTGTATTCTCTTGCATGTCTGATTGTTATCGTGTTTTTGAAGGAGGCCCTTATTTCTACAACCATGTGAGGTTATTTGTCAAACCCTAGCATTCAAGATTTAGTTCTGCTGAGGATCTCCCTTCGCTTGCCTCGCCTTCCCCTAGAGTTCTAGTGACAAGACATCCTCCGACAAATTGCTACTTTGTTAGGAAAGTTGATTGCAATTGCACATCAATCCCTCGATAAAAAGCTTATTTTTTTATGCTAAAATTTGTATTGAAATTAATTTGAATAACCCATTACTAGATTCTTTGGAAAGTTGTCTTGGGCTTTCTTCTTGGGTGTAGCACTTAGATTATGAATCCCTCCCTTTCTGATGTCGGATTTGTCATGAGTATGGTCATTTACAACGTTAGTGTCCTTGTAACTTGACTTCTAAAGGAGTGGATGGTTCTACTGCTAGCAATGCTGGTGATTTGGCAGCTAATATAAGGAAAGGACAACCTTTGATGGATAATACAACCAAGGGGAAGAATTAGCAAGATGCTACAGGAAAGAGAAAGGCTCAAATGTAGGATAAGGATGGATTTACCCCTGCTCACCCACGAGCTAAGGGGCATGGTCAAAAGAGGCCTTTGAAAGATAGAATATCTGATTCAGATTTTAATTGCTTTGAGGTACTGGATAGTATGGTTCTAGAGGAGGGTATTCCTCCTATTGTCTCTTCTAACCCAGTTTGCCCAGATGAGGGACTTGTACCTATTGATGCTAGTGGGGCATCCCAAGTTGTAGCATATTAGAACTGTGAGGTCCCTATAGCTCATGTGTCAAATGCCACTAGTACATTTGACCCCATTTTTAGATTAAAATTTTTGACCATCTATTAAAATGTTTTAGGTTGGTCAGAATATGCAAGAAAAAGTATCTTTTTTTAAATATCCATGCCCGTCTTGGTTGAAATTTCGATCAACACAGGCTTCATATGTTAAAATTTAAAAAAAGGTGGGAAAAACTCATTTCATTGTTGCTGAGGGCGAAAATGGAGGAAAGGTTTCACAGGCTGGAGGAAGCAAAGGCGAAGGTTTTTGAGAAAGGGGCGTCTTTGTATAGGGGGTGCGTGGAGACGGGTGTGGCGGTGGCGGTGCAGTTCTTGCCAGGCTGCTTGCCATTTCTCACCTGTTTCATTTTATTAAACTTTTTATCTTATTTCCATGTTGATTTTTCCATGCTAGAGGAAGCACAACAGCCTATCTCGAGAAAGATACCTATCCCTTCTGCCAAGATTAATCCGGATAGGATGATCATTATCATACGACTTGTGGTGTTGTGTTTTTTCTTCTGCTACTGGATATTGAATCCTGTTCGCAATGCTTATGCACTCTGGTTCATTTCAGTGATCTGTGAGATTTGGTTTGCCATATCATGGATTCTTGATCAGTTTCCTAAATGGCTACCTATCACCAGGGAAAAATATCTAGAAAGACTTTGTCTGAGGTGAGGCTATCATGTGCAATAATATATTTTCCCACTAAGTTGCTAGTGTTGTTCAATTTTCTACAGGACTTCCAGTGTAATCTTTTTTTGAAAACAACAATCATGTTTCTATGAGTTTGTATGCAAGTGCTTAACTTACACGTTTGTAAAAACAGACATGATAGAGAAGGGGAGATATCTTAGTTAGCTGGCATCGATATATTTGTGAGCATAGTTGACCCTTTAAAGGAGCCTCCTTTAGTCATAGAAAATACTATTTTGTCGATTCTTTCTGTGGATTATCAAGTGGATAAAGTTTCATGTTATGTCTCTGATGATGGAGCTGCAATGTTGACCTTTGAGGCTCTTTCTGAAACTTTAGAATTTGCAAGGAAATGGGTGTCTTTTTGTTAAATTGAACCTTGGACTCCAGAATGGTACTTCACTCAAAAGATAGATTATTTGAAGGATAAAGTGCAGCCCAGCATTGTAAAAGAGTGCAGAGCAATGAAGGTAATAGGCACCATATTGTTAAATTAAAGCCAGTTTAGGTCGCTTCAATGTTGGCCTTTCTCCTCTTTCAGTGCACAACTATGCTGACTTTATGTTTACTAATCATTTCCAGAGAGAATATGAAGAATTCAAGGTTTGAGTCAATACACTTGTTGCAAAAGCTCAGAAGGTTACTGAAGAAGGCTAGATTATGCAAGATGGGACTCCTTGGCCTGGAAATAATACTCGAGATCATCCTAGGATGATACAGGTTGTTCATTTGTTATCTTAAGAGTCTTGTAATCACATTTTCTGTTGGTCTCTATTATATTTTCAATCTTCCCTCTTTTGTTAGCAGATTTGTATAAAATGGAACATATAGGGCCAGTATTTCCAGCAGTCCTTTATGTGGGTTTTATTTGTATTTTATTTTGCAGCCTGATTTAGATGTTAGAGAAAAGATCTTGGTCCTGCTAGATACATGGCAGGAAGCATTCGGGGGGGCCAAATGGAAGATATCCACCATATTATTCTGCATACCACGAGTTACAGGTAAGGAAAAAAAAAAAAGAATCTTAAGGATGTTCAACAAATCTCATGTTTTTCAAGGGCAGGTTAAATATATTTGACTGACTCTGCCAAATGGCAGGGTAAAACATTGACCTTGATATTGACCCTCATTTTTGTTACCTAGATTTTCTTTCTACCTCGCATACTTTAAATGCCATTTGGAAGTAGTGTATATTGTTAAACTATTCCAGTATGCATTGCAGCAGTGATGTTGGCATAATGACATTAGTTAGTAATTAATATCATGCTGCATGTTCTTAGTTTGAAGTTTTATTTGTCATTTTAGAGCCCAGTGGCTCTATGGCCTTGAGTATGGTAACCTGAGAGAGTGCAACACTTTTAATTTTTTATGATAATGTGGTATATCAAAATTTGAAAGCTATGACCATTTGTCATTGAACTAACATTATTTTACATTGTATTACTGTGATTATGCATGATTTGCATTTAATATAACTTCAAATATTTTCTCACCACCTTGAAATTTCCAACTTTGGCAAAACTTCTCCTTTCTCAAATCTACAAATAATTTTTAAGCTTGTTACTATGAGAGCTGGTAGTGCAGGCTAACACAAGCAGAAAATTGCTTGCGAACATTCAGAGAATAATAAATGCCACAGTTATGGAATGTTAGGATATGTGGTACATTTTGCAAGTCCTTGTTATAAATTGACCTCTAATGAAATTAGGTGCTACCCTTGAGAGAAATCTCAAGATTTCTTGGAGCATTGATATGGGAATTATACAATGATCTAGGCAAAGCATCTCAGGTTTCTATATTTTGGGCAAGGGTTGGGGAATAGAGTGGTGTATGCTACATTGTTCATAATACATTCAATTTACTTCCCATTATTGGTGGTTGATGACTTTCCAAAAATAGGCACATTTTCAACGATTGCATCAGTAATCTCCATTCTTTGGCTCTTCTTGTCTCAACAGGCTAATCATTGTTGTGTAAATGTCTCATTGGAATGGTGTGCGTACAAGTGGTGTTTGGTGTTGTCTATGATATCTGTTTTAATCAAACAAGATGTGACATCCTATCTTCACCACAATGTGTAGGAGTAGAATATCCACCACGTCTGGAGAGCTCTGCTCCAATATTTACTCCGCCTCAGATGCAGCCAATAACTTCTTTTTCAACTCAAAGCCATGTACCTTTAGGTTTTGAGGATGGAGTTGAACTTGAGGCATCTATGGCTTCTGAGGTTTCTGGTCTAAGTTAGGTATTTTACAGGAGTCTGCATGTCAAGAGAGGTTTTAGCATCTTCAATATTTTGATTTTTGTCTTCTAACAATGGTGCCTTTAGTTCTAGTCAACATGCTATTTGATTATTTTTCCCATGTTTTCTATTTTATGCCTACCACACCTTTCACTTTAGTGAAATATCATTGCCAATCATGACATTAATAAATCCAAAGTGCCTAGCCACTTATTCCAAAAACACAGTTCAATTCATAAATGTTAATGCATGTGTCCATTTTATCAAGAATATCAATGAGATAAGGAGACTTGTATACACCTTAAGTTCCATCTAGAACTAAAAGTAGCATTTTGATTAACAAAAATAAAATGAAAAATTGACTCATCTCTAGAAGCATCACAGACTCATTTCTGGAAGCATAACAAATCTCTAGTATCCTGAATGCTGAATCTTTGTTGCAGGATTTCTTATCTTATTTTATATGCTAGTAGAATAGTTATTACTTTCTTGCAGCTTGTACAATTGAAACGTTGATGGATGAAGACTGAAATTTGAAATTAATGTTGTGCATTTAACAATATAGTGTTTTAAGAGCTTTTAATTATATTGAAGGATCATTTGATGTTGAGAAAATTGAAGCCTCCTTTCAAAGGAAAAGAGTTTATCTCATTTCTAAAAACCATTTTTTACAGCTTGACAGAGATTTAGAATGCACGAGGTATATCTGATGAATTGATGGAGATGCTAAATGCTCTAGATCCTCATAGTAAGGAGGTAATTTGATACTCATACTATGTTGTGTTTTTTAATCCATTTATCACTTAATGCTGTTTGTGAATCAATTCAATCTGATGCCCTATTATTTTAAAATTTAAATTCAAGACTGCTAGAAGTCCAAATCTCTTGGGTTTTTTTTTAGAATTAATGTTTTTTTTAATAAGTGGCTTGTAAACTTTTAAACATGACTGGTGATGCTAGCATGATATACCCTTTGTTCCCACGTGAAACACTTTTGACCTGGATACATGAACCAACAAGGCCATAAATGGGAGACCTCGTCTCTATTTAACAAAACTGAGGTTTAGACCTGTGAGCATATTGGATCAGCGAAGGCACAAGCATGTAATCACAATGGTCTAGTAATATCATAATATCTGGCACTGGAGGCTCTATCCTATATACAGTACAGTAGAGGGGGGCCGAATGGTTGATCTGTTCCCCTGTCAGAATGGTCGATCTATGCATGTAGAATTCCGGTTTTAACCTTAGTGGTTACAGGACCACCACCACCACCTAACCAACAGCCTTAGTGGTGAGCTTACAGGTTCAGCTTTTGAATCAGAGATGTATGATGGTTTGTTTTTTGAGTTGCTAGGATTTTCTCAGAAATCATATTTTCACCATTTTGTTTTTCTCAAGGGCCCAGCCATTTGGTGCTAACATACAGAAAAGAGCAGCAATATCACAAGTCCATCCCTGCTTTGATTTCTTTAATTTGGAGCTCCTCTTTAAATTATTGGTTATTTTCTTTGTAGCATTTTGACATTATATGTAGATTGTGCATCAAGTCTGCATACCTATGGTTTCAAATGTAGGTAGCAGTCAAAAATAATTTGCAAACTATGATCAAATATTCTAAAGCAAGATTATTGCACCAAAATCTAAGTGCTTGAACCAGAGGGCAAACAATGAGGCTGAATTCCAAGTGGCTCTCATGGTTCCACAATTTGCCTGAGGAGGAAGTAAGAAACATATATCTTGAAGGTGATTCCCTTCTTGCTTGCACGTAGGGATTTGATGCTTACGTCCATTAAAAAGGGCAAGTGTAGGATGGCAAGGACATCATGGAAATTTGTGAGCAAGTTTTGATGAGACAAAAGCTTTAATGAATAGGTATTGGAGGCATTAAGTGGTTCAACATTAACAGTTGTGGAATTAATGCCTATAGCTATATGAAGGCCCAAGTTGCTTGCCATATATCACATGGAACCTCTGGGGAATTGGGCACAATGGATGATCCTTTAAGACTCACCAATAGCAAGAGGCAGATGACATTCTTTGGAGCGGTGACAAAAAAGAGGATGCTCGAAGATTTTAAGACTAGTCAATGGTTGGTGATTCATGTTGTTAAGATTGTTTTAGGGAAATAATTCCTCAAGGCTAACCATAGATATAGAGTGAATTCTAACATCTCGGCTATGTTTGATTTCAGTCCTCAACACTGGCGAGCCAAAGTAAAAGGTAGATTTGCACGTGGTTATTTGGCCTTTATTTTCATGGGATACTAACAAAATTTTCCCATTCATTTAGACCATTGTTTGGTCAACTGTTGGAGACTACTGGGCAACTCTGGTTGGTGGAATTCTTATGAAGAGGGGTGGAAAATCTGCAGGTCTGTGGTATTCCCAAAGGTCTCTTTTATTATGCCTGTAAATCTGGATTGTGACTTAGGCATATATCATTGGTAAGTTTCTCTTGTAACATCTATGATGTTTGTAATTGAAAAATAATTGAAACTTCTCAAAGAATGGTTGGAAATCTATAATGTGCCTCCACTTTCCTATAATGTGCTGACATCCCAACGTTGACAATTGCATTTTCTCACTATAGCATGCCTTGCAAGGCATAGAGAACTAAACTGAGATACAAACTTTATTAGATTGCAAGGAGGAATGACACACCAAATGGCAGGCAATGTCACTCCTTTCCATATTACAAGCCTGATAATATATAATTTTAAGTATTTACAAGATTATGATATTCTACTAACTAGTATCCCAATCGAGGAATTGTCATTTGCCAATATTAGAAATGAGAAAGAGGCTACTGATATTATCTAGATTATAAACTCCTTGCTGTACTTGCAGCAATAAAAATGGTTTAGTTTCTTCATAGCTAGTTGTCTATTAGATAAATACCATTCTCCAATAATTCTAGTATCTGAATGTTTGATATACCATTCTAGCTATCCACTACTGAAAAGAACACATAGCTTGAGAAAATGCAATGGAGTGTTTCGTTCAGTGCGGGGTCCCATGAATCGGCGGTGTGTGGCAGAATGTCACAACATTTCCTAGGTTTAACATCATGTCAGCAAATGGATCCAAAATCGGTTGTAGAAGGAAAAAACCAAGGTTGGGCATACAATTAGACGATCATACATTTGATGTTGAGTACTATGTGGTTGGTTTTGGTTGAACAAAAGTAGTATTGAGAGTACCATGATTGAAGTCCATTGAAAGATGCATCGAGGACATAAATGGTATGGAGCTTAAATTTACTCATGAAAGTAAACAATTTGTGTTGAAGGCTACCAATAATGACAGTTCAACAATTGTGCCTCAACATGTCAAATTTCATCTTCAATATGTTTGTGATATTAACCATTCTTTTGGTGATGAGTGATATGAATTTTCCAATCAAAAGTTTCCAATTGAGATAGTTGATCATTCTCATGATGGCGATAGTAATTTGGTTGATGACTCGTTTAGTGGGCCAGTCACTCTAGAGTTGTCTGTGTGGAGCAGTGATGGCATACATACCTCATTTTTTAGTTTGTCACCTATTCTTCTTGATATAGACAAAACATCCTTTTTGATTAGCGACTACATTCTCTTTGATTCCTTATGGACTAGTGGCTTTCCTTGTTGGAAACATAAAACCTTTTTGGATTTTGCATTGACTACATCAGCAACTTAGTTTGGGAATGTTGAGGGGTATTTGTTTTTCTTTGATTGACATTGGTTACTTCAGGGTGATTGTCCCCAAACGTCTTCCTCTATTATGTCAAGCTCTATATTTTGGTGTGGAATCCGGATAGTGGTTTGTTGGATCCATTGTCATTTATATACCCTATTATGTTGCTTCATTATTTGTGGTGTTTGGACATTTAAGAGTGGAGCAGCAGATTGCCTGGTGGCTTCTTGGGGACACAATTCAAGTTAGGGAGGACTGCAATGTCCCTTTCTGCCTGGCATGGCTATAATTAGAATAAAGTGGGTGAAATGAAATAAGTTAATAATTAGCCCAAAAAATATTAAGTCCCAGCATCTTTATTTTAACTATCATTTATGTCTAACAGTGGGCCCAACTTATGTTATTTATCTTTCCTTAGCCATGTTGGCAATTTAGCTAAATAGTGGGTAAATATTAAATAAATGCAAGTTCAAAGGCAAGAGAAAATGAAGGGGTCAGCTACTTTTCTGTGTGGAGATTTTTTATAAAGGAATAGTGAGGTTGAGGAGCCATGCATGCTATGCTATCAACTTGTTATGATTTTTCACCTCTCTGCAAGAAATTGCATTGTATGTTTTTTTCAGACAACCTTGAGAGATCATCTTCTGGACAGAACTCCAGGTTAAATTATTCCAGCAATTCAAGGACATCCATCGCATCATTTATGACTTGGCTGGGTGCAAATTTAAGGGCAACTGATGCTTTATCTGAACCAGTTTAAAAGTCAGAGGTGGTTTGCAATAATTCTGGTTGCGAGTTACAGTCTAAACCAAAATGCCAGTGCGAGTAGAATAGTCGCTGCCTTTCCAGACACACTCCATCAGCAGAGGTGTCTGTACATGCAGCCAGCGTGAAGTCTACAGCTGATTCAGAGAGTTTATTAATTCAAAGCCTGTAATGGGATGAAATGTTATGTAATTACTACATGTAACTTTGTACTGAGAATTAGAGTAGCTGCAGATTTAAAAATCAGATTAATAATTGTTGAAAACCCTTTCAACTGCTATAATAAGTTGAGGGATTTGATGATCAACAGGTTTCAATGATGTTTTGAATGAATTCTAAATTTCTTAACTTGACCATGGCTAGCATTGATTAATTAAGAGTTTTCTATACAAACCGATATTTGTTTGAGATTAGTCAAATAGGATACTCAACATCTTTCAACACAAATCTAATACTAGTTCGTGAATGCCAAAAAAATAAAGGAGGATATTTGTGTCTTATGGAATCAGCCTTGTAGTTTTAAAATTTGTCTTGAGAACTATACATTTGATTCCTGGGTAGTCACATACTGGAGCACTGCAAGCAGACTCAAACAAAACAACAATTATTATCTTACATGTTTAGAATGCATGCTTGCTTCAAATTTCTTGTCTATGGATAATGATACAATATTTTTAACTATCAGCTAATGACCTTGCAATGTTTTTATTCTTGTTGATTTCTTTCTTAACATGAGTGGATGTGCATACGATAAACCTATAGTTGTCATGACACATGGAGATGAACTCAATGATTCTGATCATGTTAGAGCCCATATTTTTCTAGGACAGTTATTAGGTGTCTCTGATGTTGATCAAGTTTATGATATATCAGGTGAGATTGTAGGAAGGAAAGACATTTGTTTGTGCAAATTTGTTGTTGCATGTAAAGGGAAATGGTGTTCCTGCATATGTAATCATTTTTTCTAAAGATTATCATTGAAGTCACTTTCTAGAATGTAGATGAGCATGATCTGGTTATAGACATGTTAGTACTAGATATGTTAGGAAGGTCCTTGCAGCGAGCAGAACGAAATCTTCCTTACAAGGAAAAAGATGGGTTGCAAGAATTATTATTTTTGGTAAAGGTAGCTTTTTATGGATTGGATATGTTTTTCTATGATGCCCTCTCAAAGAGAAATATTTTGTTTTCATGTTTAATGAATTACTTTGAGTGGAAATTGATTATCATGACAGGAACTCAATGTAAGTGCTGAATGGCTTTCAAAGGGAGCTGAATTTAGAATTTGTGTGATTGTGGTGATGCTTGCCATCATATTTTGGATTCATTTTCCATCCTATCCAAAGGAACCTAAAATTGAATGGCATCGTATCCTCCATCTATGGTATGGTTGAACTACACATGATATTACTTTTTTCTTTTAATTGCAAGCTATTTTTGAGACTTCTAAATTGACATCCAGGATTCCTTTCTTTTGTGGCATAATAGTAAAAGTTTTGAAGGTGGGAATTTTTATAGGAGATATGTGGTTATTGTTTGGAATATGAACTTGGAATATCAGTCCAGTAAACTCTCTCAAGGAACAGGGTTGACAATTAAATTGTCAAGCATGTAGGGAGCTACTTTCTGACAAATGCTTTCCTGTTTCAAATGTGTGCCAGGTTTTATATATATAATAACATAAACACACACAATTTTGTATATCATGTGAAAAACTAGAATTTTATAAATGTGTATTCTTGTATATGGCCAAAGATTTGCATGTACTTATTCCAATAACTTGGCAGTTGTCTGATCATGAAGGGTAGAATCTACAAGTCATCGAAACATCTCCAAATAGTATTTTACCCACGGCTGCCAATTGTTGATTTCATAAATCTTCTTCTACTTGTTGATTTCATAAATTTTCTATTTAATTTTTCTCTATAAATTATAGGAGATCATATAGTATACTTGCTGATCTCTTTATATAAGTTGCTTAACTGTTGGGCATAGCTGGGTCAATCCAACATCTCAAACTAGTGTAGATGTGAAATGGGATTGACCCTTGGGAGGTTGGATTAAGGTAAACTTAGACAACTCTTGTAAAAGCCATCTAAGGCATCTGTTATTATATTTCTTGCTTGGGATTAGAGTGACAATATTCTTTATATGGGGTGAAGAGGATTATAGATGAGATTAATAACATTTTTGAGGCAATGTATGCTCTTCATGTGGTTAAGCTTGGTAGAAGATAGGAACTCCAAAATTTCATTTGGAGGGTGATTCTCTCATCCCAATGAATGCCATCATTAATGGTGGTGTCCAGGCTTGGCACCTGCAAAATTCATCAATTCAATCCAAAAAGATAATTAGCCTTGAAAGGTGTTAGCTGGGGTGATAGTATCTTACAAGATGGTTCAAAAATGTTTAAAAGGTTTGGTAGACTGTGGAGACCATAAGGAAACTTCTTTGTAACTTACTGTACTTTTATTTCCAATTTAAATCTATATGCAGCGTAATATGATCCGTGAAGCAACATCATTTTTGTTGGATGTTTTGAAGCCTAATTTGCCAGAACATGTGGATCTTCAAACTAAGGCAAGTTGTTAATATGATCATGAATCAACTAGCTTTTAAACCTAGTTTAAAAGTACACTAATGTGCAAAGTCTGGAAAGAGTGAAAATGTAACTATTTATACATTGTTGATTGTAGAAATTACTGTGGTTTTGTCTTTTCTAATTTTATTTTCCTTGCAGGTTCTTGAGATTAATTTGGTCACTTTCCCTAATGTTGTTGATGCTATCTTGGCAAATGGAATTTTTAGTCACTATGACCATCCTCGTAGAGCACAGTTGTGTGAGAAAGCTGGTTTATATATGCACACACTTTGGGTAGGTGATTCATTGGGAGTACACTTGAGCTTTAATATAGATTGAATATTTTGTATGAAATATTGTCTATATGAATTTTTGTGGAAATCTTATTTAGGTTTACTCCATTTTTCCTTATGTCAAATGGTTTCTTAGGAAATATTTATGCATCACTAATATTATAAGTTTGGTTACAGCACTATACAGAGTTGCCTGATATCAAATGTGATATCAAAAGTTTGCTTATTAACTATTATAATAGTGCATATGAAGCTGATGAAGAGCTAAGAGAATATAGCTTGCAGGTGTTAAAAAGAGTTTGGTTGTAGAGAAATTATGTATTTTCATCTCACACTATTTGTTAACATTATTGGTTCCATTTTAAAAGTTCATATCATCTATATTGAAAGTATATGTATGTTTTGGTGAAATGCATCTTCAGATTTCATTCTTCAAATAGAAAACCCTGATTATTCAAAAATCTGTAAATAATCACCTTAAAGATGCAATTTGCAGGCATTGGAGAGTTTTGTCCTATGTTGTGTGAGAGATGTGGCTGTTTATTGTGATACGATTTTGGAACTTGCTCTGGAGTACATAAGCTATGATCCAAACTACACTGATAATATGGAAGAAGATACAAAAGAGAGTAATGGAGAGGAGGAGGATGAGTATGTTAAAATTGCTTAAGAGAATTATTTGCTTGAGAAAATTTAATTTTTGCACAATGGTGTCTTTTATTTTCATGTAATTATGAATTTTATTACCAACATGTCAATACTATTTTGTTGATGTAGAGAGAGTGCTAATGAATATAGCGATGATGAGGATATCAACTGGAAGGTTCAGAGGGCAGCAGCTAAGTGTTTGTCTGCTGTGATAACATCTCGTCCATAAATGCTATTAAAGCTGTGTGAGGAGGCATGTGCTTTGAACCTTTCTCAATTGTTGCTGGGAGATATTTATAATTTTCATAAAAGTTGACTCTATTTTTCCTATACATTTGCCATTTTTTTGACCTTTGTGTGCCCAATAATTTTGGCTTAGTGTCTCTTCAGAGTTTATGGTTTACCTCCAAAGAGTAACAAGAATGGCCCTTTTTCTTTGTTAGAGTCAAGAGGATACATAAATTCCATTCTCTTGGCATAACACTAACCTGCTAATGTTACACACAAATAGGAATAAATTGAGTTTGAAATGATATATATCAATTGTTATCTCATTTCAAAATGTGGTTAGCTTTAGGAATTCTTTTATAAGATGTTATATGAAATGATTGCTAGCTAACACCTGCCAAGGAAACATAACTTGCTTCTTCCCACAGTGAATTCTGCTCAAGGTTTTGGCATTGTGAAGTGTAGCCCAGTTCTTTATGTGCTAATGGCAATACTGAGAATGCTAAGAGATGGCATGATTACTCTCGTTGATGTTATTTCTTTGTTGATAAATATATCTATTGCATTTTCCTTGGTTTGTTAAATGGGAAGTAATCTAAGGGGAGAACACTTAGTTATTTTTCCAAGTAAGTGTTTTTATAAATATAAAATGATAGAATTATTTAGACTTGCACAATACACCAAATTTTTCTTTGCTTCAATTATTGAATGCAACAATTTTGTGATATCCTTGTGAATATGTTAATAGTATTGAGGTGAATCTTTTTCATTCATTAATTTCTCAGAGAGATTAATAGTCTCATTTGGCATGCGAATGAGTTCTAAGGTTGCATGGAATCTGTTTTGCAGGCTTGCCCAAGGCTGATAGAGAGGTTCAAAGAGAAAAGAAAATGTGAAAGTATTAACATTTTTCTTTCATTTTTGTTCAGGTGAATGATACCATTATTTTGCACTTTATGATTTCAACCTCTTGTTAATATTGTTGCAGATGGATGTGTTCAATGCCTTCATCGAGTTACCAGACTAGGAATGTGACTAAAGGATCAAGGGATGCCTGACATTCAAGGCAAGTAGTTGATGAAATATGTAGCCAGGATGTTTTGTAATGCTACAGATTTTTTTGAGATGGTATCCTATTAAAGGTTTGTTGGCTGCCTTGTGCATGGTAGTTTGACTTCCAACTGTGTTATTTTAAAGACAGACGTACTATTTACTGAGAAATGTCTGTTGACGCTATCTCTAGTTTTATGCTATTAGTTATCGAGGCCTTTGTAAGTTGTGGAGAACATTAGATGAAATGACAGAGAATTAATGACATTATTAATCTTTGTATAATCTTGATAAAGCTGATACTTTGGTTACCTTTTCAAAAGCTCTAGCAAGAAATAATGATGTTAGCTCACTGGGATTATATACAAAAGGGAATGAAAGGAGGAAACCCCCATCTGTCTGCTTTGACATCAAAATAACCATTTGCATTAACGCACATGTTATGGAAAGTTCATAGCCATCTCAATACAAGAGGAATAATACAAAATCAAGACAATTGTAAAAATCTCTAGAAGAATAAGGTGGATACCATTTATAAAGCTCTAATAAGATCTATAAATTGGCAATATAGATTTCTCTGTAGCTTAGTCGGTTCCCCCTTTCTAGAAAAATGGGATAATTATTAATATGTAACTAGTGGGAGAAAACCTTAAACTGACTTAGACAAATTTTCAATTTATGATTTGATATCATCCACAAAGAACTTTTAGTTGCCTGATATGGGAGCAGGAGCCCTTTAGGCTGAAACCTCTCTAGCTAAGAGCAAAGGGCTGATGGCTATCCAGTCCATCAAAGTTGTCGGAGGTGTGAGCCTAGACTCATCCATTGTGATGTTTGGGCTTTGTACTTAGTGAGACTTGATCCCTGGCAGGCTTATTTAGAACAATTGGGGCTTTGCAGTTGGTAAGACTTTATCCCTGGCGGGCTCATTTAGAACAATTAAACTTCACTAGAAGACCAAGGGTCCATTGACAAAAACCATGTTGAGGTAAAACTTTTGGTGCAGTGTAAAAGTGTAGATATTGAGACAAGAGCCATCTTGATCTTTCTTGAAAATTGAAAAAAATTGTTTTGGAGACTCGTTTCTTGAACTCTAAGTAGCTTGGCAAAGATGATTCATTTAGTTTGTGATAAAGCTTGTATAATTATATCATATGAATTTTCTTTTATTATACCAACAAGATATTGGTACTAGCTCATGATTTGGTCTTGAGTTGACATTGTGGAACAATGAACAAGGCTTGATATGGGAAATGACATCATCAGTTGACTGGTCATAGTGAACGTGTGGGAAGTTGTGTTAGATCTTCCACATTTCACTAATAGGAAGAATCAAATGAGAATGGCTTGATGTTTTCCCATTTTCTCTGTAATTGCATTCTCTATAATAATCTTTGAAGATGTAGTGCTTTTTTGTCATGATTGAAAGGAGTGTTCATGGATATCGTAGTTATTTTTCTCAAATTGTTTGGTTACTGGTCTGCCTAATAAAATCATAGCACATGAATCATCGTAATGGAAGATTGGCATTTTTTTGTTAATATTTTATAGCAACTGTTCGTTAAACTAAATGCAACTATCATGTCTTCTAATATAATAAATCTTCAAAATGGCTTATATCATTCAGTGTCTTGGTAGCCCATTGTTGATGTTGAAGCAAGAAGTCCCAAAAATAGTTAAGTCTCTAAACAGGCAGCTCAAGGAAAAATCAGTAAAGACTAAGGTGAGTTGTAGATCTATATGTGGGAAACAGTGATGCTCTACAATACATATTAATCTTTTGTTTATAGTTTCTTTTGCATAGAATAGAGGCCTTGTGATTTATCTTCCTGATTTGTTTCTATACATGGGAAGTGACCCTGAAAATGCTAATGCTACTTTCACCTTTGACAATGGGATTGAAGAAGTTTTTGATGAAAAGGAAGCAAGGGCTATAAACCAGCGGGATGCAGACCTTCTTTTACCTATGGCAGATGGTAATCATGTCTTTGTTTGTATGGAAAGTGATTTGATTAGTTACTGTTGGTGTTTATATATATATATATATATATATATATGTAAGTTGTGATTGTGCTGGTAGACATGCATGCAAAATTAACAATATCAGATTTCCACAATCCATTTGTAATGCAAGTTCGTTTTGGATCGGACTGTGTGTGTTTTTTAGCATCATCATTTCAGATCACTCTCTATAATCCATCACCAGCCGGATGAGAGTGCAGGATGCATGCAAAATGTCAAATCATACGCAAGGCATGTGAACTGTTTTATGGAATGCCTGAATTTTTTTTTATATATGTTTAAGTTGTGATTGTGCTAGTAGACATGCATGCAAAATTAACAATATTAGATTTCCACAATCCATTTGTAATGCAAGTTCATTTTGGATCTGATTGTGTGTGTTTTTTAGCATCATTGTTTCAAATCACTCTCTATAATCCATCACCAGCCAGATGAGAGTGCAAGATGCATGCAAAATGTCAAATCATATGCAAGTGATGTGAATTGTTTTATAGAATGCTCGAAAAAAATTTACACCCAAGCATTGGTTGAAATTTTGACCAATGCCTGGTAGTGTTCTACTAGCATTGGTCGAAATTTCGACCAACGCCTGGGTGTTTTCCACAATCATTGGTCAAAATTTTGACCAATGCCTGGGTGTTTTTCACCAGGCTTTGGTCGAAATTTCGACCAACGCCTGGTGGTTTTCAACCAAATTTCGACCAATACTTGACCAAGCATTGGTCAAAATTTTGACCAATGCTTGGTGGAAATTGCACTAGGGCTCTGGAAATTTTTTGACCAATGGATTGGTCAAAATTTCAACCAACCAGTATGTTGGTCAAAATTTCGACGCGAAAATTTTGACCAATTGGTTGGTCCAAATTTCAACCAACCTGGGTTGAAATTTCGACCAATAATGGTTGAAAAATGAGCCCAAATGTACTAGTGTGCTTTGGTGATACCTATGGTGTTAGAGGATAATGACATTGTTTTGGCCAACTTGGTTAAGGATGTGCTAGCAACAGGTAAGGGTAATGGGTCTCCTCTCCCCTTAGGGTTGATGCATAGACCTTTTAAGTGGGTTTCCTTTACTCCTCCTCTAAGGAGGGGGTGCAAAATAGATCAAGAGAAGATTAAATTCACAGGAGATATACTGATAGAGTCTAGGTTAGTGAAACCATTGGATGCTCATTTTCCCCATTCTACTCAATGATGATTATTCTCTCATGGAATGTTAGAGGGTTGAATAGCATCCCTAGACAAAAGACTTTTCAGAATATAGTGGTTGATCATTCTCCTGATATTTTTTGTATCCAAGAGACTAAGCTCTCTGAGGAGTCTATAGTCCAACATGCCTCTAGTATTTGGACTCGTGGGCAATGCTAATGTGTTGGGGCTATGGGCAGTGCTGGTGGTTTAACTATCTTTTGGGATCCACAGAAAATTTCCCCCCTTGCCTGGGTGTCTTCTTGCTCAGCTCTCTCTATGGTAGCTTCTGCTTTAGACTCAAGAGAGGTAATCATGATTACTAATGTGCATGTGCCTATTTATTTTGTGCGAAAGGAGAAACTTTGGAGTCATATCCAATATGTTAGAAATTGTCACCCTTTTCATCCTTGGGTGTTAGCAGGGGACTTCAATTCAATTTTAAGTCTAGAGGAGAAGCAAGGTGGTTTGGCTAGATTGGGGCCTTCTTCTGCTCTTTTTCGGCAACACATATCACTTTTGTATCTCTTTGATATTAAGCCTTCTAATGGTCTCTATACTTTGAATAATCGAAGGACTGGGGTTGATGCTATCTCAGAATGGCTAGACAGATTTCTTGTTTCTTGTTTCTGGGTTAGCAGCACCCTTACTCTCTCTTTGAAAATCTTAGATTAGAGGGGTTCTGATCATTGGCCAATCAAATTTTCTTCTATTGGGGCTTGTATTCCAAAGCGTCCTCCTTTTAAGTTCCAATCAATTTGGCTTCGTGACTCCTCTCTTTGTGATTTTTTTTATGTTGGTGGAAAGATGGCGCTCCTGCATATGGTACTGCTATGTTCTCATTTTCTAAAAGGCTTCAATAGATTAAAAGGAAGCTCAAGATATGGAATAGACAATGTTTTGGGAACCTTCACTTTATGAAGAGGCTTGCTCAGGAAGATCTTGATGTTATCACAAGGTAGATTAGAGATCAAGGTTTCTTGGAGGATCTTGGAAGGGCTGAATCCCTTGCATCTAGAGCTCTAGAAGAATGGGAACTTCGAGAGGAATTTTTTTGGAAGCAAAGCCTAGAGTTGATTGGCTCCAAGATGGTGATCGGAACACTACCTTTTTTCATAAAATGGTATAATCTTGTTGGAATCCGAGCAATATCTCTTCTTTGGTTAATTCTCAAGGTATCTAACTGACTTCCTTACCAGCTTTGTTCCAGGAGGCTACTCAGTACTTTTTTGCCCTCTTCTTTGAGGACTCTCCTCCTGTTGATAATGAAGAAAATATTATTTTGTCTTGTATTCCTTCCCTTATCACTCAGGAAATGAATGATTATCTCATGTGACCAATATCTTTGGAAAAGCCGGAGGAGGTGGTCTTTGGCATGCCTAAGGGGAAGGCTCCTAGGCCTGATGGCTTTCTAGTTGAGTTCTTTCAAGAGTTTTGGGACATCATTAGTTATGATTTGTTAGAGGTGGTTAAGGAATCCTATTCTAGCAAGCATATGCTTAAGGCATTGAATTCTACTTTCTTGACTCTTATTCCAAAACGAGAGGGTGCTAATCAATTGGAGTTTTTTAGACCAATTGCCTTATGTAATGTGGTTTACAAAGTTATTACTAAGTTGATTGTTGAGATAATTAAAAAGTGGCTCCCCATTATTATCTCAAAAGTACAAGGTGGTTTTGTTGCTGGAAGACAAATTTTGGATAGGGTGGTTATTGCTACTAAGGCTATTCATTCTATGGTTACTTCAAGGGAGAGAGTAATGTTTGTTAAGTTGGATATGGCTAAGGCCTACCATAGAGTTAAATGGAGTTTTCTAAGGAGTATTTTTCTTACCTTTGGCTATAGCTTTGACTGGTTGAGTTGGACTATGAGTTGTGTTACTTTTACCTCTTTTTCTGTTCTTAATGGTCAACCTTCTCAGCTATTTGATGCCTCTAGAGGCCTCTGCTAGGGTGACCCTCTCTCCCCATATCTATTCATAATAATGGCTGAGGGCTTGGGCTTATTTATTAAGTATCAGGTGTTCCAGAATTCTATTCAGGGGTAGCGATGGGGTAATGGTTTACCTACTCTTTCCCACTTTCAATTTGTTGATGATTTTGCTCTTGTGGATCTTGCTAGGATCAAGGAAGCTGAAGCCTTTTGACATACTCTAGATATTTATTTGGCAACTTTAGGCCAAAAAGTTAATGAGCACAAATCTTCCATTTACCTTTTTAACACTCCTGATTCTATTTAGCATAGGATTGCTGGTATCCTATGGTTTCAGACTGGGTCGCTTCCTTTGACTTATCTTGGCATCCCTATTGTTGTTTCTAGGCAGCCACGTCTCCTCTAGAAAAAATTGATTACCAAACTTCAAGATAAGGTAAATCATTGGACTCATAGATGGCTTTCTACTACTGCTCGGGTTACTCTTCTTTAATCTATCTTCCTACTTATAGAAGCATGGTTCAGGCTGCTCCTATTTTCTTTCTCAAGGAGTTTGATGCTCTCTCTCGACAATTCCTTTGGATTGGTAATTTGCGTAGCACTAAATGGAGCTTGATTAGCTAGGAGACTATTTGTAGGCCTGAAAAGGAGGGTGGTCTTGGTCTTCGATCAACTCTCTTGAGTAGTCAAGCATTGGTTGATAAGCTTTATTGGCAATGGTGCTCTGTACAACATCAACTTTGGGCTCGTATTATCACCCATAAATATTTTCATGGTGCTGATCGTTGCTCTATTTTTGCACTTCCTCTTGAAGGTCATGGCTCAATGGTCTGGCATACTTTGAAGATTGGTGTTGTGTTAGTCAAGAGAGGTCTGTTCTAGATATGTAAGGGAGGTTCTAAGGATTTGTTTTGGTTTGATGCTTGGGATGGATTCCCATCCATATTATCCATGTACCCTCATCTTTAGACTCTATGATTCTTTTCATACTATTGGATGAGATAAAGTGGCTCATTACAAGACTCCTTATCAATTGGGACTTGTTGTTGGTTACAGATGGAAGCACTCTTCTAATTGGCCTTGTGGAGGCACAAACATGGATTGTCAGGAGCTTTTTCAAATTTTGGCCTCTAGAGAGTGTTCCTCTTCATTAGGTCCAGCTGTTTTGGCTTGGGGAGGTACCTTGTCTGGTAAATATCATGTCTCTACTGGGTATCAAGAGATAGCTAGACAATTATTTGGGGATGTTGAAGTTCCTTGGTGGAAGCAAGTCTGGAATAAAGTTTCTTGGTCGAAGCGCAATTTTTTCATCTGGCTAGTGGCTCACAACCGCTATCTTACATAGGATAATCTTTGTAAATGTGGATTTCAAGGCCCCTCTTATTGTGTTTTGTGTGGTAATGGGGAGGAGTCTATCTCCCATTTGTTCTTCCATTGCTCCTTTTCTAATCAGCTATGGCACCTTTGGTGGAGTGCTTGGGGTTGCTCTTGTAGGCATACTTCCTCTTTGCTTGAGTTCTGGGCCCGCTTGGGTAGTGCTCCCTCCAAGTCTTCTCATCTCCATGTTGCTTATATTGTTGGCCCATCGTTTATGCTCTGGCATATTTGGCTAAAGAGGAATCGTCAAATCTTTCAAGATGTTCGGCTTGGTGTTATGCATCTTTGGTGGAAGATCTCACATGTTCTCTTCAGGAAACTATTCAAGCAAAGTGTGTACTAGATGGGGGTATAGATCCAGTTGATCTTGCTATATGCAATTGTCTCAATTTTCATCTTTAGGATGGGGTTGCAGCTCAAAGGTATCCAAGAGTGATCAGGTAGCCTCAGCATCAAAGGAAAGGTTGGGTGAATTGGGATGAGCATTGGACTCCTCCTCATAGAGTTCTTAAAATTAACACTAATGGTTCTTCCCATGGGAATCCAGGTCTTGCTGGTATTGGGGGAGTGGCTCATTGTAGTTTTGGTGATTTTAAATTCTTTTTCTCAGTACATAAGGGTGATTACACTAACAATCTCATGGAGGCTCGGGCTATTTTATATGTTGTGGAACAATGTTGCTTGCGGGGATGGAGCAAGATTATCTGTGAGTCTAATTCCCAAGTGGTGGTGAACTTGCTTTCCTCGTAGGATCTTGAGGATGTTAGTTGGTAGTTGGCCACTATTGTTAATCAAATTATTCTCTTTTGTACCTCTTTTGAGTTCATTAGGTTTACTTACATTCCTCACGAATGGAATAGAGCTGTTGATTGTTTAGCCAAATGGGCTTCTAGTCATGCTCCAGGTTGGAATATTATGGATAGGGGGCAACTTCCCTTTGAGATGGTGCAAGAATTTGATGAACTTGTTGCTCAGGATAGAGCTCCTTGTTGAGCTCTCCTTGTTGTATATTTTTCTCTCTCAATAAAATTTTACCCCTCTATTTCCAAAAATAAGCAAAGAAAATCCTAAATCATAATCTGTGCAATATTATTACAATAGATATATCTTTGTAAATTTTCAGCATGTTACGAAATGTATGTTTTCAAATATTATAAATTTGTAGGCTTGTTATTTATCCTTGTTCATGTTGTGTAAATGTCTTTCTTTTTTCATGTGACAAGGTTGATGGACTGTTTCATTTTTAAGGGTAGTATATATATATATATATATATATATATATATATATATATATATATATATATATATATATATATATATATATATATATATATAAAGAGTTGGGGTGGTCAATGTTTCCAACATATTCTATGATCCACATCACAATACAAAACTGGGGTGATCAACATTTCTATTATGAATCCACTGAGGCAAACTAAAAGTTATAGAGTTGAAGTTGGTTATTTGTATATACAATCTGCATATCTAAATGTATAGGTTTTGTGATATTGTTATCAGAATTTAACAGTGTATATTTTGAGTCAAACTCATTGACCCATGTATCGTGAGTAATGAATCCATATCTCATGAGAATAAATGGAACATTGAGAACTCATTGGATTTACGTGATGCTTACAGAGGTGAGCATCGAGATCCTCCATGACCAAACACACTATGTGTAGGATTTGTTTTGTATCAGTGTTTTAAATACCAATAGATCCATGTGTTTCCATTTTCAATAATAGTTGTTGTACTACATTAACTCCAATAATTATATTTACATTTTTTTAGTGATTATGCTCAATATTGTTGTGAGGTTTTCACATCACCGCCCCAAAATTTTGGGGACCCCCTTTTTTCGGTTGCCTTGACAAATTTTTTAGAGTTGTCCAAAGGTTTTCGATTTGAAAATTTTTACACCTTGGACACCTTTAGGCCAGGAGGGATGTGATTTGTGTTTTTCACCCAGTGTTAACTTGATTTTCTAGAGCATGTAATTTTATCATTAGGCCAAACAAGTTTCAAAAAACAACATTTTTTTTTCTGATGGTTAGAACAATATTCAATAGGATAAATTTGGAAATTTTTTGACTTAGACAAATTTTTGAAAATTTGAAATAATTGTTTAAGCTTGAACATTTTTAGAATGAATTTTAGATTTAATTGTTTTGGAAAATCTTGAATTTTTGGGTGAAAAGAGAAATTTTTTGATAGTGAAATTGAAATTGGAAAATCAATTTTGATTGCTAGAAAAATTTGAAATTTTATTGCAAAATCAAAACTGAATTAAATTGTAGAATCGTATTAATTTGGTTGAAATATTGCCTAGAAGATTTTTAAAAATGTTAAAGAAAATTGATAAATTGAAATTGAAAATCGATTTTAGCTAGTTAAATTCAATTTTAATGATATTTTAATTGCCAAAATGCTATTAAATGAAAATTTTGACATCTCTTAGACTTACTTTGTTTTATTTTGCAATTTTTGATCAAAACTGACAATTAAATGGGCCAATTTCACTATGGGCTAAGTAGTTTTAATGTTGCATTTAAATTTGGGTCATTAATAAAGGAGCTAATTTAATTTTGTTTTCCCTCCATGCAAGTTGGCCCACTTGGAGAGGCAAAAGGTTTGGTATAAGTGGAGTTCCCCCCCACTCTTATTTCCTCATTCCTTCTTCCTCCTCATTGGGTGAGTGATTTTCTTCTAAAGGCAATTTCTAGCTTGGGTGATTTCTTCTTGGAGCAGATTTTCTCCTTTTTTGGCAGCATTTTCTTCTCCTTGCTTGGGTGAATTTTTTCCCTAGGGCAATTTTTGGTGCAATGCTAATTTTTTCCAACTAGGGCAATTTTGTTAAGGCAGATTTTTCCATTTTCTTGGTAGTGAATTTCCAAATTGGGTGATTATATTTGGTGAAGAGGCTATATGGTCCAAGGTCTGATTTTTTTTGGCATGTGTGGGCGATTTCAAGGAAGTCAAAATTCTGACTTTTGCTAGGGCATCATTATTTGCAAGGAAGGTTGAAATTTCCAAAATCTAATCTGAATTTGAGGAGGGCTAGATTATTGGTAAAGGCAGATTTAAGGTAAAATTTTACTCAGTTTTAGAGGTGAAGATTGGTTTAAAGGTAGATTCTATTCCTTGTTCTTACTTGGTTCATTTCTCTTATTTTCTTCTTGTACTCATCATTCACCACTTCATTGATAGGCTAAAGTTGGGAGATACAAGTGTAGATTTTATGATAGGACATCTGGAGAGGCAAAAATAAGTTAGACCACCCTAGGATTGAAGTTGGAAGATATAAGTGTAGTCCATCCTAAGGTAACGAAGAGGCAGAAATAAGTGGTAGTCCCACACCTAGGTTGAAGGTTGGAGATTGATAAGTGTAGAGATAGGTCTTGGAGAGGCAAAAATAAGCTAGATTCTATCGATAGAAAGAAGGTTGGAGATTGATAAGTGTAGTCCATATCATTTAGAACGAAGGGGGCAAAAATAAGTGTTCAGAATGGTAGATGTTAGTTGAAGCAAGAACCCAAAGGAAACAAATACCATAAAGGACAAAGAAGACATGATGCCTAAGACCACCTTCTTCTCGAAAGTAAGGTGAATAAGTGACACCAATATCGGTACAATGAACATGATACAGTTGAAGGAAAGATTGAAGAAAGGACATTCCCCCATGGTGAAAAAGATCTACAAGAGCAGAATTGTACACACAAGCTTTTCCTCCTACCTTACCTTGTCCAGAATTGGTAATTGAGTGTGCATCCCAGTTTGATATTGTTACTAAGTCCATCATTTTCAATCAAGGGAAGAGAGTTAGCCAACATCAACAGACAAGTGGTCGAAGAAGCATTTAATATTTCTTAGTATAAAAGCATGACAGTGATAATGATGGATCAAGCGGTTAAGTTATTTTAGAATACTCATGAGGCTTATTTCATTCATCTAAAGCAGAATTGGTTACACGAAGGAAAGAAGGGAGTTACCAAGGCGTCAGAGCTCACGAGGTTAGATTTCAAATTAGAGTATGGCGATCTAATTGTGCTTCTTAGTTGAATCATGTGCATGATTCAAGGTATGCAATTTGAGAACTGGATGTATTATTTTATTGATGAAATTGAAAATGGAAAGAGAAGATTTGATTGGGCTAGGATTATAAGTGAAAATTTAGAGTTGCAACTTAGGATAGTGCAAAATCAAAAGCAATTCTATATGGGGCCCTATCTTTTCTATTTGATTGCAAGACTATATGAAAATCCTGGACTTAAGGCCTTAGGAGTGATTGGCAATGGGCCAGGGCAATGTTTGGTACATGAGTGCTATCTACAACTTCATTTGCACAACACCAAAGATTATAAAATGTTTTATGATGCCTTTGCCATGAAGATAATAAGGATATTACAAGGGACACTTGCTAGGAGGCTCTCATCATAAGCGGAAGAAAAAGTGAAGAAGTATGGGAGTTGCTTCATCCAATTTCCACAATTCAAATATATTAGAGTAGCAGGAAGTATAATTTGTCCTTAGAGACTTCCAAGGTACCCACACGACAAGGTAGTTTTGATGGAGTTGGCTAGGCAACTTGAGCATATGACAAAATTATGAAACTTAAAGGTGAGACAGGGATCACCTTCTCATTTGGAATAGGCAATGATACTAGCCCCAATCTTGTCACCTTTGCAGCCATGGAGGAGTTAGAATGGTATCATCTAGGATGGTATGGAGCAAAACAAGGATTTGATCCTAATGGTCTTATCAAGGCATCTCATGGAAATATATTTAAACATATTCCTGCTATAGAAGATTTTGGGGCCAATGCATAGGGTGACTTTCATGTGAGAAAGCTAGCTTTCTCAAGATTGTCAGTGGGCATGATGAAGGCAATTAGATGGAGAGGCTTTGATATTCCCGATCAACTGGAAGATGATGAAAATGTGCTAAGAGGAGATTATGATACAGTGAATGGAATGGAGTTGAGTCCAGTAGATTAGGATGATCATTAGGATCCTTCCTTAGAGGTAGTTACAAGGAGTTGATCTAAACACTGATTCATGTTATAATGAGAAGTTAAGGCAATTAAAAAGTTAGAAGGTACGCCTTACTTATGAGAAGATGAAACTCGAGGAAGAAGGTCCAGTAGAGTCAGTCAAATAGAAAGGTGAGGGCAGTAGTCAGCAACAAAGAGTAGTTAAGAGCAAGAAGAGAAGTTTGGAGGTTGAGAAAAGTAAAGAACACTAGGGGCCTCCAACAAAGAAATAGAATGTAGGGAGAGCATAATTAAGGCTAGAAGCCAAGAGGATAATACAAGTGGACAAGGGGGTGTAGTAGAGGTGAGCTCTAATTCAGAATCAAGTGGTTACATTGACAGTACCAAGTACTCTCCTCTCTCGGAGAACCAACATGGAGGTGATGTAATAGTCACTAGTGAAGAAGAAGATAGGCCAATTGATATTGAAGAAATAAGCCAGGTGCCCAAGGCCATTGGTGATGCTTTGCTAGTCGAACTGAATCTAGATTTGGGGAGATACATTGCACCGCTATGATTAAGGCAAATGCATATGCCAAGAGGCGAGGTAGTGACTGCTCGAATAGTTGACGATATTCAAGGGTTAGTGGAAAAGGGTGATAGCAAGAAATAGAAACAAATTGCAAAAATGGTGGCAAAGGTAATCGGGAGCAACAATGACGGTCACCAAAAAGTTTAGATTGTTATACCAAAGGTTAGTAAGGCAGTAGATGAGATTGTAGCTTAGGAGTATGAGATACTTGAGCATAACTTGGGAAGAATCACAAATGACATGGAATGTGAGGAGATCCAGGAAGGCATGGTTTCAAATAGAGAAAGGTTGAGGAAGGCAAATAAAAGGATTGTAAAGTTGGAGGCCGAAAATAGGTATTGGAGAGATTGCTAGCCAATCTAATAGTTGCACAAGGCAGCCCTTCGTTAAGATAGTGGGAGCAATACAAAAGAGATATTGGCTCAGTTGCATGAAGTCAAGAATTGGATCTATGATACAATTCAAGATAGGCAAAATTTCTTGCCTTCCTTTGTCTCGAAATTCAAGTCAATAGTGGCTATTAGAGATAAATTCAAAACATTTGAAGGTGAGTGGAAGGATTTCCTTTTAGTCAAGTACTTAGCCATTTCTAGGCTACAGACATTCATCGAGCTATCGGAGAAATATTTGGAAAGGGCCAAGTTGGTAGATGAAGGAGGAATGAGTATGGTGGAGTTTTGGTTTTTTTCCTTGACTATTAGATTGAGGATACTTTAAGAGATACAGAATGAGATTGCACAACACAACCTAGGCATTGACACTTCCATTTCAACCATGTTGAGCGATATTAGAAGATCATTTGACGTAAGCCCAAGTGGCAAATTCTCTTTCTTCTTGGGTAGTATAGGTGTCTAATTTTGATTGGCTACCATTTTGGTGCCTTCTCATTGGTTGACACTTTTTTTTTTCCATTGGTCCATTGATGAGGTGGCAACTTCTTATTGGCCAATGGGGTGGCAATCTTAATTAAGGTTTCTAAGATCCAATCTGGATCTTTGATTTTGCCTCTTAATCTCTACCGTTGGTTGTAATTTTGGCCTCTATATAAGGCCATTTGCTCTCATTTGTAAAGGGTTGAAGAAAATTGTTGCTAAGATAATACCAAAGTTGCTTCTCTTTATCATTGTTGTGACTTGCATGGTGATTAAGAACACTTGGTGTTATTGCATGGTTTCTACTTCCAATAGTTAAAGTTAGACTCTTTGAAGTTGTTAAAGTAGATTTCATTTCAAAAAAGTTGTTAAGTAAGAGTAAGAGTAGATGGATAGTTGCATGGTGATATTAGTGGATGTATGATAGGGATCTATTACTAGGCCACTAGCATCCTAGCGGCTTGTTAGGAAGCCTTGCGTGGTAATCTAGTCTTTTTCCCTTGAATCATTGCATGTATGGAGGTAGAGCCACTAGTAAGCTTTCATTAGATTCGATCCCCGTCCATTTGCTTTTCTTTCCATTCATAGGAGTAGGAATAGAGCAGCAAGTAATTTAATAATTGGAGTTCATTCTTAGAAAGTTAGAAAAGGGAAACACCTTTGGTAGACACACCCCATCATCACCACCATCGACATCATTTGGCGCTCATATACTTCACAAAGGTAGATTAATCACCATTATACCAAAAGTCCAAGTTATCCTTGAATGAACAATGTAAGGCCGCTTACATGATTATTAGCAAATCACATTGATATAACTGAGTTAGTATCCACAAGTGTAAGGAACATTGAAGATTTTCTCATGTCTTCATGAGTATTACTTTTCAAGAGAGGGATTAAGTGTTTGACATTCAATGTCAAGTATTTAATCGCTATATGTTACGTACTGGCACAAAACCAACCTCAACAAATATTAACTCCTTTATGTGGTTGTAGGTTATTCAATGGATCCTATTGATGATATTGAGGTTCATGGAGCCATAGTTAGGAAGATTAAGATCATGTGAATACTTGTTGTTTTGCTTGCAACACTTGCAGTATTCATAGTAGCATCTTCACAAGAGGCTAGAAGACATAGGCGTAAGCGAAAAAGAGTTGCATGTCTTTTTTATAAGCGTATCATCCATTCCAATAACAAAAATTTCCATGACCAAATATGCATCAGTAGAGTAGTCTTCTTTTGCTTGGCCAATATTCTAAGGCAAAAAGGGAGCATTCAAGATACGACAAACATAACATTGGAAGAACAATTAGTGATGTTTCTCCACACCCTTGGCCATAACTTTGGTCACTCAAGAGATAGTGAGTCGACACTTCCACAAGGTCCTAAAGGCTATCATAGCGATTACCTTTTACGGCCTATTGCAACTACTCCTCCAGAAATAGCTAGGAAGGACTGTTTTGATTTGTATTTCAAGGTAAATATCCTAGTGGCATATATTTCATTGCTAGAGAGTTATTTATATTAATTTATATTTGATATTAATATTGCTTGTTATAGGATTGTATTGGTGCAATTGATGGAACCCATATGCCAATTATTGTCGATGTGGACATTTAAGAAAAATATTGTGATAGAAAAGACAAATTGTCACAAAATGTCTTGGGTGTTTGTTCGTTCGACTATAAGTTTCAATACATTCTTGTTGGTTGGAAAGGGTTTGCAGTAGATAGTTAGGTGCTTGCTTCAGCTCTGTCTAGAGCAGATCCACTTGTGGTTCCTCCTAGTATATTAATTCATATTTGATATGATTATATTGTCATTATATTAAATCAAAACTTTTATGCTCTATTTTGACTATATCTTTATTTCCATTTGTACAACAATATTGTTGTACAATACCAATAATCATCACTTATGTAAATATATCTACATTTCTGTTTTTAGAATAGGTGAGTGAAAATTGTAAAACCCCTATTATATAATTGATATTTAATCAAAATTCCTTCCAGTATTTCTATTAAATAGTCTACAATGACTATAAAGTGGTGAATATTTCAGATGATTTATAATGTATTTAAGATAATGATGTCATATTCAGAGTTTGTAATAGGACCCAGATGATCACAGTATGAAACATTATCCAGTTATCATCAGAATGGGACTGATCACTCTTTTCAAAGCTTGATTCATGTCATGCTCAGCTTTTGGAGCAGTGTTTATATAGCAGTTATACATGCTACTTTGCAAAGTAGATAATGTAATTCAGTTATACAGAGTTTGTAATAGGACCCAGATGATCACAGTATGAAACATTTTCCAGTTATCATCAGAATGGGACTGATCACTCTTTTCAAAGCTTGATTCATGTCGTGCTCAGCTTTTGCAGTAGTGTTTGCATAGCAGTTATACATGCTACTTTGCAAAGTAGATAATGTAATTCATGATAATCCCTATCCTCCCTCATCCCCAAACACATAGGTAAAATGGAAACTATAGACATTTGTAGAAGTTCATTGACAGCGTACAAAGATCATGGAAACACTTACAGAACTTTCTTAAGATGAACATACTATTCAACAGCTGCAGGGTTCAATATATAAAAAGTTTGATGGCTTGATATTATTATCAGAAGGTGCACGAGAATGACTCTAAATAGATGGGGATATAGGTGCCCTGGTTAGAATTAAGTTGTTAGGATTATCAAACTATCAATTTTTTGGGTCCACGGTCTAACTATGACCTTCAATTTGCCACTGCTTTTTAACTGGCCATAAGGGTACAAGTTTAAATTTTTCCTAACAGCATGCATAAATTACTATGATGTCACATCAGTACTAGACATGGGATTGGTTGTTCCGTCATGGGAGTGAAGAATAAATAATGCATTCAACATATTCATTGAAGGATCAATTCATTGATTACTGATTGTTCAGAACCAGTCATTAATTCTATTAATGATGAATAGTTGTGAGCATCAGAAGTAGATCTTCTATACAAGTGTCCTGAATTTATTTAGCTTGGTATTCAAGCACTTTCACCCAATAGAACTTCAATTTGTGTGTGCCTTGAATCTCTACTTAGCTTGGTAGTATGTTTGATTTGTTGAGGTAAAGCATTGGTCTTCCTGGCTTCATCTGAAGTGCAGTATGTTATTGAATATGCTTAGAGAGCTGAGTCTACTGCACACTTTGAGTCTACTCTATTTGATACTTTCAACATTATGTTACTTCTTTGATACCATTTTATTGAGAATTTGAAGGATTTGATGAGAATGAATAAAACCAGTGTACTGAAGATAGGAATCAAATTGTCTGTCTGTGATATACATACTAGATGGAAGGATATAAATAATTAGAAGAAGCCATATTTGGGAGAGTCTTGGATCTACAATGAGAGGTGGCATACCATTGATTAGGAGACCATCATGAAAGCACAAAGATGACTATATAGGAGATACCAACCTATATAAGCACGCCAGGAGAAGGACGTGATTAGAAAAAGAAAGCACATGTCATTGACAAGTCACTGTTTGGAGCAGCAAGACCCAGTTTGGAGTCCACATTGGTAAACTATTAATCGTTTGAAGAAATCATTTATGCAATGATAAATGAACAAAGAAATAAATTCAACTTGGAGCAGCAGTGACATCTAATAGAGATCACAGTGATGAGTCATGCATTAATATATTGGTCAAGAATGTGATATATATAATGTAGAGAATTGAATATTCAGTGGGAAAAGCATGAAGAGCCAGAGACAATCTTCAGCACTGAGCTAATGATCAAATAAACGTAACTGAGGGGATCTATATGTGACATCTGAAATAGCCTGATGTGAAAAAGTAAAGCAATCCTATACCTAGTCAAACACTCCAACGCTGATATGAGTGTGAAAACATCAAACAATTTCTATATGAAGCGAAGATTATAAGGAATGGTCTTTTTAATACAAGATTGTAGTGGTTTGGATAAGGAAGAACAATATCAAATGAACAGAGCCAGCAACAACTATTAATATGGAGCTAATAGTGACAGAACAACTATATCTTAATATCTCACATAACGACGGTGAACTTCACATGATGATTTAGCTTGATCACCGAGCAGCCCGATATAGTCTAGAAGGGGCATCACTTCAGAATAAAAGTAAATTTTTTGCGGCAATAACAATCATGCAGATAAGTCTCGAGGAAATAAATTTAAGAATTAAAACCTTCATCCGAACAGAAAGCTGCTAATTACAAATATTGTGGGGATACAGGTGGCCTGGTTAGAATTAAGTTGTTAGGATTATCAAAATATCAATTTTTTAGTCCATGGTCTAATTATGACCTTCAACTTGCCACTGCTTTTTAACTGGCCATAAGGGTACATGTTTAAAATTTTCCTATCAGCATGCATAAATTACTATGATGTCACGTCAGTACTAGAAATGGGATTGGTTGTTCCGTCATGGGAGTGAAGAATGAATAATGCATTCAACAAATTCATTGAAGAATCAATTCATTGATTACTGATTCTTCAGAACCAGTCATTAATTCTATTAACAATGAATAGTTATGAGCATCAGAAGTAGAACTTCAATACAAGTGCCCTGAATTTACTTAGCTTGGTATTCAAGCACTTTCACCCAGTAGAACTTCAATTTGTGTGTGCCTTGAATCTCTAATTAGCTTGGTATTATGTTTGATTTGTTGAGGTAAAGCATTGGTCTTCCTGTCTAGCACTAATTCATCTTAAGTGCCCTATATTATTGAATATTCTTATAGAGCTGAGTCTACTACACACTTTGAGTGTACTCTATCAGATAGTTTCAACACTATATGGCTTCTTCAGTACCATTTTTCATCAGTGACCTTTATTGTTGCTTGGAATATAAATTTCCTCGACTCAGTGCTGACTTGGAGTCCTTTATTTTCTACAGTCCTTCGCCACTGTAAATACTAGATCTCAGTTGTTGGAACAGTGATGCAAATACACTAGAGTCATATACTTCCAGTTGTCTTATCACTTGATCTATTCAGGTTACCTCAACATTCTTTTTCTATCTTGCGATTGTTGACTTCATTATCTTCCCCATTTGATCCTTGATTAATTATAGTCACTTGCCTGAAAACACAATATATCCATCGTTGTCTTTTCTCAAATGCATCAATGTTATTATTTGTCTTGTTTACTCACGTGATAATACATCTGAATTGCATGTTTTGACTCTTGGTTCAAATGGTGACTCTTCTGATTTATTACTTGAGGTAATTTCTAATTCATATACCATTGGTCTGTTGATTTTATTATCTAACATTCATAACATGAACCCATAATGACTCCTTTATATGCACGATGATTCTTGTATATGCCTAGATAGCTGAGAAAGTTTTGTTTCAACTGAAGGCTTTGTAAAACTTTTGCTGACACCATAGTTTGTTATGTCAACCATTATATCTGATGTGATTGTTGCTAAAAGAGTTATGTTAGATGCTGATTGTTTTTTTTGGAAGTTTTGGTAGCTGCAAATATCATTCACCAATCTCTTAACAAGAATGGATGAGGAGGTACATGTGACTGCGGTTGCTACTTTGGCCAAAAATGCCAAAGTGGTGTGGACAAGAGAGATGGAACGAAATTTTTTAGATTTTCTTTTTGAGCAGATTCAATTAGGAAGAAATGGTGATGGGGGCTTTAGACAAGAAGCTTGGACAACAATACAAAAGAAGTTCAACGAAAATATGCATATGAATCTTGGAATTGATAACTTTAAAAACTAGTTAAAAATGTGGAAGCAAATTTGCAGAATTATGAAAGAGTTGTGAAACATAAGCAATTTCGCATGGAATGAGATGACTCAATTTGTGGATGCCGAGGATAGTGTATGAGTTGAGTTGTTCAAGGTAATGTTCTCTAAACAATATTTTTATGTCAGTAAATTATTTCTCAATCAATTGTAATGAAAGACATCTAATTCCTTAATTTTCCATCATATAGAGCACTTACTTAAAAATTGCTAGAGTGTACAAGAGGCAACCGTTCGTCTACTTCAATGAGTTAGCAATGATTTTTGGGAATGACATAGCTGAAGGAAATGCAGCAGCAACAACTATAGAGACCAAAAATGGGCAACTATTTGAAGAGGCTGTTGCTTTTGACGATGATGGGGGCTTCAATATGCCTATGGACAGGGACTTCTATACTCTTGAATTTGATGAAAAGTTCCTTCAATCAAACAATTCTACTACATTTCTACACCAATAGCAAGGAGGTAAAAAAGGAAGAAGCCAAGCATGGCTATTTGTTTGGATGTCATATGTGAGAGTATACAAAATATAGATTGGGGCATGACTAAGGCTCACAATATCAATGTTGATAAAAGGGAAGTCAAGCAAGATATATCAATAGCTTATGCTGCCCTCAAAGTAGGGAGGCTTTGATTATGGCGTATTACTTTTTTACTTCTAAACCTACAAAAGCTTAGGGGTTCGTGGGGATGACTGAAGTGGAGGTATAAGTTTGGAGGAACTCTCTGATATATTACAATCTTTATGAACTTGCAATTTTTTTGAGACTATTTCTGAACATAAAATATTTTTGAAGCCAGATCTGTAATCTTGATGACTTATATTTTATGACTTACTTGCATTAGTTGTTTCTACGTTTACAGATATAATGATCTTGTTGAGTGGTTCAAATTTGTCAACATCCATATTCTCAATCTTGTCAGTTTTTTGTTTTGTTTGCTTCAGCTTCAATGGCACTGTTTTCAGCTTCAATCAAGACTTGAGATATATGACTTTAGAGGCTTTGTAGTTTGTGTATAGTATTATACCACATTAATATCTAGTTTTAATCCCTTATTATAGAAATACCTTGTTTTATACATTCATTAAATCTATAATAATTTCTTGTATATAGGTGCTAAATGATCTTATGAATTGCTTCATTCCTTACTTGGATGAATTGTTGCTGTTTTTATGAAGATGGGGTGATTTTCTACTACAGAATTCTTTATAGTTCCACTGAATTATGCTTTATGACTTAGTTGCAATAGTTGTTTCAATGTTTATCAAGATATAATGATCTTGATAAATGGTTGAATCTTGTGAACATCTGTATTCTCAATCTTGTCAACATTTTCTACCTTACCATTGCCAAATGACAAGAAGAAATCAAATTTTCTCTGCCATACAAATACATATATGTCAGCTGAATCCTCTACAATGAGCAAATCTCAATCATCCATCCATTATATAATACAATTTACAAACTTGATCCAAGCAAACAGTCCTCATCATAAATCTATCCATAGGATTCATATTTATTATTTCTTGAAATTTTAGGTGTAAATACTTATGATATCTATGTTAGTTATACATTCATCAACAATGACAATAGATTTCATCAACAATGGAAATGGATTTCATTGCGAAATATCATCTACTTGTTGCATATTGCTAGCTGTATTTCCTTGAAAAGTTAGAAGACCATGATGGGTTATTGTGTTGCATTTTGGACTGTCTCTTATAATATTTTCTTCTTGTCTTTTTAATTATTCAAGCATTATTCTTGCATATGAAGAATGAATTATAATTAGTTATTTTCTGGTGAATGCTTTTAGCATGCTTTAGAGTTATGTTTACATTGAGCAATAGGAAACTTTGTTTATAATTTGTAATTATTCATTTGCTTTCATTATATTTGTTCATTATTTATATAGGGGGGACGGTTTTGGTTTTCCATTGTGTGATTGTGGCATTGACATTGTATTAATGAAGACCTCATGCATAGAGCGTAATCTTGGGCATAAATTTTATTGTCGTCCAAATAGTCGAAAGGTTGTTACTAATTTTTTAAAATTTCATAGCAGAGTTTAGTGGTAGGTTTAGTTGGGTCATAAATAAGATCACCCCATTATTTTTTATGTACTAATTATTCTGGCGAGTACTAATTTGAGAATGTAGGGAGACAATGGCGTTAATTTCTTTCAGTGGGCTAGAGATGATGAATTTACGTCAACCACATCTAACTATACAAAAGATGGAAGGAACAGTTGTAAGTTGTGCAATGTTTGAGATACTGTTGCCAAGGAGATTGCTTCCACGGCAAAAGTGGAAATCATGTTTTAACAATGTGTTATTTGTGTTCTAATTGTTATAAGTGCAGTATTGGTTATGGTGGTTTGGGACCAAATGCATAAATATGGTTAAAAGACAAATATTGGAGATATAAAATTATATTATGACTTTGTATACCTGCTGGTGGACAAATTTTAGTAATGACATGTCGATTTTGTTTTGTTGAACTTAATTATGGTCGTGGAGACTATTTGTTTTATGATTTTGTATATAAATGACCAATATTTTCACGATGTTATCTAATTATTGTAAAAAAGTTGAAATAATTTAAATTCCTCATTAACTACAATGAATTAAAAAAAAAAGATATACATCCTTCTTTACAATTATTGAAAAAAATAACCAAAAAAATAATAAACTAAAACAAATAAAATTAGAGGAAAACAAAAATTATAAACTTAACCTTATTTCAATTCCAATTTTGTACAACTACACAAGGGATTAACATATTCTAAAACAAATTTCAGGTGAACCAAATGGGATTGGAGTACACATTTTCCATTCCCATTCCTCATTCCCATGCACATTCCTATTTTCAATTCTTATGCCTGCAATCAAATGGGGGTTCATTTGGTTTGTGGAATTGTAGAAATAAAGATTTTTACAAATCTTGATTTAGCCAAATCAAGATTTTGCAAATCTTCATTCTTATTTTTGGAATTTTACTTGAACCATTTGTTTCACTCAGAAGGTGAGTGAGAAGATCAATTTTTATACATAGGTAGACTCCAAAAAATAGTCCAATCTATTATGTTTACACTCCTAAAAAAGTGTAATCGGGTTTTAATTTCCAATTCCTAGTTGCTAGTGGAAAGTTTGATAATTTGGTTTTGAGACACAATTAGAAGTTTGGTATTGTAATTCCATTTTGCCAATTTTGAAACCAGTGCAATTTTTTTCAAATTTAGATTATGAAAAAGCCGATTCCCGTCATCTTCCATGAACCAAACGAAACCTAAGCTTAGTCATTTTGAATTTAGACTATTTTCAGCATAAGATAGTATTCATTTCTATTCACACCTTTATTTATCTTCATAACATATTTTCCTTGATTCTCTTTGACACGACGGTTCTTTACTTTCCACTTAAATGAGAAGCCATCATGACATACATAGCATTTCAGATTTGAAGCCTAGCTTAAGCATTTTCCTTGCTATTTATTTGCTTTTCTTAGGAATATATTGTTTGCTTTTGGAAATTCTTTTAAGAGAATGGTAATTAAAAGTCCCTACAAAAGACTACAGTTTTCATCTATATTTCTTCCAATTAATTTGTCTTTGAAATCTATGTAAAAAAATTGAAGCTATGGTTTTCTGAGTTTTATTTATATTAGTTGATTTTTATTGTGTTATTTCTATTTTCTAATAGGTTTACACTATTTTTTCTAATAGTATTTTCTTTTATCAATAAAAAAATTGATGAAAAATATGTAGCTTGTAGTTGGCATTATGAAAAGCTCTTCACCTGCAAGGATAGGTGTCAATGATGGGTCATGTGACTAACAACTATCTTCTACTTTTTGTTGTTTTGTGCAAACTACTTGCTCTAGCCATGATTTGTGAAGATACTGACATGTGAATGGGAGGAAGAAATAGTTGTAATTAGAGCATATGGGTAATGGGAATGGAAAATAGGAGGGGAGTAGGGTCAACCTCAGGCTCATATGGGCTTCCTCCTCAGAATCAAGCAATGCAAGCTATGGAATTGATGCTAAAATGTGCAGTTTGAAGCTCTTGTATCTATTAATTTTGGGTTTCAAACAGTCTCTTGTATGGAAACTAATACACTTGTAGATTCTTGAGTGCTCAAATACTTAGAAAATTGAATCCAACTAGACTAAAGATCCTTTACGAGGACTGCATTTGAATTAATTTATCCTCTAGGAATCAGAAGATCAAGTGTCTCAAGATTTAATTAGATCAAAGATCATTTGATTTCTTTTTGTAATAGAGTATACTACTCCTTCTATAGATGGGTGAGTGACAAATGCCATTCTCTAGGTTGTGTTTTGCGATTCACTCACATTTTGTGTTGGTTTCTAATTTTATTCTCCATGGAGATTGAAATGATACTATATTAGGCTTGTATATTTGGGATTACCGATGTTGGTTTTAACATCATTACTAGTCGCTACAATTTGAACTAATCCTATGGAATTCTAACATAAATTATCTTAAGATTTCATTAGATCTACAATTTTTTTTTCTCTATTATAGATAATATCACTTTGTTCTAGATGAAAGGGGAATAGTAAGTTTAGTATGATATGGTTATACCCACCATTTCCTTTAATAATTGCTTCTCGATTTTTATTTTGGGTTGTAAATTTTTGTCTAGCATGTTATGATTTAGTGACAGGTGGATTATTTTAGTGTGAAATTTATCTCATGACACTATCCTATAGTTCCTTTCTGTAGGAAAAAGAGGGAAAGAGGTGACAATCTTTACATTTGATTTTCCCTAATCTGGCCCACAAACTTCCTCTTCTATGGATTCAATGCAAGGAAACAACACCCTAAACATAATGGTGTTGGAGACGATCTCTGCGTCCACCTCCAAAAATAGCAAGTAGAAAATGCCTATTTAAGCACTCTTTTGAGTAGCCTTACTGAGTTTTTTTAGTAGCGGCAGATATGGAGAGGTTAAAAAGGGAAACAAATGCTTTGATAAATATTTTTTTATTACAATGTTGTTTTTTTCTTAAACACTTAAATGGAGGCTTTACCACTTGCCTTATCCTAGTGTGAAAGTGTTGTGTTTGATGAGAGGGCAGACGGGTTTCCAATATTTGCTAGATTTTTTAGGGTAGTTTGATTTCTTAAGGTTTTTGAAGATAATTGATTGTGGATGGTTTGGGTTGTCTATCAAAGGTTCTAGGAATTGTTTAAACTATATATTTTGTAAATTTTTCAAAATTTTATAAATCAATCTTATATTATTATTATTTTTTGATTTTTTTAGTTCTTAGTTATTTTGTAGGGTTTATAATAAAAGATATCAATAAATTTAATAATTTAAAAAATCTCAGATCCAATATCTTAATGGGGACTTGGTTTTGACTTTTGAAAAGGACTACAAAATATACAATTCAGATCACATTGTAAATCCATTATAAACAATTCAAATCACCTATGATTTGTTATTATCATAAACAGACAAAACAAAATCTAACAACCTTAGTGCTAAAACTTGCATATCGTGCTACCTACTTTCCCATCGAATTCATCACTTTCACTTGAGGACAAGTCAAATGTCTGTTGAAGTTGATGAACGATCAACCCACAGCTCCCAAGAATCACCTACATGCAAATTCCTGCCTCCATAGATTTTTGCCTCTAAGAAACCAAACTGCGTCAAAATCCAAAAACACCTACACCAATGTCTCCATCTCGGAACCAACTTTTCAACACATTCTTCAGATCAAAAAAATACGTTCGTATGCTCAAGTTACAACTAAAATACCGCCAAGTGCTTTTTATGACAAAAAAATTTAAAAAGGTGACAGTTTGAAGGCCGTCAAATTTCAGCTCATGTCACGACCTATGTTGTTGTTAGATGTACTTGCCTGGATCAGTACCTTGCTGATGTCAGTACTGTGCAAATGTACCCTGTTGATGTCATCACTTTAAATGCCAAAAGTGCATGCATTTTTTCTAAAAAAAGAAAAAAAGAAAACGAGATTTTTTTGATTGATTTGTTTTTAGAACTTTTTTAAAAACAATGAAATGCCCTTTTTTTTTAACAATAAAGCACTTTTGTTTTTAATACCTTTTTTTTGGAAAAAATAAATCATCTCTCCTTGGGAAGCATGCTCAATTTTGGGGGCAAATTTTTTTTGCCTCAGATTACAACTGTGTCCAAATTGGACAAATTTTATATGGAAATAGGGGTTTTTGGGTGCTACGAATCCAATGATGAGGTCCATTTGGGCTCAAAATGCGCAGAAAAAAGTGACCCCGCCCCCCCCCCCCCCCCCCCCCCCCCCCCCCAATCCAATGTAAAATAACTCTAAAAATTGAAACCCTCTAAAATAAAAAGGCACAGAATTCAAAGCCAAGAATTTTTTTTCATAAATTGAATAGGGACATGAAGATCTAGAGCTCTGATACCATGTTGAAGTTGATGAAAGATCAACCCCACAGCTCCTAAGAATCACCTGCATGCAAACACCTATAACAGAAAGAAAAGCAAAAAGCTACGAGGCAAGAATTGCCAAATCCATAGATGAGACATTCTCGATGAGCAAAAAAAGAGATTGCTATAATCAAAACTGAATTAATAAAATGACAAAGAGATCAATCCTTATAAAAGGAGATCGAAACCCAAAAAGGGAAATCTAAGGCCTAAAAAATCTAGGTTGCACATTATAATTAATATAAAATATTAATTATATGTACCTAAGATATAGCTTAAGAAAACTAGAGTAATAGGCAACTTATTTAATTAAATCAAAGTGATTTAATTAATAAGTGTAAACAAATAATTACTCTAACAATGTCAACAATTGACTTCTGTTGGCCACTTTAGATTTTATTCCATAAATTATTCAAACAAGTTTACATAAATTCTGAAAATGTAATATGTTATAAATATATATATGCTTTCTTTCTTTATCTATCTATCTATCTATCTATCTATCTATTTACACACTCAGATAGAATCTGTATATTTCTCTGTGAGCATATTTATGGGGAACATTTGAAGTACTTTTATATTTTCTAAGCTATTACTTCTCATTTTGCTATTTAGTAGATTACATGCTTTCTAGTTGGAAAAACATTGATCAGTTGTTCGTGTTGTTATTTGCTGCACATTTATGTCAAATATATGCATTTGACAATGAGAGAAGCACATTCCAAAGTACAAAATGTACATTTTACTCCTATCTTACAAATCAAATTTAGTGTTAGTTTTCCTCAATTCTTATTGTGTAAATCTTCTTTACTAGTGTTTGTTAGCTATGAATAAATTAAGTAAATTAAATTATAAAATATATTTTTACATCCCATTTTGATACTTTATAATTATTTGTGTTTTACTAGTCTTTATATTAACTTTCTGGTTTCTACAAAGGAAAGAAAGAAATTAGTTAAAGGTAGAGGAAATTACTTTGAATTGGATCAGTTCAAATCTATATGGGGGGAAATGTTAAAATTTATCATGGAATTTCTTAAATCACTTCCATCATGGTGTTGAGATTTCTTTTCCATTCTTCTAGAAAAGATCTTTAACCCAAAGTCTAACTAAGCACGAGGAGGATTCAGTTAAGCTTGTTCTTTATGAAGGTCTTATGTTCATTTGAAAGTATTTATAGATATTAATTAGTTAATTATTAGAAGTATTTTATAATGATATTTATGTATGCTGAAATGTTTCTATAAAAAATATGTATATATAAAATAAAATATTAATACAATTTTATACAATTCCTTATTTTGGCTGTTCCTATTTTGTAATCTATACTTGAAAAGAAAAATATTGGCAAATTTATTGTGGACTGACGAATGTGAGAGAGAACGAATATAGACAGGAGAATTCATAGAGTAGGGAGGAGGGAAATGATTTGGTGTCATGAAGTAATGAATCTAAAGGGGAAGAAGAATGATGAAAATTAGAGATGTAGAACAATAGAAAGAGAATTAAACAAAAATAAAAATGAGAAAGTAAGACATATTTCACTGATCTATAAATCTCTTTGATACAATACATTGATTGTGGCATTGCCTCTAATTTATAGGGGTTCCCAGTAACTAAACCACTAGATGGTTCTAGGCTTTTAACAAGTGGATGGTTGCATAAGGTATAGGACTTAGTCCACATGAAGATGTGGATTTCTAATATTTAGATTTCTAGGAGATACAACTGGCATTGTAGTTTGGTTGAAACTGACTCCAAATCTAGAGTGTTGAATTCATCTATTCCAACACCCTCCCTTAATTTCTGCCACAAAAGACTTTATTTGTGGGAGAAATTATTACAATGAAATAATTCAAATATGATGGGTTCTGACATTAAGCCTTCTTAGGTACCCATTTACAACATAAGATTTATGTTCCCCTTATCACTATTAGTTTGTTCCTCATGTTATAATGATGTGACCCATAACCATTTGGGATTCCCCTCCAACGAATACAATTTCTTTTCCTTTAGGTTTTTCACCAAACCAAGTGGTTTTGGCTTACCACAAACCCTTCAAGACTTTTAGGTTTTTCACCTAAACAAGTGGTTTTGGCTTACCTCAAACCCTTTACTAGACTTTAGGTTTTTCACCTAAACAAGTGGTTTTTTCTTACCACAAACCCTTCAATAGACTTTAGGTTTCTCACCTAAACAAGTAGTTTTTGGCTTACCACAAACCCTTTACTAGACTTTGCAAAAAAATTGTTCCATTGATGGGGAAAAAAATCTAAAGTTTTCTCATGTATGATAATTATTGAGCCCATATGAAAAATGGTCCATCTACCGAGACACATGGGTACCTAGCTGCTGTGCTTGTGAGTTCTCTAAGAATTTCTTTTCAGATACATGGTTGATCAATAAAGAAAAAAACATATTTAAGAGTGTTGTACAATACTGATAATGCACTCCTTTCAATATATTAGGTACAATACTCACTTGAGGGATATTTGATTCAACATTCTTCTATTTCATGACTATATCTTGACAACAACATAGCCTTCATAGTTAGAAAGGCACATCCACTTATTGCCAATCCATACTTACATCCCACATTAGAAATACATTTCAGAAAATCTTTATTGTGTGATAGAAAAAACTTTAACATACTATCTCCCAATTATTTTCTATACCTAGACACTCAACTCCCATAAAAGACCACAAATTTAACAACTAACATAAAACCCAAACTACCCAAGAATTTTTTTAATTTAAAAAAGCTATACAAACAACAATATCCTTTCTTTCTACAATGTTCAACGCTTTTATGATCTTTCTTCAACTTGGCAGTAAAACACTTGCTCTAATGATTCTGATAAACACTTCATTCATTTCATTTTGCTTTCTCCAAAATACTCAGAGATTTATTTGAAGCTACTCAATCAAAAAATAACCTATAAGAAGAAAACAACAACATAACTTCACACAAACAAACGTGAATCGTAGATGCTCTGATATAGTCATATATATCAGAGCAAGAAACCATATCACAATCTTATAAATCAAACTATGCTTTGATACCATGATGAAAATTAGAGATGTAGAACAATAGAGAGAGAATTAAACATAAATAAATTTGAGAAAGTAAGACATATTTTATTGATTTATAAATCTCTTTGATACGATACATCGACTATGGTATTGCCTCTAATTTATAGGGGCTCTCAACAACTAAACCAGTAGAGGAAGGTTCTAGGCTTTTAACAAGTGGATGGTTACACGAGGCATAGGACTCAGTCCACAAGAAGATGTGGATTTCTAATATTCATATTTCTAGGAGGATACAGTTGGGACTATAGTTTGGTTGAAACTAACTGTAAATGTGGAGTGTTGAATCCATCTATTCCAACAAAGAAACATGTCTTAGGATTAGAGTCCTAGCAATGCATTACATTATATTCAACAGAGGAGGCAATTGTGGATAGAAAATTAATGAGAGATCTGGCAATTATTTATAGATTCATTGAGATTAAAAAAGACAAATATTCAATCAAAAAGTGCACCAGAGATAATTGGAAAATAAGTTCATTGTTAAGTTTTAATGAAAAAAAAGACATCATCAAATTACAATATTTTAATCGTCACTTTCTAAATTCAAAACAACGAAATAGTTTGTTACATTACTATAGATCTTAGCATAAAATCACATCTTGTGATGAAATTTTCTAACTCTACATCCAACGCACGATGTGAGAGGAGATGAAAAAGAAAAACCACAACATCTCAATCCTATCTAAGCACAATGAGACATGAAAATAAAATAGAAATAGCCCACCAAGGACTAAGAAACACAAAATTTGTAGTTGCACAAAAACTAATATCAATCTGCATAGACTAATGTATAAGAATTTGGATTACTAATAAAAAGATTAAATAATGGAGTGTGAAGTAATTTGAATAATAACAAGCATCCAATCTTGTTGAAGATAAAGGCTTTCTCTTCGATCAAATGCCACTCAAATCAAGGTTTCCACCAAATCATAGACAAAATAGAAGTGCAACTTTGTTAGTGCATGCCAAAGAGAATTATGACCAATAAAAATGTGCTATAATTGATAGTACAATAATACACTTGACAACATCAAACACGCCTATTTCTTTGAGATTCAATTTATTTCTAGTAAATCTTGTGATAGGGCTAGCTATATTCATGTAAAAAGGTGAAAGTTCTAAGTTTTCTAAAAGTAATTAATAGGAATTTTATCATAATACTAGTGTTTTAGGGAATAAAAATTACAAGGACATATTTATACAAGTCCCTTGTAGATAATGCATATAAAAGTTTTGTACATTTTGAGAAAGGTATATAGAAAAACTGGTAAAAGTGTTTTGTTGAACATACAAATTTAATCTTTTGGCAAAGCCTCACATTACAAGTACTTGTCTCCACTTCTAGCTTACAAAGTGAATATTTCATAAATATGCTATTCTACATAGAGTGGATTGTGGATAGAATGGATACCTATTATGTTATTAATTAATATAAAGAATTCCCTACCAAACTCCTAGAACAAATAACATACATAAAATAATTAAGTTTTTGGTCATTGCTCTCTCTTATAGTATTGAATTTGGAAATTTAAAACTTTGTCTTTTAGCTTTTTGTATTATATGACGAAGAATTTGATGTTCTATAGTTGCCAATATCATGAAATATTATATAAAATATGTTAACCATTTAATGCTTATACCTCTTCACTTTTTACAATTTCTACATAGCCTTGTGTTTGTTCTCTTACAAATAATATAATCTATTCAAACCACATTTCCCACTCTTCATATTTACCTCTCTTGTTAGTTCCACCCCTTCAAAAGGCATGGCCTTGAGCTTTGCTAGAGCCCTTGTTTCTAAATAGGAATACATGCTTAAGTTTGGTTTTGGATAAATCAAAATATAAAGTTTCCATTTTAGTTTTAGTTGTCAAGGAAATAAAGGGCATAAATTCTTTTGATTTTAAATTAGTTAAGTGTTATAGTATGAGAATTTTCTTTTATAAATTTTTATATTGATAAATTTAATATATATAGTTAAACTAATTAGTTAATATTCTTAATCTTGGATAATATAATTAATTAAATATAATGGTAAAGAAATAGGATAACTCGTAAATAATTTAATATTCAATATTTGTTAGTGTTTCAAGTACAATTTATTCTCATAAAATAATTTTATAATTGTTATAACTATTTTAGTTTATAATTGGTTGCATTTTAGCTTTATTACTGAATAAAGAATAGGCTTTAGTAAAAGTTTTAAGATACAATAAAAATATTTCGTTATGTTAAGATATTATGATTATTATATGATTTGAATGTGCTCTATAATATTAGATGGTTAGTCATTAGGACAATTTTGTTAGGAAAAATATATTTCTTTTTTTTAAAAATACATTGATAAGATATATACATTATTATAATAATAAATATAAGTTAATTTAAAAGAATGGTTGCATTGATTTGTGTAATTAGATAAAATCTTATGTGCAATGTAAGATATGCTTGACTCTAGTTATTACATTGTCAATATATTTGATAGGATTGAATATTTTAATCTGGGTGACCCTCTTAACATTATAGAAGATATAAATGGTTATAGTGATATCATAATTATGATGAAAATGTAGCTTGTTAGTAATGAAATAACTTGGTTGATGTTCTTGTGTGGGGTAATTCGTTATCATTATTGAAAGTCTTCATTCTTGTGTGTCATGTGAGGTAGTTGAGACCTTAGGGGTCCTCTTAGTTATTATTTTGAATTCATGTTAAAGTACTTGTATAATGTTCCTTGTGTTCATGAATGTTCAAGTATGATTACACAACTCTATGGTAATGTGTTTGAGTAAGAAAAAGGTGTTGTCATTGAACTATATTATTTATTTTTGTGATCTCTCTCTCCTTATTGGTGTGTTGCATTTTTTGTTTAGTTTTTGATGATTATAATTATTGAGTTCATTTCAGATAACCAAATTATGTTATCTGTATTTATATTTGGTACTAAGTGATAATGGTCGATATTTGGGGTTTTCTTTTCTTTATTCGACTAGAGGGTTAGGGGTGATTTTATTTTTGCCTCTGTTTAAGTTTATCTCTTGGTTTGATGTCATTATCTTATGGACTTGGTTTATTATCTCAATTAATGTATTTTGAGGAGATTCGTTGTTATATGCTTTGGAACAAAGTGTGTTATTGAGGTCACATGAGGGTCCTTGTTATGATTCTTTACATCTTGACATTATGGATATTTATAAGCATGGTTCCCTTGATATTCTTTGACAAGTGGTGCTCTTAATTATTGATATTTTTGGACCTTGATTATATTTCAAATGATTAAGATGATCTAGTGTAATCAGTTTATTAGTATGGATCTTGAAGAGGACTTATAAATGTTGCAGGCCTGAAATCATGGTTATTTTTAGGAGCCTAGAGAGTTATCATTTGATTTTCAGAGTGATAGATTGGTTGTCCCTTTTCTATTCTTTCATCATATAATCCTTGATGACTTTGTGTCTATTCTCTAAATGTAGCATTTTGTGATCGTTTAACTATGAGAATTTTATAAGGTTCCATTTGAGGTTGTTTTTATTTTCTTCACTCTTTTGATTTTATTTTGGAGTTTAGGAGGGGCTTCCTGGGAACATAGTGTGAAATGTGGCTCATAATGGGGGTCGGAGCCCGAAATGGCTATTCCTAGATAACACATTGTTGATTGTATAATTGAGTGATAACTTTATAAAATTAGCTGGGTTTGGTATTTCACATTATTAAAAGATAATGGTGCCTCGCCCATGCTTAGAGTATGCATGCACTCTTTTATGAGATTGGGTGGAGAAGGCTTGGCCACCCATGGGGTGTTGATCTAGCAATATGACAACTAGGACTTCTAAGGTTGTCATTTCCATTTGATGTCCATCTAGGTACTAGGTCAAGAGAGGCTACAAGGTGTTGCTAGTTTGCGATCATGATGATGACACCCTTCAATGTGTATCTTGAGTTCCCTCATGTTGTGTTAGATTTTCCTTTGGTATTGGATGTTTTTTCATTATTATATTGTGGCAATTTGTTGGTTGTTTTGATGAACTTCTATGTCACATCTCGAATGAGATTTCTATATCATCTTTCATTTGTTTATAGATAGATAGTTTAAAGTCATAAGAGTCAAACTATGAAGTCTCTGAGCGTGAACATAGGCAAGGCTATCAATCATGTGCCCTTGAGGCTTAGGTCCAATCCCTTAGGGTTTGTCTTTTAATTTACATGTACTTGTATTACTTAATCTCTAGAATGATTCACTTAGAGAAGATATCACAAGAGTTTTTAATCATGATCATGCATCTAACTTTTGAACCTATTTATTGAGAGTTGCTACACGTGTTGGACATAGTGCTCAAAATGCAAAAAAAGTGATGGTGAGGTATGTAATGATTATTATTATGACTATGTTAAATAGTATAATACTTTTAACCCTATCAAATTCTATGATATAAATCAATTGGGTTTTAAGATGTTGATTACTTTGTTATTGCATTATTGAATTTGGATTTTAGTCTACCTGAGTAGTGTAAATGGATATTGTAAACAGTAACCACACCATGAGAACTCTTGAAAAAGTTAGACAGGTAAAATATTTTTAATTCCAAAATGTGATAAGGATATTATTTACATGTATGTTACCTTGCTTCCATGTTCATTTTATGCATACCCAATGCTTAAAAAATGCATCAAATTTACATCTAGATAGTTCACTTTCTCATGAGTTCTCAGGTGGGACGTTATATTGGCTGCCTATCTTCTTCAACATAGAATCACTAGAACTTCTAGGGGAGAGAAGTGTTTTTGATGTTTTTTTTTTGTTATTGCTTACAAAGTAAGTATGTTATTTTGGAAAAGAATGATTTTTCTTTTAGTTCAAACTAATGAGAAATGAGAAATTTTTTTATTTTAAACCATTAAAAAAAATGTTAAATGTTAACTATTATATTGATTATTAAATTTGCATAATTATGTTTATTGTTTGACTAACTTGGTCAACTAAACATATTTGCATCAAAGGAATGCCTAGATATTTTGTAGTAGGTATGAACCAATAAGTGTTAAGCATCAAAGGTATGTAGTCTAGTAAAAACAACTAGAATGACTTCATTCTCTTTGGTTGATTGACTTAGCTAAATTAAAAACATTGCATGAAAAAGATGCATAAACATCTTTAGGCATGAGCTAATAAGAGTCGAGCATTGAAATGTATTGAGTCTACAAAGAGCAACTTGAATGACTTCATTCTCATTGGTTGATTGACTTAGTCAAATAAAACAACCCTCATCAAAAGAATGCATAAATATTCTCTTATAGATATGAGCTAAAATAATCAAGCATAAAAATATATTTAGTCTACCAACAGCTAAAATAACTTCATTTTCATTTATTAATTAATTTAATCAAATAAAATAAATCCAATCGAAGAGACATGAACTAATAATAAGAATCAAATAATGAAATATATTCAGAAAAGACACTAGAGTGACCTCATTCGTTATGTCAATTCTTGGAAAAAAGAAATAGACAATAGTGCAAAAGGCTGATCCTCCACCACAAAAAACAACGAATAAATGAGTTATCTGGGAGGCCTGCAAAGACAATGGTGCAAAGAACATGACTTATCCAATACACGCGTTTACAAAAGACTATATTGATGAGGTGAGAAGGGCCGCTGTGGTAGCCGGGATGTGCATTCAAGACGAGAGTGAGAGCGAGCATGACTGAAGTGGTGAAGATGTTGGAAGGAACAATGAAGGCTAACATGTCACAAATTGTGAGGTCTTTACTAGGAAAAATATATGTGCGTGAGTTTTTGGTTAAATTTTGTATCATTATGTTGAGTTTTAGACCATACTTAATTATGCACAAGTAGTATTATACTATTCTGGAGAATATAATAGTATATATATATGCATAGAAGATATGTTGATAGATTTTGTAATATCGTATGTATAAGATATTAATGTTTTATTTATACAATTTTAAAGTATAATTTGATTTTATATTGATTATTTATTTTCAAGTTATTATGTTTTCTTTATTAGTTTTATATCGAGATTTTAAGAGAGAAGAAATGATTTTATCAATTTTTTTTTGATGAATAGATCTTTTTCATTAGTTATAATTTAAAGATACATATTCAAAAAAGGGGCTCGAGAATACAAGATCACCTCGCGAGTTCCAATGAGACAAGAGCAGAATAACAATTATTCTCAAAAAATATATTAAGCAATAAGCAGAAAGCCCTCAGGTTGCAAGAGCAATGCCAACCGAAGGAGGGTCTTTATCATTAGAACACCAGAAGTCCTTGGGGTTGCTGGTTGGCTCACGGGGAGCCCAACCATCATCAACAACAATATCAAGATCTTTATCTCCCTCCGACCTAAGCGGAGAAATGACTAAGTCCAATCGAGGGAAAGCCCATTTGGGGTCTCGTTGCGCAGACGACCAACCTGCATCAGGGGCAATAGGAGGAGCCACTATGAACTAGCCTGAACCCATCCTTTGTGGAGGTGAGGCCAAGTGACAATGACCACCAAAACTACCACTGGGAGAGTGGCGATGAGGCTATGATCGGGGTAGTGTGCGAGTGGCTTATAGATTTGCTCTAGCCTCATCAACAATCACGAGGAGTGCAATCACCAGACAAAGCATTTGGAGGCACACGAACAATCGTACAAGGTGCGGTTCCCCGATGAGCTAATAACTCCTATAGGTGAACCACCTCTAGCACAACTTTGTCATATTGTACTTAAATCTACATCATGGCATTATTATGGATACGTGCTTTAGAGTACATAACAACATGTATATCAAGAAAGCTGTGAGAGAATAAAACAACATTGTGGTCCTTCCAAATAGTAAACAAAATCTCCATTCTGAAAGCATGCCAAATCAGGGCATATTTAAAAGGAAGTCTAGGCGGATCTCACAGAACAACTATATGCCAAGTGAAAGCCTCTGGATAAGGCTTCAAAGAATCATGGATCCAGAGCCAATAGTTCTAAGCTCATCTGCAAAACCAAAAAATATGCAGTAAGCTTTCAGGCTGACCACAAAAGGGCATCTAGGATCCAAGACTCCTAGATATTGGAGCAGAGGACCCAATGGCAAGCCCTAGAAAATGAGACACAAAGAAAAGTGAGCAATCTTTGGCTCCGTAATGGTATGCTCGACAGTAGAAAATCAAAACTCTAAGTCTTATGAGAAGAATACAAATGCCAACGCTGATTGAGAGTATCAACCATTGGAAGATGGGGCACTAGCCACCGATACCCCAACTTGGGCTTGTAACTGGTCATAGGAGTGGCATGATACCACTTCCAATCTTTCCACCATTGGTGAGATGAGTAAATACCAAGCTTGTGTAACAAATTGGGAGGCACTGCAGAAGCTAGAAGGTCAACTGTCTACTAATCTGAACGGATAAGCTTGAACTATACCTACAAGTCCTCCCATGAGCAAAGGCTCATAGTAACCCTAGAAAATAAATATTTGGGAGTTTTGATACCCCTTTGAAATAAGTGCAGAGCACTGGCTCCTTGAATCTTAGCTAAAGGAATACCTTGAGTAGCAAACAAGGGAGACCACCAAAGGTTTTGCTGGTTCATTGGGAGTCCATCTCTAAACCCATTACCAATCCAACGAAGCCATGGTTTGATGGCTTCCTAGGTTTCTAAATGCTCTTAACAACAAAAGTCCCTTGAATCTGAATAGGTTCAAGAGTCGCAAGAAGGGTCTAAAAGCCAATTCCCTTCCAGGAAGGCCAGTTAACCAGAAAGCTTGAAGAAATGCAATGCTATAACAAAAGTTTCTTGGCCTCATCGTTAGTGAGTACCCAAATGATTGATTTGACATAGAGGGAAATTCCCTACTTGCGAATGGAAAGTAGCCCAAGCCCACAAGAGTCTTTAGAAAATTAGTAATAATCCTAGGACACTCTGTGAAAGCCATGATGCATAGTATCTGAGGCCTAGAGAAAGTCTCAAAGGAGATTCTTGAGCTTGAGGTATGAAGCTTTGGAAGGGGCCTAAGAGGAATAGTAGTACACATGCATAGCAACAAGCACTTTAGAATAAATTTGAAACTTTCCTGCAAGAGAGAGTGGCTTAGTGATCCAATATTCCAACTTCTTTTCAGTCCGCATGATAACAACATTCCACAACTCTACAGGGGAGGCTTGAAAAGAAAAAGGAATGCCCAAAAACTTAAAAATTTCTCCATGTTGGACCCATTTCCACCCATATTGTTGTAGCCATTGAGGGCCTAGAAAGAATAATTGTCTGTAACAAAGGGTTTTGTGCGATTGAATAATAGATCTAGAGGCAAGGAAAAAATTATCCAAGCATTACAAGGCATTGGCAATATTGTCCTCATCTTCCACAAAAGTAAGGAAGGAATCGTCTTCAAAATGGCCATTTACAAGTTATGTGGAGGACTCTGGAAGAGAAATTCCATGCACGAGACCCCGAGAGAAGGCAATTTTAAGAAGATAGCCAAAACGTTCAGCCACTAGCACATAGAGAGAAGGTGCAAGAGGGAAACCTTGACGAATAGATTTGAAGAGCCCAAAAGCTTCATACTGCTACCCATTGATGGTGATACAAGTAGAGACATCACCAAAAAGAATCTGCACAGACTACAAAAAGATTGGACCAAAACCTAGAGCTTGAAGCATGACCAAGATGAAAGGCCATTCAATCTGGTCATAAGCTTTGGAAAAACCAATCTTGAGAAATAACAGTTGTTGCTTGGATTGTTGGGACCATTCCATACCTTCCCAAACAACAATAATGTTATTCCAAAAATATTGATGAAACCAATTTGTTCAGGTCGAACAATCTGAGGGAGCAAGTGTCAAATTTTAAGAGAGAGAGAGAGAGAGAGAGAGCTTTGACAATGATCTTGTAGGAGACATTCAACAAAGTGATGGGCCTCCAGTTGCAAATTTCCTCGAGATCACCAGCTTTAGGTATGAACTTAATATTACCCTATTTAATAATGCTGCCTAAGGAATTAGAGTTGTAAACTTCATGACATACCTAAAGCAAACCAGAGCCAATATCATCCCATAGGATTTTATAGAATTCACAAGGGAAACCATCACAACCAGGGGCCTTGTCATCAACCATGGAGATAACAACTTCCTTTAGGTCTGCAAGAGTTAACTTTTTCTCACAAAAGACATATTGCTTAGGAGCATGCCTATTGGGAGTAACAACAAGGAAGACTTCTAAAGCTTGTCATGCACAACACAAGGCTCTTGAGCCACAAAACCCTACTCATAATGGTGCACAAATGCCTAGAGAATGTTTGACATGTTAGTAAGAACTTGTTGGTCTTCTCTGATGTGTTTGATGCCAATTGTAGAGTGGCGAGCCCACACAACATTATAAAATTATTTAGAAGCCTAATCGCCAACCTCCAATCAATGGCGATGGGCCTTGATCTGAGCTTTTCTAGCAACATAACTGTCTGCAACCTATTTTTGGTGCCAAAGATTGGCAAGCTAAACCTAGAGATCCATGTCAAATGGATTAATGGTGAGGGCTTCTGAGGTTGTACACAAATTTTTAGTTGTGGCTTTATAAGATCTTCAGTGGTACATAGCCAACTGTCTACCATAAATGTAAAGAAATCTTAGTATGGAGGATGATGTCATTCCACCATTGAATCCACCCAACCTGGGTATGGGGCCAAGGCTCAAGATTCTAGACTTAAAGAATGTGGGTAATAGTTGGTGGATGGGACAACAAAGAAGTATTGAGATAAAACTCAATTTTACAAGGACAAGGTTGAGCTATTTTCCAAGTGATAGAAAAGGGAATGGGGGAATGATCTAACAACATCACATTTGGAAAAGGGATGATAGGTAGGGAATACTTGTGAGAAAAGGAAAAAAAGGACTGTGCATAAATCATATCCCTGTCAAGTCTCTTTAAGACTCTATCAGACCCGACTCAAAAATTGGACCATGTATGCCAAACCCCATCTGGGCGGTAATGGCTAGCATTGGGATAAAAAAGACCTAGCTTGTTCTGCATGTAAAACCAAGCCTCTCTTTTGTTAGCTACCTATAAAAAAGGTAGAAGTCATTCCTTGTTAGTGGCCAACTCAACCATGTTGAAGTCCCCACAAAAAAACCAAGTCGCAGGTGGGAAATGATTTGCCAACCAATTCCATAGGTGTGAGCATTCAACAACATCTTTAGGGGCATAAATGTTAACTATACCAAAAGAATGATTTTGAAAATACAACAAAATCCAATCCACCCTATGCAACAAGTCAAAACCATGAGAAATAACAAAAGAAAGTAAACAAGGGGACATAAGAGTAACAACTCCACCTCGTCCAGCGTCATGCTAGGAAGAAAATATGACACTGTTCGACCAAATAAAATGGCAAGTTAAGGTGAGAATAATCCCAACAACTTTATCTTCTTGAAGACACAACACATCAAGATTACCGAGCCGACACTTGGTGTCACGAACAAAATATTTTCTAGGGAGTTCTATCAGCCCCCACACATTCCATGAGAGGAAATTCATGGTAAACCATTTTCATGTCATCCTTGTCTCCAAGAGAGGAGAAGATGTTGTGCAAAAATGTGGGAGCATCAAATGCGGAGTCATCAAGAGAAATGACCCTCCGAATCTTCTCCCCATTGTCAAGAAACTCATAATGGCCATTTGGGTTGTGAGACTAATGTAGGGTTTTCTATGCAATCATCGATGCCCCTTGTGGTGCTCAAATCCATAAAGGACGAGGACCAAGGGTATGAATTCCTATTGTCCCCTGCACTCCAAGGTTTGAAACATGAGGTAGAGGGAGCAAAGAGAGTGAAGGCTTTGGTGGTATCAAGCTTCAGCTAGGTCTACTATTATCCACAAGAAAAGAGCTCACCTTATCCACAACCAAACCATTTCCTTTTTTCACCACCATAGTCCATTCATATTTCTTGGTGGTCGTAGTTGGCTTGGCTTCCAAGATGGGTGGACAATTGATGTCCAACAAAGGACAATCCCTAATCTTATGCTCAATAGACTGGCACCGATAATAGGTATTCAAAAGGTTTAGGTAAAGCACATTCCTAGTGAAGGTGGTACAACCTATTTGGATATCCACTAAATCTTTGAGGTCCCTAGAAAGGTCAACCTCAATGTAAACCCAACATTGGGGCTGACCATTGAAAAACTTGTTCGGTTCAAGGCAAACAACCTTGCAACAATTTGCACAATGAATGTCAAAAAAGACCAACAAGGGATGAGAAGCTTAGGGAACTCTACCCAAATATTCACTTTAAGCTTGTGATCATTAGAAACAAAAAAATCATGTGACCAATGCTGAAAAACTAGAAGGGAGGACTTGATAGTCCAGGGACCTTGCACAAAAACATGTTCAACTTGGCCTGAAGTGCCAAAGCGAAAAAAGAAATAGCCTTTGGTAAGGCTTTGAATGCTTTCAAGGTGAACACCTTGAGGTGCCCAAACCTTGGAAACCTATTCCCACAACATGCTTTTAGAAGGAGTGTGACCTACAAAATACTCAATCATGGGTTGTTGCTCTAGCCAAATGCATGCACTATCAAACTCCTTGACATTTAAAACAATATCAGGAGAGGAATTCCCTCATGGAACACCTTAGGAATGAACTTGCATGATCATTTGTTTAGTGGAGATATTCTCTCCAACAACATCAACAACTCTAGCACCAACATCAACTGTTGTGTTGGATATGGCTGAGGCCATTCTAAACAAAAAATATTCCCACACTAAATGTGGTAGGACATGTGACAGACCAATGAGAGTTTAGATGTATGCCATACAAACCCTAGTAGAGCACTGAGTACAAACCTTTGATTATATCAATTTCAAAGAATAACATTAATAGATATTAGTATTAGGCAAAGATTATCATATAAGCATGGAATGACATTGGACACTGAAGCTTTGCCAACTCAAAATTGAGAAAGACAAGTCATTTAGATTGATTCATGACTTACTAATTACATGAAGCATTGTTGAAGATTAGAAGTTAATAAGACATAATGGGGTGATGAGTAGTGGAGATGACCATGATTTTGGATTTGATGAGGTAGATTTCAAGTAATCCACCCTAGCAAACAATTGTATATATGTGCAATCAATATTTTGTTGCATGCAAACATATTAAAAAAGAACTATGTAAATAAATGAATCACCATTGCATCCCTAAATGGACCAAGAGCTTGAATTATTGCAAATATCAACAATACTAGTGAGATATAATCTTAGAGAAGTTGAAGGCTAACACTTTTTGCAATATTTGAGTTAGTAGCTATAAATGAAATAAAAAACTATGTATATAAATGCAATAAATGTTACATACCTAGATGAAATAAGATTTTGTATTATAGAAAATATAAAATCAAAAGAAGTGAAAAATGAAGACATGATAAATATAAAATATTGTTGTGAAAATATACATTTTAAAATATTATGAAAATACAAATTTTCCTTATAGATTTGTATGATATATAGCAAGTTATGATCCATATAGATTATTGGTACAATTTTGTTCTACAAGAAACTAAAAAAGAATGGCATGAAAGATACATTTACTATATATCTCCATGAAAAAATGCACTCTTCTATTTGAGGAATCTACATTTTTAAGGGTTAAAATATCTTCTTGTTATATATTCCAGAAGGAAAATCTATCATAAGCCATTTATGCTCCACTACACCACTTTCTTTACAAAGGTGTACTGTAAAATGATAACTTTGCCATTGACATTTTCATAGTTTTGAGTGAGTATACTAACACAATTAGAGTTTGAAGAGATAGGTCCAAAGGCACCCCTAACTATCCAATCACCTTGCCAAGTAAACACAACAAAAGCAAACAATAGAGAGAAAAACACCAAGGAGAAAAGGAATAACAACACTTTATTGATTCATCCAATTATCTATTAATATTAAGTCATGTTTGATATTGGTGACAAGACTTATTCAAATTCTGTACGACTATCGAGCACATTGAATGGTCTACAATGTTTGCCATGTAATTCAATAGCCACCAAGCTTTACAGTTCCTACCGAGCTTTACAGTTGTTAGCAAGTGAAATCAAGTAGTGTGAAGTCTAGTAGTTCAACTCGAGTAGTTTAGTGGTTACCAAGCTTCACAGTTCAAACTGAGCCAATAGTTCATGTGAAGTGAAGTTAGTGTTAATCGAGTTATGTGATGATTAGTGTTTATCGAGTGCATTCATGGTAAATGAGTAATTCAGTTTCTACCAAGTTACACAGTATCTATCGAGTCACTAGTGCAGATCGAGTTTGAGATTACTTTGAGATGATTAGTATGGATCAAGCTTCCACTTCTACTGAATGCATGAAGATGCTAAGTAATGACAGTGGATTCCATGTATTAGAATTTCACCAAGTCAGTCTTCAGAACTTGAGTGTCTTCATTTGAGCCGACTTTGTAATATTGGTGTTAACTTGTATATTGGCTAACTTTATAATTTTGTAAATTGGATTGATATAATAAATATATATATATATATATATATAGTATCATATACAAAATGTATGAATATATGGATGAAAGTATGCATGTATGGAAAATAAGTGAGAGTGAAGAATATGTAAGAAGCAAACAAATGTGAATCAGAAGCAAAGTATATTGTAAGGCCATATCAGCAAAGGAGCAAAAGAGTCATATCTATCAGAAAGGTGATCAGTACTTCAAAGAATCTCTATCAACAAATTAGTTGTAAGTTAGAGATCTATTGTTTCATTCTAACAGGTGAACTAGTCCAAATCCTCTAATAAGGTAGACTTAACAGTCTTTTGTCAAATATTTTTACTGAGTGCACACTTCATTGTATGTTTGTAAAACCTCTAACAAGGTGGACCTAGCAATCCTAATTGCTCCTAACAGGGTAGATCATCAGAAGTGATCATTGTAATCCTTAATAGGCCAACTGTATGTTGTAGTATTGAAGTTTTGTGGGTATCATTCCCACCCTAGTTTTACTTTCTATTTGGAAGGTTTCTGGGTCACCAAATTATTGTGTTCATGTGCCATGAATGTTTATGTTTTTAGTTTCTCATGCATATAGTTAGATTTGATTTAATGATTTAATGGTTATTGGATTATTGCAATTAAGATTTGAATTTAATAAATTTTTCAAGGTTATTGATTCACCCCTCCCTTCTTAGTAACCTAGCATAGTCTTGAATATTTCCAACAATTGGTATTAGAGCTTTTGTGGTTCTCAAGATAAAGCTGGACAATTTGAGCAAAGATCAAAGACAATGGAGATATTCAGACTTGATAAGGCAATTGACAATGAAAAGCTAGATCTAGAAATGGCCATTGCACAACTCAAGAAAGCTAAGGAGCAACTAACCCAATCCCTTAAAGGAAAGAAGGAACTTGCAAATCAAATGAATGATCATTAGTACATTGAAGAAAAGATTGAAGACCTTTTCCCTTCAAGTAGTTCAGATGAATCAAATGATGCAATCAAAGAACTCTTAAAAAGAATGGTTCCCTGCAAGAAGAAATAAGAAAGCTCAAAAGAGAACAAGAAATTTAGTCAATAAGGCTATGTGAAATCTTGGAATAAAGGAATACAATGAAAGAAGAAATGGATGGAAGAAACAATGAGATCCAGAACCAATCCCTTCAACATGTAGATCTTATAGATCAAATCTTTGATGTAAATGAAGAAATCATGAGCCAAAGACAGATCAATGAAAGATTAAGAAATTATTTAAATTCAGAAAGACAAATCAATGAAAGAATAAGAAGTGAGCTGAGATCTGAAAAGAAAATCAGTGAAAGATTGAAAAATCACCTAAAAACTAAAAAGCAAGTCAATGAGAGAATGATGAAATCCCAAGAAAACATGAATCAATTGAATCAACTGAATGAGCAGAATCTCTATAGACAAAAAAGTAAAGCAGGAATTGGATACAAAGAAGAAGGTGAATCCTCCAAACAAGGTGCTCAAAGGAATCAAAGGCCTACTTGCAATCATTGTGGTAAGATAGGTCATACATCAAACAAATGTTGGAGTAATGGTAAAGAAAAATTCAATGGTAAATGTTACAATTGCAATCAACATTTTCATGAGGCTAATGAATGTAAACAGAAACCAAAATTTAAAGGCAAATGTCATAAATGCAAGAAACAAGGTCACAAGGCATTAAACTGTAGAACCAATTCATTCAATCTAGCAGAGCAAATTGTGAAAGCAATATTTGGTTGGGACTATAACACCTGGTGCCGATGTCATTATTGTGGAGAGTATGGACACATTGGCATGAACTATATTAAACATCGCACAAGAAAGAGAGGTACCACCATAAGATGTTTCACTTGTACATAACTTGGTCATCTAGCCAAGAATTGCATGAATATAGGTAGAATTGAAGATGGAAAGAAAAGAAAAGTAGACAACATTAGAAAGATAATGAGGCAACAATGGATTCCCAAATCCACCGAGGAAACTAGTCCAAATAATGATGGTCATGTCACTCAAGAAGTGGGTGACTCCACCATTTCCAACTAAGTTCTAAAGTAAGAACTGGAACTATGTTATCATGATCACATCTAAATAGTTCCAAAATTAAAAGGAAGCAAAGATCCAAATCAACATTCAAGATACAAAGGGATCATAGAAGATCAGTATTAGTTATCACTGAGTTACTTTATCTATTGATTAAGGTTGGGTCATGGACTCTACCGAGCAAGGTCAGGAGTAACTAGTCTCACATGTTTGGTTACAGAGTTACAAAGCATTCACCAAGCGATCCAAACAAATAGTTGATGACAGCCTATTGCACATAATGATGTCATCACAACTACTTTCATACTGAGCATTAATGGTGAAGTGTTATCAAAAATCAAGAAATCAAATTCACTTTTCACCAAAATTTTTATTGTGTTCAAACAAATTGTAGAGCAATCAAGTGATTTTGAGTGGAATTTGCAATAATTTTTTTTGAAGTTTCCCATAACCTACCAAGTAATCATGGCAACATCAAGAAACAAAAACAAGGAAAAGAAAGGATAAAAAATGTTGGTATGAGGAGTTGAATGGAAACCACCATATTTCAAACTTGTGCCAACAATTGCGAAAACCCTAGATCCAAATGGAGAGCAATCAAAAATCCTTCCTAAGGTACTACTCATTAACGATATCCAAACTCATTTTAAGTCTGCAATTCAAGAAATTGGAACCCTAGAGATGGATGATGCCCTAGGTGAATTGTGTGTGAATGGTGTTCTTAAATCCAAACATAAGCATTTGGAAGATAAGAGTTTAACCCACATTACCCACTTGCCCCAAAGTTTCCAAATCAAATGGATTAGATATATCCTAAGATGATTTCAGAACTATCAATTATGGCTTGAGCAACCAATTTTGACCACTAAGAAGATGATTCATCATATCACCAGCCTTCCCATGCTCTCCAAAGCCAAAACTACTAAAACCCTAGGTCAACTAGAGTTACAGAAGAAAACCCTAGCCAAGTGGGATGACAAAGGTATGAAGATAAGTAGTGTAACAGATGCAGAACTGAAATTTGACATACATGTGATAGAACACAAGATCTATAGTTCTAGTCATCTAAATAGTGTGTCACGTGAAGCAGTAGACTTGGCATTCAAAGTTGTGAAGAAAAATTTGCCATACGATCTTGCAGACTTGTTGATATAGTTTAACAAAAACATGGAAAGTATCAGGACATCCAAGAACAACCCTTGCAAATTTGGTTCATTTTTGACATGTCTATTTTTCTATGTTCAAAATTTTTTCCCTTCAAAAGGTATAGTCATATGGAGAAAGGATGTGCTATTTTTGTATCAGATTAACCAGTATATTGTAGAAATGGGTGAGAATTTTATCAACATAATGGATAATTACTTTGATGTCTTCAAGGAGAAGATGAATAATAGATTTAGGATTCCCAAGAAATTAGTTGAAGATTACAAAGACGATGTTTGTTTCATGGTAGACAGTGACAAAGTCTACATTTAGGCAGTAAAACCAAGAGTTGTATTGGTAAAACCTCTTCCCTATGAGGTGAACATTGATGAAGTGAAGGACATAATTGAAGCCTTGATAAACGAACCTATTGATCCAAAAGCACCACACTTTGGAACATATGATGAGGCCAAGGCAAGAATAGAGCTTGAAATCAAGCTTCCACAAGTGGTTAACAAAGGCAAGAGGAGAATAGAAAAACTCAAAACCAACACACCTCTTATGTTGACTGAGGGTAAGGGAGAAGATGATGATGAAGTAGAGGATGAAGAAGAGTCAGAAAAGGAAGAAGAACTAGTAAAGAAGAAAGGCAAGGTGATCATCACCATGCCACCCAAGCCATCCACTGCAATGTTTACTAGGAGATCTAGGAAGAAAGGTAGTGAAGTTGTGTTTAGCAAGCCTCCTTCCACCTTCTAGGAAAAACTAAAATGATTGGAAGAAGGTGCAGGAATAACCAACTTCAAATGATTGAAGTATGAGATCAGGACAGAGGTTGAGAAGAAATAGATTGAAGAATTGGTGCTAACCAAGATGGGTAAATGGAAGTATTCTCCTAATCAGATAGCCTCTTAGATCTCTAATAAACTATTTGTGAAGTTGAAGCTAAGACGAGACTCAGCTATGTAGGCAACAAAATATATCTATGAAAAAACCCTGAGGCAGTTGTTACCGAGCATCATAGATGCTGAGGTAAAAGAGTCTATGAAGAAAAATGAAGACAAGATGACTCTTAGATTTAATACTTATTTAATTTTGTTAAAGGATATAGAGCATGTAGTCAGGAGTGCTACAAGTATGTGGAAGAATATTTATCACTTGCATAAACAAAGTGACTTTCCAGTAGAAGTCAAGGATGATGACAGTGATGATGAGGAAGAAGGAACATACTTTGAGACAATATAGTTCAACAATGAAGAAATTGAAGAAGATAAAGAGGAAGAAGCTACCAAGGAAGACAAAGAAGATAATGAGGAGACTAATCCTATGAAGATAGCAACAATAGTCATTGCCTTAGTTCCTCACTCTCCAAGCAAATCAGTAGCTACATCAAATTTGAAGATAGCTTCAACAAGTTTGATTGTGACCACAATAGATACATGAAATGTCAAATCACTCTTTGCTCCCTCACAGCTCAACACATCACTAATAGAAGTGTCTACCACTTCATCTACCGAGATGCAACCTCCCTCTTCTTTAGTTCCCAAGTTAGGATCATTAGCAGTGAGTATAGTATGTTCTACAATTTTGTGTTCTTCAGTAGTAAGTACAATTTTGAATTCTACAATTTTGGATTCTACAATTTTTTTCTATAGCTTTAGATACTTCTGTAAGTACTTCAATTTTAGATTCACCAAGCATACCAGTCAGTATTCCATCTATTGGTACTATATCAGTTTTCATAGCTAGTCCTACTATCTCTACTATTGTTTCCACTCTAGATTTTAAGGCATTAAGTACAAAGGTAGTTGAACCTAAAGGATAAACTCAATACAAGACTTTTGAGTGGAAAGGAGATAGAGGAGGACATTGACCTAGATGAAGAGATTGAAATTCCAAAGTGGGATTTTGATAATGTCACTACTGATCAAATGCAAATAGCTAGTCAACTTCTCCAAAAGAAAGCAAAACAGAAGAAATTGAGAGAGGAAAGAGACAAAGAATATAAAATCATAGAAAGTGCTAAGAATATATATGACTGAGGTGATAGGTGTTGAAGTTGATACTTTTGAACACATTTTGTTTCAATTAGAAGAGGTAGTCCAAAAGTTTAATGAGGACTCTAGTGGTCAAGACAAATTGATTAAGAAAACAGAGAATAAATTTGATAACAAAGTGCTTGAGCACATTGATCAACAAATTGACATCCAACAAGTGGAGCTTTCCTCAATTTTGACCAATCTTGAAAACTCTTGCACAAATGTAACATCACTTTTTGAAAAATTATGTAATGTTATTGAGTTCACAAAGGAAATAAAGAGAAAATTGACAAAGATTGATGAAGATCTGAAGGCTAGTGCACAACAGTTACAACTTGACCCTAGCTCAAGCTCTGCACATCATATGAAAATCAGATTCTTGTTAGATATGTAGGCAAAGTTGTTGAGAGAAGAAGTAAGGATCCGGTCTTCACTAATAGATATTCAAAATATGATCCTTCCCATCATGGACACAATGCAAAAGCACATTGTTTACTCAAAAATATTGATCCATGACAACAACTTCTCAATTATAGATCACATGATAGAACTCTTTGCAGAAGTCAAAATTTCTCTACATACGTGCAAAGTTTTGCAAGAAAATTAGGATAAGAATTTAGCACTCATACTTAAGGTACATTCTAAGTTTCTTTCTTATATTTGTGTCTCTATATAAAAAAGTTTTGAATAAATCTTTGGCATTATTGTCAAAAAGAGGGAGAAACAGTATGTATATATGAGAAACAATATGTATATTGTATGGAGGAGAATCATGCAAAGGAAGGAAAGTATAGAATTTGTAGATGTAGTATACTATATATAATTACAAAGACAAATTTTGAAAAATTCTCAAAAACAGTAGACCATATTGAGTCAATATCACACTGTGATGAATATAAGTTTTGGCTGATAAGTGTTTTTGTCACTAATGCCAAAGGGGGAGATTGTTGACATTAAGTGAAGTTTGTTATTAGTGATAACACTTATTTAGATTCTGTATGGCTACTGAGCTCATTGAATAGTCTACAGTGTTTGGCATGTAATTTAGTAGCCATTGAGATTTACAGTTCCTACCAAGCTTTATAGTTGTTACCAAGTGAAATCAGGCAGTGTGAAGTCCAATAATTCAACCCAACCGGTTCATTGGTTACCAAGATTTGTAGTTCAAAATGAGCCAACAGTCCATGTGAAGTGAAATTAGTGTAGACCAAGTTATGTGATGATCAATGTTTACTGAGTGCAGTCATGGTAAATGAGTAATTTAGTTTCTACCAAGTTACGCAGTATCTACTGAGTCACTAGTGTAGACCAAGTTTGAGACTACTCTGAGATGATTAGTATGGACTGAGCTTCCATTTCTACTGAATGCATGATGATGTCGAGTAATGATAGTGGAGGCCATGTATCAAAACTTCACCAAGTCAGTCTTCAGAACCTGAGTGTCTTCATTTGAGCCGACTTTGTAATATTGGTGTTAACTTGTATATTGGCCAACTTTTAATTTTGTAAATTGGATATATATATATATATATATATATATATATATATATATATATATATATATATATATATATATATATATATATATATATATATATATATATATATATATATATATATATATATATATATATATATATATATATATATATATATATATGGATGAATGTATGCATGTATGGAAAATAAGTGAGAGTGAAGAATATGTAAGAAGCATGCAAATGTGAATTAGCAGCAAAGTATATTGTAAGGCCATATTAGCAAAGGAGCAGTAGAGTCATAAAGGTGATTAGTACTTCAAAGAATCTTTATCACTAAATCAGTTGTAAGTTAGAGATCTATTTTTCATTCTAATAGGGGAACTAGTCCAAATCCTCTAATAAGGTAGACTTAACAGTCTTTTGTCAAATATCTTTACTGAGTGCATACTTCATTGTATGTTTGTAAAACCTCTAACAAGGTGGACCTAGTAGTCCTAATTGCTCCTAACAAGGTAGATCATTAGAAGTGATCATTGTAAGCCTTAATAGACCAGATTTATGTTGCAGTATTGAAGTTTTGTGAGTATCATCCCCACCCCAGTTTTACTTTCTATTTGGAAGGTTTTTGGGTCACCAAATTATTGTATTCATGTGCCATGAATGTTTATGTTTTTAGTTTTTCATGCATACAGTTAGATCTGATTGAATGGTTATTGGATTATTGCAATTAAGATTTGAATTTGATAAAGTTTTTGAGCTTACTGATTCACCCGTCCCCTCTCAGTAACCTAGCAGAGTCTTGAATATTTCCAACATTATCAACATTTTGGGTTATAATCAAATACAAATACAACTTCAAAATCCATGATCCAACTTCAAATTCACTATTCTAGGAATGTCTTATCTCAACTCTCTAAATAATGTCTAACCTAAACATAAACACCCTTATTTATACTTGCAAAAATGACTTACAAAAGATTATAGAACATTACATGATAGAAAGGTCAAACTTAAAATGATCTGCACACATCCCAAGACAAGATATGAATATTAAATTCATGATACAAATTAATTACATAAGTCGGCTCAAAATAAGAACCAATCAGAGACAAACTTGGTCAGAGAAGGAACTGAGTATTAGTAAATATTAGGTTCACTCAACACATGAAGTATCACTTAGCCAACATTGGACAACTCGACACATATAGAATTGCTTAGCCAACACTGGACAACTTGACAAGTATATGAACTCAACAATGACTGCAAGTCAGCAACTAGTAGAACTTGACATTAACTGACAAAATAAACAAAATGAGAAGGATATTAAGGCAACTCGGGATGCTTTGGCATCAGAAAACCGAGGTTGAAATAAATGATTCTCCTGAATCATTGAGATGTCACAACCTGAGCTAAATTCAACTCAGATGGAGAAATCCATGATGCATATTCAACTGGTCTATTCTTCCACTTCACCAAATATTCATAGTAATATTTTCCTCTTGTGCTTTTACCAACTCTCTAATCCAATATCTATTCAACCTCTTCAATCTTCTTCTTAGGATAATAATCTAGTACAAAAAATTCATCATTTGACCCATGATACTTATGCAAATCAGAAATATTGAATATAGGAGATGTATCCATGTCATCAGGTAACTCAACTTCATAAGCAATACCATTGCCAAATTTCATTAAGATCTTACAAGGTCCAAACTTCTTCAATCTCAGCTTATTATATGTTCTAATGGGAAATCTACCTTTTTTCAAATGAGCCATCACCTCATCACCAACTTCAAAAACATGACATCTCATAGACTTTACAAAATTCTCCTTATACTTTTGATTACTTTGTTCCAACTTCAACTTCACTTCCTCATGCAAAGACTTCATAAAATCAACAAATTCTTCCCCTTCAACACTTTTGTTCTCTTCACTAGCAACATCCCTTGAATCTAATATTCCTCTAGAATGCATTACAACAACAATCTCAAAAGGTATTTTTTGTGTACTCTTGTTCACATAATTATTATATGCAAACACAACTTGTGCCAATATAATATCTCAATTACTTGGCTTAACTCCAACTAAACATTTCAAAAAATTACCCAAGCTTCTATTTACAACCTCTATTTGTCAATCTATCTATGGATGAAATGTAGAACTAAATTTTTGTTAGCATGAATGTTGATGATACTACATTGGGGGAGTATCCTAAGCATCAAAGAGTATTGACATGTTGCATTCAAGACTATGTTTGTCATTGATGTCAACTTAGCATTATTTTTATAAAGACTGGTAGAGTAATAGACATAGATCTTGATGGTACACAAATTTTTTTTATTGTCTGATTATGTGCAGTTATGGATATGTACAACACAATATCTTGATGATGTGGTTAAGTGCACAAAGTCTAATTCAAAGTTGTACAAAAGTTGCACCTAATTTATAGAGAGAAGTTCAGAGACAAAGTATTGGGAAAACAAATCCTAATGTTTTTTGGCTATCTTACATATGAGAGGTAATGAAGAGATGCATAGTCAGGCAGTGATAGAGGACAGTCAGATGATTCCATCAGTGAGTGCGTAAGGCTTAGTATCACACATGTGAAGTTTTATGTAGACTATGAGATGACAATGCTATTGTAATTGTAATTGTAATTAAATTAATTATCTTATTTTAATTAATTGGGAAAGCCTCAATGCTGAATCAAGGAATTATTATGAAGATATGGCATAAAGGAAAGATGTTTTCCTTGATTGTAATGAATTTGTTCAAGTATTATGATCTTTATTGAAGTGTGAAAGGTGAAATGGAGTAGAGTGCTTACTGAATGCATGTAAATGAACCAAGGGATTATTGGATGCAAGATTCAAGATCTGGTTACAAGATTTGAAGGAGCAAAGGTTTGGTTGATAGGATAAATATAGAAGAAGGAAGTACTTTTCAGTTCTATTATTCTATAAGGAATAATATAGAGATCATTTGGATAGTGGGTTCACTGGTCTTGCCCTTGAAGTTGTTTGGGTAGTGGGTCCAGTTGTCTTCCACTAATCTTAACAAGGTTGGCACAACTCCTAATGTGGTTGGAATCTTGTAACAAGGATTCAAAGTTTCCTAATAGGGACTCACATGTACTAAATATTGTAACAGACTCCTAACAGGGTCTATCCTCTAACAAGGAATATTTATATTAGTACATCATCTTGTAGGTACCATCCTCACCGAGATTTTCCCTCTGATCAAGGGATTCCCTAGTTAATATATATGGTGTAATTCTGTATGAGTATCTTGTTGTGGTTTTAGTTTACATTACTCATATGGTTAAGATTTCTTAAGATGTTAATTGTGATATTAGTAGGATAAGTGATTCACCTCGCCCCTCTCTTAGTTATATTAGTGGACTATATATTCTAACAATGTCAACTCAGTACCCATCCTCTTCCACAAAGTTCTCCAAAAATAACTAACAAACTTGTTGTCTCTGTCAAAAATAATACTTTTTGGTAATCCATGCAATCTAACAATCTCTTTGAAGAAAATCCTAGCAACATGTACAACATCTAGTGTATTCTTACATGGTATAAAATATGCCATTTTAGAAAATCTATTCACAAAAACAAATATGGAATCATACCCTCTTGCTATCTAAGGTAATCCAAGAAAAAAATCCATATTGATGGCACTCCAAGGTTTATTAGGAATATAAATAGGTGCATACAATCTAGTACTATGACTTACTCCTTTTTCAACTTGAAAAATTCCACCACTCCTTACAAAATTCTGAACATCTTACATCTGTGGCCAATTATACTCATCCTTAAAAAAAATTAAATGTCTTATCAATTCCAAAATGTCTAGCCAAAACACCACAATGTTTTTCCTTAACCAAATTAACTCTCATAGAACTTGGTATATACAATTGAATTCCTTTGAACAACATAACATCTTCAATTGAATACTCATCATACTTACTCATTTTTCTTTATAGATTTGGTGCTCTACACTCTTTCCATGCCTTAGAAAAATCAAGGTTAGTATCATACAATTCCTTCATCTCATCAATACCAAGAACTTCAATCTTCATCTCAATCAACAAAGAATGCCTTCTGCTCAATGCATCTATAACTCGTTTAGTGACTCCACTCTTATACTTTATCAAAAATGTGAAACTCTACAAATATTCAACCCACTTTATATATCTTTGGTTCAACTTATGTTGACTTCCCAAATAATGTAAAGCTTTATGATCAATATATAAAAAAATTCCCTAGGAATCAAATAATGTCTCTACCTCTTCAAGGATTTAACAATGGCATAAAATTTTTGATCATACACAAAATACTTCCTTTTAGCATCATTCAACTTATGACTGAAGAAAGCAACATGTTTACCTTCTTGACTCAACACAACTCCTATTGCACTACCACTTGCATCACATTCAACTTGAAATACCTTATTAAAATCAGGTAAAACCAATATAAGTAAGTCAACAACCTTTTCTTTCAAAGTCTCAAAGCTCTTCCATGTGTCCACTTGAAATCCTTTTTATCTCCTCTCATTGTCTCAGTCATAACATTATAAATAGAACTGAAATTCTTTATAAACTTTCTATAGAAACTAGCCAAACCATTAAATAATCTTACCTCGCCCACATTCTCAGGTGTAGGCCATTCTAAAATTTCTTTAACCTTCTTAGGATCCATTCTCAAACCATCAACTAAAATCACAAATCCCAAATACACAATCTCCTCTTGCATAAAGGAACACTTTTTCAAATTAATCAGTAGGTTCTTCTTTTTCAATCTCTACAATACTTTTCTAACATGCTCAAGATATAATGCTTACCCCTAATTTACTTTTTAGATTGTTTTACCAAATTCTTTTAGGCATGTTTTATGATTAGCAGTACTTAGATATTGGATTGATTAGATGCTATTTCATATTTATTGATTTATGCGACGAGTTACATAGTTATTTCATGTGTTCAGTATTATTTTGATGATGATACATGTATGTCCATATAGTGATTTCAGTTATCTCATGATGATTAGTTAGATGAATGCTTTATATGTAGTTCTATGGTTACTTACCCCATACTTGGATGTGTATGGTGTACTTGTATGTTTTACTTTATGCTTGACATTTTTGATGTGGTTGAGGGAGGGAGTCGTAGTCACTTGCTAATCGAGATTTGCAAGATGCACCACTCCCCAACATTTCCTATTTAGTTTAGATTATATGTGTATGTACATGCCTAGATTTTATGTAGATTGCAAATATCAAGCATCGAATTCCCTAAATTGCCAGGATGAGCATGCCCTATTGCAATATCTCAAAGGTAAAAGAGGGGAGATAATTCTCGAGTCCAAATCCAAACCCTAAGCCAATTGTCCTAGAAAGTAGGACAAGTATTTGAGTTTTTTACCCATCCGAATTCGACAAGTGACGCGAATTCATGATTCCGACCCTAGAGTTTGATTATGTTCTTTGTCTTCAGTTGAGTTGTCATATTTAGTCGTGTGTACTTGTTGTGATTTCTATTATAATTAAATCAAAATTAAAAGATAATTTAATGATTTAATTTAACAAAATTTTTATAAAGAAAATTCAATATTTAATTACATTTAGTTAATTGAGAAATTAATTAAATAAAAGAACTAAATTTAAAGATTTTATTAAAGTTCTAATTATGGTGTAATCATATTTATTTAATTTAATAATAATATAGTTAGGAGTTTCATTTTTATAATAATCTCTATATAGTATTATTATTTAAGTTAATAAATATTTTTATCAAAAATGCCTCTTAATTTAATAAAAGAGAGAAATGAATTTAGTTAATAAAGGTTATTTTAATAAAAGTGCAAAAGTTGGTTCATGAAATTAAAATATAATAAAATAATAAAAGGGAAAAGGTTTCGCGTGATTGAGAAATCACAGCCCAAATTTGGGGGAAAGCTCTTTATTAGGAAATCAAAGCTCACTTTTACATACATAGGTTTGGAGGAGCAGAATTTTGTGGAGAGGGTTTCAAAGGAAAAAGGGAATTGCTTGTAGGTTCTGTGCATTCAATTGTTTAGCATCAAATCCTGATAGGATCTCGTGGGTTTTGTGTAGTAGATTTGTTCTTTGGAATATATATCTTCTTCGTGTTTGAGGATTTTTTTCAAATTCAATTGGGTTGAAACCCTTGTTTGTGGATTTATTCTTCTTCATTTTAAAAGTCATCTATGAACAAGTTTAATATCTAAAACCCTTATTTGACTAATTTTGTAATTTGTAATTGGATGTTTGGATTTGGGTAGGGTTTGGAGAAGAAAATGAGAAATTTTATATAGAAAATTTGATTGGTTGAATGTAGTTTCCCTATCAAATCTGTATCAAAATTTTATAAAAAAATAATAATTACTATTGTAATTAAAAATTGCTATGGTAATATATTATAATATTGTTTGTGTTGCAAGGGGAGTATTTATTTGTTTACTTTTGTTAAAAAAAAACAAATTAAAAAATATGTTTAAATGATTCAAGGGTGGGCGAGGGCCACCAAATCCCCACCCACCTGTGCCTGCATTAAGCAAGCCACATGATAGCCTACTGTTGCCATAGTAGAAGGTGCTACCAAAGGGTAGTATGCTACAATTGCAACAATGACTGTCGTATTGTGGATGAATGACTGACATGACTTAATCGCATAGTTGTTTTAGCTTTTTAAAAAATTTATGTTAATTTTAATATATGTTTTTAAATATATTAAATGTTATTAAATTATTAATATTAAGGGTTTTAATATTAATATTATTAATTATTATTTTATTATTATATTAATAATTTAATATAAGTTATTTTATTAATAAATAAATAATTATTATCTTTAGTAATTTAATGATTATTATTTCTTTTGAATATCTTTTTAAATTAAAAATTTTATTGTTAAAATATATTGGGAAATTAAAATTGATAATTGTAATTGGGAAAATGAATATTTTGAGTAAACTCAAGTTTTACTTGACGTTCAATTTTATATGAAAACAATTTCTATTATTAGAGGAAATTTATTACATTGTTTGATAATTTGGGAACCTTAGTAGTTTTGATACTTTGAAAAGGTGAAAACTGAAACCTTATTTGTATACTAACTCTTATGTTTGAAACATGAATTGAACTATGAAAATAGTTGTTAAATTTTTGATGAGATGTATGTTGTTTTTCATGTTGGGTTTCGGGTTTTGACTTAGTGCTTTGACCAATTAGGACGTTTACTAGAGGCTTGGGGAGTTTTGTTCTGTGATGATATTATGTATACAATCTTTTATACCTGACCATGGTGATGTCTCACATATTTTCTATGATGAGTTTTTTTGGATGTTTGTGGTGCTTTCCAATTTTCTTGTGTAGAACTGAGGTGAATGGTGTAACCTTTGAGTCTTTGATTAGTTATCTTTGATGCTTTCTAGTTGCTTGTATATGATTGAGGTGATTATTGTGTTTTATCTTTTGGTGGTTTCAAGTTTCTTGTATAGGACTGAGGTGATATTGAGATTGGTTTTTAGGTTCTTTACAGTTTCTTGTAAAGGACTAAGGTGAATACAACATTTTATCTATAGGTGCTTTCCAAATTCTTATAAAGGACTGAGGTGAAAATTGTGATTTTATTATTTGTACTTTTATGAGCCTAGGGTAGGTAATCTATGTGTATGTTGGGAAGTGGATTGCAATGGAGGTTGGAGCACTAAGTGGTTGCTTGGGTAACCCATTGTAAGTCATTTTATTAAGTGAAAACATTATATTAAATGAGAGTAAAATGAATTAATAAGTCATTATTTCTCCTCACCCATGCCTTGAGTGCTAGTATAGGCTAGGATGGGAGTACATAGGATGCTTTGTTGCAACCTTGCTTCGTTAGTATGTCTTGTTTGTATGAAAGGATACTAGTGCTGCATAAACACACTAGGGGGCCAAAGTCCAGAGAGGCTTCTAGGCTAACCTTAGAGTGGGCTCATGTGATGACATTTGCCCACTTACATAGTAGATTTCCTACTTGTCTATATTGCCTTTGGTTTTAGATGATACTTGTATCTTGGTACCCTTTGTGATAGTTTGCTTTCAGGTGTTTCCTTGACCAAGATGTTGATTATGACTTATGTTTTGATATCTTTATGGGACTAGATTTTATCTCCTCAACACAGTGGGAGTGGGCTATTTAGGTTCCACAAGGTTGGGTGGTAGTGTATTTTTCTTATACCATTGAGATCTGACTGTTGGATGCTATTGCTGAATGTGCTTGCGCAGATGTTCCTTTCTATTTGATTGTATATTTCTATTGCATTGTTATACTCTGTTGTATGTATTTGATTATCAAAGATCTTATGAGATGATGTATTATATTCATGATGTATATTCTTTGAGCTTTTCATATCTTGTGACTTGTCTAGTGAATGATTAATCATTTTGATTATTATGAAATGAAATCTTGTAGTTATATATTATTTAAATGGATTTATACTTGTGATTATTCTATGATGTGGAGTTGTTGTGTATCATATTTTAGTATTAAAAATTTTATATAATGTGATTCAATGTCATGGGACCCTTAAGAGATTTAATCTATTTTAACATTTGAATGTATGTGAGTTATTGCTTCTGCTATATTATATCAGTTGTTTATTATCTTAAAAAAAAGGTTTGAAAAACTTAGTGAAACTTTAGGTTAATTTCTTTTGGGATCCTTGGCGTAGTGTTACACAAGATGTTCTTCCATAATCTTATTAAATATAAAAATATCTTCCAAGTAAATAATCACAAACTTACCCAAAAATTCTTGAGAACTTCATTCATTAACCTCATGAAAGTACTAGGTGCATTAGTCAAATAAAAAGGCATAACCAATGATTCATAAAAGTCATCTTTTGTCTTGAAAGCAATCTTCCATTCACCACCCTCTCTAATTATGATCTAATTAGAACCACTCTTAAAATCAGTCTTGGTAAAATAATTTTCTCCACTCAAACAATCTATTATATCATCCATCCTTGGCATAGGAAACCTATATTCACCATGATCTTGTTAATAGATATAGAATCAACACACATCCTCCATTCTCCATCCTTCGTAGGTGCTAATACTTGTCTAGTAAGTTCTTAGTAAGTTCTTCATTTTATTTTCTCACTTGACCTCCATTAGCTTCTGTCACTCGATCATCACTATCCTCTATCACTCAGTCACTACTACCACAACTTAGTCCTATAGGGATTACAAAAAAAAAACTTGGTTCTTCTTCAACCCATATTAAAATTGTTTTCCAATGACCACACAAACTTGAACAATAGTACAATTAACCTCATCTGGACTTTAAATCAAGGGAAACAATAGTTTCTTTCTTCCATTCACCCAAAGAGTATATTGATTCAATATTCTATCATGTATAACATATCTATCATATTGAAAAGGTTTACCCAACAGAATATGACAACAATCCATAGGCATAACATCACACATAACTTCATCAAAGTAATTTCCAATCCTAAAATTCACCACACATTATTCACTTACCACCAGCTTATGTTCATCCTTGATCCATGAAACATAATAGGGTTTAGGGTGTCTTAACCTCTACAATCATAACTTTTTAACTAGCTCCTCTGATGAGATAATTTCTAAACTTCCACTATCAATAATCAATTTGCAATATTTTTCAGCCATCTTACATCTAGTCTTTAAAAGAATTCTCCTTAGGATAGGTTTGTCATCAATTCCCTTAGTAAAAAAGTTCTCCTTACCATTAGATTTTCACCAATCTTAGGTCCACATGGTGAACCCTCAAGGTCTCCTCAAATCGCATCATTTATATTACCTTGTTCATTCTCAGTAGAGTATCTACACTCAAATGATCTATGCCCTTCTTTGCCACATTTTAAATAATTACCATGAAAACCACCTCTAGAATAAGAATTACCTCTTCCTTGGTAAGAACTAGTACCTCCTTGGTAAGAATTACTACCTTTCCATTTGGTCTTGCCTTTGTCATCATTTTTCCGCTCACATTTTCCCTTATCTTGCATAGAATTTCCAAATCTACCACCTTCTCTATAAGATCTACCTCTACTTCTTTGAAATCTACCACCTTTAACTCTTTGTATTTGTTCATGCTCCTTTGTCAAGATCTTTTCATCTTTCAAGGCATATTGATATGCTTCTTCCACATTTTTCAATTTCACAAAACTTATTTCATCTTGAATTCCAAATCTCAGTTCATTCAGGTACCTTACAACTTTCTCAACCACATCATCTACATGTCCAAATAAGATGTCCAATCTATAGAATTCTTTAGTATACTCTTTCACAGTCATGTCCTTTTGTTTCAAATTTTGATCTTTCTCAACAAGCTAATTGCTGAAATTCTTTAGAATAATTGAGGGGGGGTGGGGGGGGGGGGGTGGGGATGGTGAATTAATTAGTTATCCAAGGTCCATATGTATAAATAAATTTTTTCATAGCTTAGTGAACCCATAAAACATTTATCATCATGCATGAATCCATAATATTATGCAATCACTTAAAACTTGTAGGTTACTGTCAAGTCAATTGTAGAAATGTAAACATGAAACATAACAGATTCAATAACACACTTGATACAATGATTTATTTAGAAACCCAATTTGGGAAAAACCACCAGTAACATGCTACTCTTTTTCACTCTTTTGAAGTGATGCCCTGTGAAAGGCCAACCTTGTTAAATGTTATAATACACACTGTTAAATGTGACCCTGTTAAAGGATTTTAATCACCCTTTTAGGAGTGAGCCTTGTTAGAGGACTTTAGACCATTCATTTGGAATGTCACCTAGGTAAAGGATTGACATATGACTATTAGGTCAACCTTAATCCAAAGGATTTACCCTAGATTGATATGATTATTAGAGAGTAATAGTAAGGTTTGATTTGACAACAACTTACAACTCCATTTGCAGATTATAGATCTATGTTTCGATCCTCCATTCTTCTTGGCTTTCACACATTTAAGCTCTAATAGCTTGTTCACCCTTCAAGCATCCATACCCTTATGTCTTCTTTCTTAACATGCTAATGTAGACTCTCAATTAGGTCATTGAATGAAGAAATACCCTTGACTCCTTGTCTTCCTTAGGTTCTCACAAATGACAACTCTTTCTTCTGACCAACCATCCTTATGAATAGAGAATTAAGATCTTTTGCAGTTCATTCTCCATAATCCAATTTAGGGTTAGGATAGATTAGGTAGGATTCAATGAATCTATCCCTCATTTTATATCACTTCTAAAAACTTCTCTTTCAATCCTTTTTGAATTCACCTCAAAATGGTTTACCATGAATTTTGTGCCACTGTCTCATCAATCTTATCTTCCACCTAGTTCACACAATCCAAGAAAACAAATTTGTTGGCTTAGATCCATTGAATTCACAATCCTTCTAATAATGCTGGCACTTGACATTAATTTTCTTTTGATGCTTGACACATACTGCATTGTTTGGCATCCTCTGTAAAATCACTTGACATGAGCTAAAGTTTACTGGTGCTCGACATCAACTAAACTTTATTTGACATGCATTTTTTTTCTTGGCATACACTAAAATAGACTTTTACTTAGCTCCAACTGATTTTTTGCTTGGTTTGCACTAACTTTGCTCAACACCTACTATCCATTTGGTCAAGCTTGGTAGAAAAACTTTGTTTAACTTGTTCTTCTAAACTTGCTTAGTGTAACCAACCCTTGCAACCTCAAGTAGATTATCAATGAACTATGATATCACCACCTTAGTTGATTCTTGTACTCCCTTTTTTTTTAATATCATAACTCAACCTTTCCTCTAGGTGCTATTGTTACATCTTTTGATCAAATCTTCTTTATCAATCAAATAGGTGATAATACTTAAATCATATAAGTTGGTGTCTTGCCAAAAAAAAGTAGGCATGATATCAATGAAAAAACAATGAGTGAAACACATTATCATACTTTTATCAATCTATTTTCAACAATCTCCTTCTCAACACATCATCTACATGTCCAAATTTGATGTCCAATCTATAGAATTCCTTAGTATACTCTTTCACAGTTATGTCCTTTTGTTTCAAATTTTGATCTTTCTCAACAAGTTAATGTGGTAGTTAGCAAGAAGGAACTTCTTCTTCACCTTGTTCAACATTTTTAGCCAATTCTTGATCTTCACTTTTCCTCTTCTATGTTTATTAGTTTACAAATGCTCCCACCATAGTGAGGCATGACCTTTCAACCTAGTGACTACAATCTTCACCTTTCTATTATCAGGAATCCTTACAACTCAAAGAACTTCTCCATATTAGAGATCTGATTTGACACAATTTTGTGTCCAATTTTACATCATAAGGAACAACTTCCATAGTAGGCTTTGCATGCACCCTCAAAAACAATCTAAACAATCTTCCCTCATCCTAATCTTTCTTAGGTTCTGGATTAGGATTTGGTACTATTGCTTCATCATCAATCAAATCATCAAGATGTGCTCCTCTCTTTTAGATTGTGTCCACAACATCTAATTTGGTTGTAATTTGTCTCAACATGTCCATAATAGTAGTGTCAACATTTCCTCTACTGTGAACCATCTTTACAAATAGGTTCTTGCAAAATCGTAACCCTCTACAAGTTATAGGTCAAATATGTAGATATGCCACCTTACAACCAAATCCAACTTAGGATTCTACATGATCCAATCTCCACAAGGATGGGCCTCAAGCTCTGATACCACCTCACACAAGCAAAGTTTGAAGAGCTAGGGTTTGAGGTGCACCTAACTATCCAATCACCTTGCTGAGTAAACACAATAGAAGTAAACAATAGAGAGAACAATACCAAGGAGAGAATGAACATCAACACTTTATTGATTCATCCAACTATTGGCATACATGCCCAGCTATAAGGTCTTCTAGGTTATGACCAAATACAAATACAACTTCAAAATCTATGATCCATCTTCAAATTTGCTATTCTAGGAATATCTACTCTTAACTCTCTAAGTAATGCTTAACCTAAACCTAAACACCCTTATTTATACTTGCTAAAATGACTTACAAAAGATTCTAGATCATTACATAATAGAGAGGTTGACCTTAAAATTTCTACACACATCCAAAGAAAAGATCTCATTTTTAAATTCATGATCCAAATTAAATTACATAAGTCAACTCAAACTAGGGATCAACCATAGATAAACTAAGTCAAAGAAGAAACTAAGCATCAATAAATACTAGGTTCACTCAACACATGAAGGAAAACTTAGCCAACACTGGACAACTCGACACATATAGGAACTTGACAATGACTGCAACTCAACGACAATTGGAACTCAACATTAAATGACATAATGAACAAAATGAGTAGGATAACAAGGCAACCCAGGATGCTCCTACATCATACACTAATTGGTCAACAATAATTGTGGTGCTTATCTATACAGAGATAGTCAATATCAAAGGAATGCTTGTAGAGATCTTTACAACCATAAAAATAATTAGATAGAATCTTATGATGGTTTTATTAACTATGAAAAAGGATAAATATAACATTGCCAAACTAAGTGTTTTCTTTTCCTCTTTATTTTGTTACCCTAGAAGATTAGTTTTTGATAAATTAATAAGAAGCCAAAATGGGAACTGCTCTATACTTAATATCAAAAGAATACTTGTAGAGATCTTTACAAGTATAAAAATAATTAGATAGATTCTTATGATGGTTTTATTAACTATGGAAAAGGATAAATATAACATTGCCAAAATAAGTTTTTTTTTTTCCTCTTTATTTTGTTACTCTGGAAGATTAGTTTCTAATAAATTAATAAGAAACCAAAATGAGAATTTCCCTAGAAACAAGATAAAAAGACTGTAGAAAGTTGCTTGCAATACATTCTCATCCTATCCCCTTTCTTAATATAAAAAACCTCCCCCATTAATGTATCCAAAATTCTAAAACTACTACAACATATAGGGTAGCTAATAGTCAAAAAATTAGAAATATACATAATCATACTAATGACCATAAGCATAAACAAAGAGAGTCCAATTATAAACTAAAACAAAATCCCAACCGTACAGAGAACTTAACAAAAATAAACATAAAATAAAACCAATACAACTATCTCTCTTTCTTCTCATTATCTAGTTTCTCTAGCAACATATGGAGCTAGTCATTTGCCAAGAATCAATATAAGGAAACCATGGTGTCAACTTCATTAGAGGAAGACAGATCATCCCTTTTACCATGGAGGATGTGAAAGGTGGTGGCCACTGAGTGCATCACCTTGACTATAAAATTTGTCACATCATTAAAACTTTGGTCAAGGTTATCCTGTTGTTTCATAAGTTTCTTGATAGTCTCCTCTAATGAAATCCTATCCTTAGCCTTCCCACGAGTACCAATCACCATTGAAACCTTTGGGATACTCCCTTCACCTTGAATTTTCTTTTTTCCTTTATCAACTTGATGTGCATGGGAGGTAATAGTATTTGGGTTGCCACCTCTAGTGACATTCGCATGAGTAGTGTGGGTATCACATTTGAAAGTGTCATAAACATGAGAGGGCAAGGGTCTCACTTGGCTATCCATAAGGATAAACTTACCACCTGTCTAAGGACCTCCACTCATGGTGTCATCCTTAGCATCCTTTTATATACCTACTCTGGTATGCATTCCTTTTCTACCTCTTGGTGTATTTTTAACTTTTTTCCACTACTTGTAGAGTTTGAGCTAATGATATACTCCTTCTCCTTAGGGATTTCTTGCTTCAAATTATTTCTAGACCTTAGGGATATTCTCTTATCCACATCAAGCTCAAAATTAGAACTTACATCATTTTCCATTTTAATTTGTTGAAGCATTTTGTATCAACAATGGTGCCAGTCCCAACCAAAATATGAGGATTAGAAATAGAAGGTACATTAATGGGCATAAGGGGACAAAGAGCTCCATGTAAATTATAAAGAACATAACGGCTTGATGAAACATCATATAGGATTTACCTTCCTTTCTTTTCATCATGAATTTCAAAATATTGTCCTCCATAGAATGAAATAGAAGGAAGGGGAAGGATATGAGGTCCCTATTCCTAAAGTGATATAGAATGGGGAAATAGTTGTATTAAAAAATAGGAAAATGACCTTCCAGTCTAATATAATACATGATAAAATAACATACCTCAACCATGGTAGTAGAAGGGCTTCATGTTCAAACCCACCACATGATCGAACATGTTCTCCACTTGGGCAAATTTTTTTATTTAGGCTAGCTTCATCTAAAACCCTAGTTTTCTTGCACCATTTCCTACCTTCAAGGGAAATCCCACTCACTCTAGCAATGCAATATTTATTCATCTGAAATGAAATCCCATTCAAAATAACACACTAGTCATGCCATGAGTTAATAAATTGCATAGGGATATTCGTATCATGCCCCTCAATGCATTTCATGAAAGAAAGAAAAACCCCTTCGTGTAGATAAGTCCAAGCCAATTCACTATTTTTAAGGTTCTCATCAATCTCACTTGGCTCAATATGAAAATTATTCCTACCCATATTAGCACTCACCTGTAAATCCACAACTAGTTCATTAGAGGAATATGACATAACCTTTTCTTCACTAGCTTAAAACACCCAACACTTGATAAAGAAATTCATCATCCATTTCTTACAAATAAAACAAATCCTTAAAAGCTTAAAAGCTAAGAAAAAGAAGACAATATCAAAAATATCATTTGCACGTGCATAGATCACAATCAACAAGGACTAATAACTCCTACTGTTATGTCTCCATAAAGGGAAATAATGCCATCTTGCTTCAAAAATCCTTGACTCATTATAATTAAGAGAGACTGTCTTTTCTTTTCTAACAAAATCACATCAAATCCATCGTTGAAGATTGGGCCACCTTTTCAAATAATAAATATAGTAAAAAATATAATATATGGCAATGATAACTTTAACAACTTCATTCAAATTTAAAATGTACTTTTCACCCACCGAAAAGTTGGCCATCCCAAAAAGGCCCCTACCAAGCTGCCATGCATGAGAGAGGTGTTTTGAACCCATTAATTAAAATGTTCACTCATTAAAATATTTTGAATAGAGTCCAATAATTTTTCCATGTTTATCCAAAGTTGTATGCCCATGGTATCATGATCATATGTCTAAAGAGCATCTGCGACTTGGTTCCCCTCACTATGAATATGGTGAATGATTACATTATGTAACTAACTAATTCAGGCCTTTATGTCACTAACAATGTTATCCAATCTCCAACCAACATTTGTGCATCCCCTAGAAACCTCAATGATTAGCTGTGAGCCACCTTCCATCACCAGCTGAGGCAATCCCATAGAGATAGAATTTTTAATTCCCCAAAATAAACCCATGGATTTTTCTACATTACTAGAGTTCACCCTGCATCTTCTTGCATAGGCCACCACAAGATTACATTGGTCATTCCTTATGACTCCCCTAACCACCACAACACCATTATGGCTGAACCATCAAAGTTAAGTTTGAAACAAGAGGGGATGGGGGTTTCCATTTAACAAGCTTCTTGGCCATAAGTTTATAATTACCAAATCTGGAGACAAGGGGGAGAATTCCCTAGTTATCAGCTACAACCTAATTCCCACTAAAGGGGTTTTTGATCTCCAATTAGGGAAGAATTCCTAGATGAGATTCCTCTCAATTTGAAGAGTGACAATAGGGGGGAGTCTTTATCTCTAAAGATACAATTGTTACTTTCTTTCTAAAGTTTCCAATAGACATAAGGTGGGATAATTTTCCACAGGGTTCTGAGGAGGGGGTGGCCAAATGGGAAACTCCAATTATATATAAATTACTTAAGATCATAATTGAAAACCCAAACCAACCCAAACATGTTCATAATTCCATTCTAGACCATTTTGGCATAAGTATAGTGAATGAGGAGGCGACAAATGGTTTCTTCCTCCTACTTACACAAAACATACTAGTTGACAAGTTGAAACCCTCTTATTTTAAGATGATCAACAGTGAGAATATTTTCATGAAGCATAGATGACCAAAAGAAGTTAATCTTTGGAAGGATACAACTATTCCAAATGTTTTTCCACACCTCAGCACCAACCTAGGAATGTAGGGGTACAAATCCTCTCAATGATAGTCTAAAGCTTCTCAATAGCCCTGATCATATTTTAATCATGGACATTAATAAATGACTTATGCCAATTGCCATTGTTATCTACATAAATGTCCAACCTTCATCCATATATAGAGTTACAAAAATGTTTAATAGGACTAAAGTGAGAATGACTAAGGAGGTGGTTTCCTAACTAATTATCTTTCCAAAATTTGATATTGTCTCCATCCTCGAAAATCCATCTCACACCCTTCCTTAGAAGCTTCTAGCTCTTAGTTATTTTGGACCAAATTCTAGATCCAATAGGAAAATCATTATTCAATATTTCTTGGGAGAATAAAGTGTCCTACAAATATTTAGCCTACATTATCTTATTAGTTTTGGAGGATCATTGTATATATTATTGCATTGCCTTATTGGCATATGTATTCTAAAATGCAACCCCCTCTATTATAACATAATTCATGAAGGGATATGTCCCTTATCCATTTATTAATATAATAATTTATTATTTAAACACAGACACAGACACAGACACAGACACAAACACAGACACAGACACAGACACAGACACACACACACACACACACACACACACACACACACACACACACACACACACACACACACACACACACACACACACACACACACACACACACACACACACAAGAGTTATATATGGAGTTATCTCAGATAGGGAGGATAAACACAAGATACAAATTACACCATTGGTAATATTAGTCATGGAAATTTTTAAGGATATCTCTGATCAAAGATTTCCATCATTTTTATATTACATATAATATCAAGAGTATTGGTCAAAATATATGATATTCACCAAAGCCTTGAGTAATATTGTTTAAAATATCAACACTTGATATTCACCATGTACTTAATAAGGCAATGATCTTCAAAATATCAACACATGATATTCACCATCTTGATACATATGAGTATTGCTCTACAAAATATCAACATACGATATTCACCAAAAAATCTTTGAGTAATGCTCTCAAGAATGAGATGCAAGATATTCACCAAGTATTGTGAGTAATGGCCTCTAGAACATCAAGTTGTATAATATTCACCACATAATATGTGTAATGGCCTCTAGAACATTTATTTGCATAATATTCACCATGTACTAAAAAATGTTTATAAGGTATGTGCACATGCATTATCATAATCCTTACGATATAAACATCCACCATACAAAGTATAATCTATTATGATATTGATGTAGGAGCATCCTGGATGTAAGGGCAATCTTTCGTCACCCAAAAATATTTTTATTTTATGCCTTTTCTATTTTACTTAGGACTAATAGACAAAGGGTTACCATTTCTAGGAACTTACTATTTTTAGTAAGTTTTTCATATGAGCTCATAATGTCCTAATTTCAAAGGTGGATATTTGTATGGATATATTAGCCTACCAGTTGAAACTCAGTGCAATATCATGTGTATTCATGGATTTATTGAAGATTTTTGGTTTGTGATTTTGGTATATAAATTTCAAGCTCATCGTTGGAGGTGTTAAAGTGCCTAGATGAGGCCCAAAAACTTGACGGATGGGCATTTTACGGATCTGATTGTATAGATCAAGAGTTGAGGTTTCTGAAAAGTGGTTATAATAGCCAACCAAAGAAATGGTTCAAGAGTTATGGTCTTCCAAAGATGGGCCAATCAAAAGGTCCAAAACAAATGTCAAAGGTGTATTTGGATGAATTTATATGTATTGTTAGGGTCTATAAGCCTTAGGTATTAAGTTTGAATGTCTAGAACCTTCTCGGGCGACATAAATTTCCTATTTAAGAAATGCCCAAACATTGTCCAAGACAGCTTTGGGTGATAGTTCGCAACTTTTTCTTGTAGATTACTATAATGGAGGTGCCCATGTGGGTTAGAATATTGTAATTGTGAATTCTATAATTCCACATTTGTAGTGATAATAAGAAGCCCATATTTTGTTCTTAAAATTACTGTTGTTTCTTTGTTTCTGTTATGTTGCATGGTTTTAAGGGGAGCACCCTTCATCAAGTGGTATCAGAGCTAGAGTTTTGGAGTGTGTGGATAGATTGCTAACTATGAGGCAGTTTGCACGAGGACCATGGTTTGGGCCGAACATGTAGACATATCACTAATTGTGAGGTAGTTTGAACTAGGGTTTCAATGGAAGCGTGAAAATGCTTCCATAAAGAGAGTGTGATGGAAGAGTCAAAGGTGTTACATCTAAGGATTTTAGAACCCTTTAGAGGCAAATGCAAGCAATGCAAGAAAAAATGCACAGAGGAATGAATCTTTCCATAGGAGATGATGAAAGCAAGGATGAAAGAGAAGAAGAAGGAAACACGGACCTAGATGTAGTAGAGGAATTTTTTAACCTAGAGGAGGTAAAGCTTTTTAAAGCCATTTCCAGTATTGGAAAAAAGACCTAAGTTTGATGTTCCCACATTTTAAGGAAATCTCAACCCAGAGGAATTGATCAAATGGGTCAATGAGTTGGAAGAGTACTCCAAATATGGAGATATCAAAGATTTAGATAGGGTCAAGTTTGTGAGGGCCAAACTAAAGGGTCATGTAAAGATTTGGTGGCAAGAGATCCAATTGGATTGAAATAGAAGAGGAAAGGAAAAAATCACCACATGTGATTGGATGGTAGATAAAATGAAGTGAAAATTCATTCTTATGGATTATGAGCTTGATCCTTTTAATAAAATACAAGGCTTCAAGTGATTCAAATGATATTTTTACCAAAAATTGAAGTATCTTCAAAACTCCAATAATCAACACCATGTTAAAGTTCTCAAAATTCTAAATCCAATGAAATTCAAATAGATGAAAACAGAGTCTGTATGCAAAAGTTATGGCCAGTCAAAGTTTGGTCAAACTAGGTATAAAGGTCACCAAAAGGTGAAAAACATCTCAAAAGTGGTCAACAATGGATTTCAAATGAAAGAGCTTGTTGAGATCTTTCCAATGAAATTTGTTTCATAAAAATTGGAGTTCGTATGTCAAAGTTATGATAGTTTGAATTTATCGAAGAGAAAAGGTACCCTAATGACATCAACATGACATCATCATGTTGACATGATAGCTAGAAGTTGGTTGGTAGAAGCGAAAAAAATACCAATTACCACCAACAACTTTTCCTCAACCACTAGATCACACAAATTGTTTGAAATATAATGGAGGGAATTTATTTTTAAATCTTCATTGGCATCAAAGTGGTAGAAAGGAGGCCACCAGTGGGGTATGAACCCCCGACCAGTCAGTCCAACAAAATAGTTATTACCTCTACGCCATCAATGACACTTAAAACATGGATGGTTAAGATTTTATTTAACCTTTGACCATATTTTGCCAACCTTAGCAAATTAAGGTTATTGGCTAATTTTTAACCCCGAAAATAACCTAAGCCAAATCTTTTTAAAATGGCTAAGGGGTTAATTTGAGAGGGGAATTAATTAGAGGGTTATTTTTGTAAATTTTTGTTATAGCCTTATTTTGGCTAATTTTGTGTATAAAAAGGGGGTTAGGAGGTTCTTATTATTCATTCAAAAAATGGAGAGAATGTCCAAGTGCTGATAGTGAGAGAGAATTATGAAGGTGTGATCATTCATGTACTTTGGAATAGCGTGATGCTATTGTACTTGAAGGGAGTGATTTTGTAAACACTTGTACTTGATTTTGGAGTTAATCAGATTGGTCCCCCTATTGGAGCAAGACCTAGAGACGTAGTCCATATGGACGAACTCTGAGATCAAATTGTTTGTGTCTTCTATCTCTCAATTTCTCTTCTATGAGCTTAATTTTGTTGTTCTCTTATGTCCATTACACTAATTTGATTTACTAAAAGTTTTAAGTTAACTTTATGTAATTAGTTAGCATCCCTCTATAATAGCCCTATATTCAAATCAGACCATGAAGCAAGTAGGGAAATTTGTTCAAGAGTATACTGAAGAGGTTTACCGCGTTCTCATTAGAATCAACCATGCAGAAGTTGATAAGGAGAAAGTGGCCCATTAATTTAATCGGTTAAGGCCAAAAATTTAGGACGAGCTAAGTTTGGTTTGGATGACTAGTATTGAGAAGATATACTAGTTTTCCCTAAGCATTGAGGAGAAAATGAGAATTTTTTTTGACAACATGAATAGTGGAAGAGGTTGTGGTGGAAGATCTGGACGATGATATTATGGAGGCCAAAATGATGATTAGAAGAACAAGGATGAGGCTGGTAGTAGTAGTCAAAACCATAGGGGAAGCAATTCCAATCATTTCCATGATTAGAACAATAGAGATTAGAGAGGAAGAGGCAAAGGACAAGGATCTAGAAAAGAAGGGTTTTTGTGGGAAATGTTTTCACTGCAAAGAAGAAAGGCATAAAGCATTTGAATTTTTCCAACACCAAGGAAGGATAGATCAAATAATATAAGGTTAGGCTAGAGTTACACATGTTGATGAAAATGCTAGATCATCACATTTTGAAGATGTTGAAAGAGGAGAAGTCCTAGTTAGCATAAGAGTCTTGCTTAATGGTGAGAATGAACTTGATCAAATGAGCTTGTTTCAAAAAAAGTGTAGATGTGAAGATAAGTGTTGTGATGTGATAATTGATGGTGAAATACTAACAATCTGGTGTCAGAAATGATGGTCACAAAATTGAAGCCGAAGAGCCATAAATATCCATGCCCATATTGTATTGCTTAGGTGCAAGATGACCACAAGGTCATGGTTAGTGAGCAATGCTAAGCGAAATTAAAGATTGGAAGCTACCAAGATGAGGTACTTTGTGATATCATACCTATGGACATATGGTATATGTTTCCAGGTAGGTCGTGGTAGTTTGACACTCATGCTATACATGATGAGTGAGAAAATACCTACACTTTGACAAAGGATGGGGTGAAACATAAGTTGAAGTCATTGGAGGAGAAAAAATAAAATGTATGTAGTGCTGCAAAAATATGTTTTGTTGATGGAAATTAGTTTCTCCAAGGTGTGAAGCATTATCATATGTGTTTTTAAGTAATTCCAAATGATGGTAAAGAAGAAGTAGAGGAGGTACCTAGATAAGTTGTAGATATGTCGAGAGAGTTTTTTGATATTGTGTTGGATAATATACTTGATGGATTACCTCAAATGAGGAAGATTAGTCACCAAATTAATTTGATTCCAAAAGCCAATTTTCCAAACAAAGCAGTGCACAAAATGACACTTGTGGAAAGTGAAGAGTTGAGTAGACAAGTTCATGACTTGTTATAAAAGGAGTTCGTCCAAGTCCATGTTCTATACATACGATATTAACACCAAAGAAGAATGGATAATATCACAATCAAGTACATATTTCCATTGTAAAGGATGGATAATATCATGGATTGTTTGAGTGGGGCTAAGTATTTCACAAAAATAGATTTGAAGAGTGGATACCATTAGATTCATATTAGAGATGGTGATGAGTGGAAGGCTTCTTTCAAGAAAAGGGAAGGACTATACGAATGGTTAGTCATGCCTTTTGGGCTAACCAATGTACCAAGCACTTTCATGAGGCTCATGAATGAGGTACTAAAGGATTTTCTAGGTAATTTTGTCATTGTTTACCTAGATGATATTTTTATCTTTAGTAAGACAATGGAGGAGCATTTGATGTATATCTGAAAGGTGTTTGATAAGTTGAGGGAAGAAAAGTTACTGATAAACCTAATGAAGTGCAATTTTGTAAAGAAAGAGTTGGTGTACCTAGGATTTGTAGTCTTAGTAGAAGGTCTAAAAATAGACCTAGAGAAAGTGAAGGCTATCCTTAAATGGCCTACTCCAAAGAGTGCAACAAAGGTAAGATATTTTTATGGACTGGCTAGTTTTTATAGAAAGTTCAAAAGAGGTTTTAGTAGTGTTTGTGGACCCCTGAATGAAATATTAGAGGGGATAGGAAATAATTAAAGTGGATTGTAGGAGCAAATAAGAGTTTTAATCTGTTGAAATAGAAAGTTACAGAGAAGCCTATTTTAGCACTTCCAAATTTTAAAAAGTTGTTTCAAGTAGATTGTGATGTAAGTGGTACTTCAATAGTAGCTATTTTGAGCTAAGAAGGTAAGCCTATTGCTTACTTTAGTGAGAAATTAAATGATGTCAAAAGAAAATATTCTATTTATGATCAGGAATTTTATGCTATAGTTCAAGCATTGAAGAAGTGGAGACACTATGTTCTTCCTAAGAAGTTTGTTTTGTCTATTGTGTTGGAATATTCAAATATGGAAAGAATACTTATGAGAGAGGGGGGGGGTGAATCATAAGTATCATACTTTAGCCAAAAATTTTTAACTGAAAATAAACCACATGCATGAAAATACACCAAATAAACATGTAATAAAACACATGCATCAATAACACTTAACACTAGAATTTGGTAACCCAGAAACCCTCCAGGAATAAGAAGGTAAAACTGGGGTGGGGATGATACCCACAAAAATTACTGCAGCAATATTGTTCAACCACTTCTGATGGTCTACCCTGTTAAAGGCCTGCCCTGTTAAAGGCTTTACACTGTGTCAATAGTGACCTGGTTAGAGGCTTTCAAACACTTAACATGAAGTTTTACCCTGTTAAAGGATTTTATCACCTAGTTAAAGGATTTATCAAAATAGCTATTAAGCTAACCTATCACCATAGGATTTTCATTCTAATACAATTGCTAGAAAGTATTAGGTACAATAAACTTGACTAATTAAAATCCTTGATTGCTAATTGTAGGCACTTGGTCTGCTTTCTCTGATTTGGATCCTTTTGTGATCTGATAATCCTCACTTCTAAAAATAGAATTCCTTGCAAACCCTTGTATATCCTCTCATACCTCTCATCTCTTACATTTTTACAATGAAGTTTCATCTTCCTTATAAAAGCATTTAAAGATTTAGGGTTAGGTATGGATCTACGATCCATATTCAATCTTCATTTTTTGCTTAATACTTATCTCTTGCTGATTGGTTGCATGTCTTTAGCATTTTTCTTATTGGCTGCATGCAAATTTCATAGGAAAAATAAAAGATTTGATCTCATCATTAAATCCTTCGAGATTTACCTTATGTCGGTTGTAAAAACTATTTGCATCATAGTTTGTGCAATTACAAACTCTTATGCTGATATACTGAGTTACTCGGCTCCTGAAGTATTACTAATGCTCGACACATGCTGTTTCCTGGATAGCTCGGCACTTAAAAAAAATTGTATTACTCAGCACCTTATGTTACTCGGCACTTGTTAACACTCGACACCTAATCTTCACTCGGTATCTGAAAATTACTCGGCACATGAAGATCACTTGACATGCATGATGTACTCGGCATCCAATATGGAATATGATTAAGTGTGTTGGCACTCAAGTGTCAAAAAAATTATGATGTAACAATCTCCCCCTTTGACATGAGTGACAAAAAACACTTAACTGACCTTATAAGTACATTTACTTAATCTGATTGGTATGTACATATTGAGAACTTTGATCAAAATTTGTGAATTACAATTGTACAATATATACCTCAAACATTTTGTAACTCCCCCTGAGTTGATTGTGCCTTATCTGTATATCAATGCTCCTCCTTTGTATTTGTTTGTATCTATTCTCATATCTGTATCTCTCCTTATTAATATGTTTCTCCCCCTTTTTGATCTGTATCTCCCCCTTTTTGACACTTATGTCAAAGAATGTTTAAGGGTTAAGACCATATTTAGCCAAAAATGTGCTATTTACCTCCATAATCATTCTGAGAGCTGCATCCCAATTGTTCAAAGCAATTTCTAGTGACTTATGTTGGATAGCAGTCTCGGCAGCAAGATGAATAAGTCCATCTAATGTAGAAAGATTTAGATCTTTCTTGAGTACATTTTCAGCATATACTTGCTCTTTATGGAGTATCTCTAAATGTGGGGTAATGGAGGACTGGAGTTGTATTACTTTGGCCTTAATATTGGCCTCATCTGCTGTTAAGACAACTATTTCTTTGTGAGTGTGAAGCGATTGAGCAAAATGCTTCTCACTTTGAGCTGGATCACTTGGTAACTGCATGCTTGAAATGTTTAAATTTCTTTCCAAGCTCAGTATCTTTTGGCTTGTTTCTTGTGTGAAATATGAAAAATCACACAACTTTTTATACAGTGAGAATATATTCTCAAGTACCTTCTTTACCTTATCAATAAGCTTTTCCAATTCTACTTGTGAAAGTGCGATTTGTCTTGATATTTTCTCATTCACTTTCCCTTGAAATTTTCTTTCTGACCATTCCATAAGTTTTGCATTGGTTTCTAGGTCTTCATTTGTCACCTGGTCAACAATATCTGTTAGTTTCTCTATGATATGCTTTGACTCATCCGATGATTGCAAACTGAAGGCATCCATAAAGATGTCCTTGATCTCATAAAGTGTTTGCTTATATTTATACTCTTTCCTGAGTATTTCCTATCTTTTCCTTCTATTCAGTGCATCCTGAACCTCATTGATTTGATCAATGGTTATTGATTTTGAGCCATAGCTCAGTATGACTATTTCTTCATCTAATTCAGGGTCTCCATAATGAAGTACCCTTGCAACTTTGGTAGTACTGGATGATGGTACTGAGATTTGCAATGGCTGGTGTGAAGGAGTTTTCGAGGTAGGCAAATTTATTAATGTTTAAATTTCCTCCTATTGTTTAGGGGTTTTTACTATTTCCTCCTCCTTCTGTTTACCATGATCAATTATTGTTATCTGTGGAAGTGCACCTTGTGTTTGTGCTGTAGGATCAGATGTAATGGTCTGTCCTTTTTGTTCCTTTCCTTGTTCTACAACTGCACTTTTCTTTTGTCTTGCAGCATCAATTATACTAGTTGGTATTTCAAATTGACTACTAGTAGTTGTGATAGAAGGTGGTTCTTGTGTATTCACCTTATCTTTAACTGTACTTTCTACTAGTTTTTGTAACTCATCTATACTGACCAATACTGGTTCTGTACATAATATTGCTTGTTGTGTTGATTGGTCAAGAATTCTCTTTAGATCTTCTGCAGTTAATGGATTGATATTCTGACCAGAAGTATTAGGAACATCAGTAATTGTTATAGTATTTTCTGGTGAGATGGATGCTTGTGGAGGGCTAGGGGGTGGCAATTGTGTGTCTTGCACACTCTGATCTAGTTGCTCTTCTAGCTCAACTGTTGCCATTGTATCCTATTTTTGTGCCTCTTCCTCCTCTTCATCTTTCTTTTCTTCATCTTTCTTCTCTTCTTGTCTTTTCTTTTCTTCTTCTCTCTTCTCTACTTCTATTTTCTATTGGTATAACTGCTTCTTCCTTGTATTCTTCCTCAAGAAAATCTTCAATCCTTTTGCACAAGTTCTTCCATGATTTCATTATTCTTTGAAAAATTTCTTCTATTCTGTTTTGAAGTATAAAGAATGTCCTGTATTTGGGTGTAAACCTGTTATTATGCCTTTTGACTGCTTTGCTGACTTGTTCTCTAGTCAAATCTAGCAATACACTAGCTAGGGTTGATTCCCTCATCTCCTTCTCCATTTTTAAGCAAAAATGCCATCTGTCTTCTATAATTTTTGACAGGTCCTTTGGCAATTGACCATCTAGTTCAAGTGGAGTGTACTTGAACTATGCCATCATTCCATACACTGTTTCTTCTATCTTATTTTGTTCTTCTTTTGTAAATTTACTAAAATCAACTTTATTTAAATTATTCAAGTCACCACTTGCAATCTTTTTACATAGGGTATCAACTAATGAATTGCTTACCTCTTCTGTTTGCTCTACGTCATCAGTGTCAGGTTGAGCCACATAATTTCTTCTTTTCCTCAACTCTTCCTGAGATTCCTTGACTTGTTTCTTCTTGGCAACTTCCTCTTTAGCCTTTTGAGTAGAGGCTCTTGTTGATGCTTGTGTTGTTGGCTTTTGAGGTGATGGAGTGGCAACTTTCTTCGATCTGGGCTTGGCTGAAGGCTGTTCTGTTGCCTTTCTCTTCTTTGGCTTGGCTTCAGTTGGTGCTTCCTTGGCTTCTTCTTCCTCTGCACCTTCCTCCTTGTCTTCTCCAAGACCTTGGGTTAGTTCTATTGGCCCTTGTTCCTGCTCATCTTCATCCTCACTGTCATCTTCTTCTTCTTTTGCCTCAACCTCAATTTCTTTGCCAAACTTCTTCTTGATCTTCTTGATTAATTTATCTTTCTTCTTCAATGTAGAAGTAGTTTTTAATTCCATGTTTATTTTTGATCTTACCACATCATAAGTGCCAAAATGTGGTGCATTTTTATCTACTTCCTTTGCCAATAATGCAGTTATTGCTGCTGATGCTTCATCAATATTGATTTCATATCCAAATGGCCTTAGCCATCTTACCCTTGGAATTACTGCTTGAATGTAAGTAAAATCTATGTCGACTAAGAAACATATGTCATTTGTATGCTTTTCTACTAATGAAGCTGGTATCCTTGACCTTTGCTTCATGGATTTCTTGAAATCCTCAAAATAGCTTGTCATCAAGGTATCAAAATTTTCTTCCATTTGCTCTATATATTCATTAATTTGTACAATGATGGTTCTATCCTTTCTCCATACTACTTTACCAAAAGAAGGAAATTCATTCTGTACATAAAAGAATATGCAAACTAGGATTGCTCCAAATTTGCATTGTGTGCCCTTTGTTTTTCTTATGGCAGCTAGGTTTTCATTGATCTGTTGCAATTGCAGTTTTGCAAGATCATAAGTATGATCCTTTTTCACCAATTTGTAACCTACATCTACTACAATGCATGGTACACTGTTGAGTCTACTGGATTGATAGAATTTGTGAGCAATGACTCTAACAACAAATTCTACTAGAGGATCCTGTATGGTATGAATTGCCATTCCTCTTTTGTTCCATTGTGCACCAGTAGTCCTTTCAATGACCTCCTTTGATTCACTTCTTAGGGTTTTGTACCGATCTAGGGTTGGGTACCCTGTTACTCTATGTATAATTTCCTTTGTCAATTTGATGGGCATATCTTCTAACCACAAGTTTCCACCATGGATTCTACTCAGTACAAGTCTAATCCATTCAGTCTTGAATACGGTGAGAAAACTTAAAACTTGGGTCAAACCCTTCCTTTCAACGATTTTAAATTCTTCTTTCAGTACTCCATCTACACATAATTTATCATAAGCTTTTCTAATTTCCATGTCTCCTAAAGCTCCTATCTTGCAATTGTAACATTTCCTCACATCTTGAACCATTACAACTTTTGGGGGAATATGGGAGAGAGCTCCGTCTGGGTCATTTTTGTAGGCAACTTTGGGAATAGGGCAAAAATCAGGTTGCTTCACTTCATTTGAAACTAACTGGACTTCAAATGACTCTTTTTCTTGGGTTTTCTTTGAACTTGACGCCATTTTTTGTGAACTAGGGTTTATACAAAAAATGGGTATGAAACTACGTAGCTCGGCACAAACGAAAATACCTTTAGATCGATGAAAAACTTGTTGAATGAGGTTGCAATCTGCTTGAAATGCTGGATTCTTGCTATGAAGTCACTCATCTCTCTTTCTTCTCCTTTGCTTCTTGATCGCAATGCGAAAAACTGATTGAAGTCACGATAATATACCCTAATTTCATCGCATTGAATGCTCAACTGCCAAGTTAGCTTCTAAAGAAATTTTGACCTGACTCGGCTTCCACTATATTTCACTTTTACTCAACTTCCATTGGAGTTATCCAACTTGGCATCAATTTTCAGCTCGGTCGCTGTTGGGAGCTCGGCATCAACATTTTTTTTTGTCTTGACATCTTGTTTCATGTAGATTTATACTTTACTTAGCTTCTTTTTCTTAGGACTGATGTATGATATAGCTTTGTATATCAGTCCTATGTACTTCTTGTGCTTAATTTGATGAAGTATGATCACTTGACCCATTGGGTGAAGTGATCCCTCCACTTGATGTGTTGCACTCTTCCTTCTTTTTCCAAGTCTTATTCATTTGCCCTCTTATCTTTTCAACATCAATCTTTTGTTTTCCTTTGTTATCTTCAGTCTTGGGTGCCTTTGATCTTGTAGGATAGTTTCTGCTGATATGACCAGTTTTCAAACAACTGAAACATGTAGTTTGATTCAACCATCTTTTGTAGTTTCCTTTGAAATGTGTTCTTATACAGTTCTATGGTATATGTCCATATTCTTGACAATAGTGACAACTGTACCTGGTGTTGTAATCCCAATGATAATGGCTTCCATTCCCTTCTATTTTTGCTGGTTGATTTAATGTCCACATAGGTTTTGACCTGCATTCAAATTCCCTATGTCCATACTTTTTGTAATTATAACAATGTCCATCAAATCTTTGAGTCCTTGTGACATTGGATCTGCAATTTTGTGTCATATGTCCTTGCATGTTGCACTTGTGACAAAAACTTTTGGGTATGTTTGATTGATTGAATCTTCTACTCCTGCACATATTAGCTATATGTCCCTTCTTATTACAGTAATGACAAGTGGGTTTTGAATACTTACCTTTGTCACTTCTTTGTTCAACACCTTTTGATGATTCTCTGACTTCAGTGCTATTGTATCCTAGTCCTGATGTATCATGGGCAGATTTTGGTGATTTTAGCAACTGTTCAAAATACTTGATTGCTTCACTTGATTTGTTGAGATTCTCTGCTACCTCTTTTTCTCTTTTCAATTCATTCTGCATTTGTTCATTTTTCATCTTCAAGGTAGAGATCTCAATATCTTTTACATTGAGTTCATGATGAAGGTTCATCATTTGAGCAAGTGTATCCATCTGCATGTTTGAGATCCTTGTCAGTTTAGTACATTTTTCTTCAATTCTATTTGCAAGATTTCTTTTATCATTTTCCAACATCACTTTGTCTTCAATTTCTCTTTTCTTGTGTTTAGTAATTTCACATATCATTATGGCCTGTGATTCATGTTCCATCTTGAGAGATCTTATCTCCTCTGCTTGAATTTTGTTTTTCTCCATCAGTTCTGCTATTGCTGCATCAAACTCTTTAGTATCTCCACTGGAAAATATGTTGGTGGTATCAATCTCCTTGTAAGGTATATCATTTTTAGCTATGGCTAGATCCTTCCTCTTTTTTAATGAGTTTTTCAACTTGTTTATGAATTCCTCCAAGCTATGCAAAGCAAGTTGCACATCTATCACCTGATTTTCAATGATCTTTTCAAGTTTGAAAGCTTCCATCTTTAGATATTTTCCTCCAAGCTGTTAGGATTTTTCTTAAGAGAACCTGGATTAAGCTCTGATACCAATTGTTAGAATATTCAAATATGGAAAGAGTACTTATGAGGGGGGGGGGGGGGGGGGGGGGGGTGAATCATAAGTATCATACTTTAGCCAAAAACTTTTAACTGAAAATAAACTACATGCATTAAAATACACCAAATAAACATGTACTAAAACACATGCATCAATAAAACTTAACACTGGAATTTGGTAACCCAAAAACCCTCCAAGAATAAGAAGGTAAAATTGGGGTGGGGATGATACCCAAAACAATTACTGCAGCAATATTGTTCAACCACTTCTGATGGTCTGCCCTGTTAAAGGCTTTACACTGTGTCAATAGTGACCTGGTTAGAGGCTTTCAAACACTTAACATGAAGTGTTACCCTGTTAAAGGATTTTATCACCTAGTTAAAGGATTTACCAAAATAGCTATTAAGCTAACCTATCACCATAGGATTTTCATTCTAATACAATTGCTAGAAAGTACTAGGTACAATAAACTTGACTGATTACAATCCTTGATTGATGATTGCAGGCACTTGTTCTGCTTTCTCTGATTTGGATCCTTTTGTGATATGATAATCCTCACTTCTAAAAATAGAATTCCTTGTGAAACCTTGTATATCTTCTCATACCTCTCATCTCTTACATTTTTACAATGAAGTTTCGTCTTCCTTATAAAAACATTTGAAGATTTAGGGTTAGGTATGGATCTACGATCCATATTCAATCTTCATTTTCTGCTTAATACTTATCTCTTGCTGATTGGTTGCAAGTCTTTAGCATTTTTCTTATTGGATACATGCAAATTTCATAGGAAAAATAAAAGATTTGATCTCATCATTAAATCCTTCGAGATTTACCTTATGTCCACTGTAAAAACTATTTGCATCATAGTTTGTGCAATTACAAACTCTTATGTTGACATACTGAGTTACTCGGCTCTTGAAGTATTACTGATGCTCAGAACATGCTATTTCTTGGATAGCTTGGCACTTAAACAAAATTTTATTACTTAGAACCTTATGTTACTCAGCACTTGTTAACACTCGGCACCTGATCTTCACTCGGTATCTAAAAATTACTCGGCACATGAAGATCACTTGGCATTCATGATGTACTCGACATCCAATATGGAATATGATTAAGTGTGTTGGCACTCAAGTGTCAAAAATATTATGATGTTAGCATATTGATCATCAAGCTTTGCAATATTTGAATAGTCAAGGAAAATTAAACCAAAGGCATTTGAATTGGGTTGAGTTTTTGTAGAGTTATACATTTGTTTTGAAACACATGAGTGGGAAGTCCAATAGAGTTGTAGATGCTCTTAGTAGAAGAGAAATTTTGCTAACAAAAATGTAGATTGAGGTGGTTGGATTCAAGGGACTCAGTAATTTGTATCTAGAGGATCTTTATTTTGGTGAAGCTTCGAAGGCTTGTAAAAAACCTATTACTCTTGATAGGACAAAGTGGTTGGATTTCATAATCCAAGATGGTATGTCATTCAAAGGAAGTTAGTTGTGCATTCCAAGAAGTTCAATGAGAGAGAATCTCATCAAGGACAAGCATAGTGGAGCATTGGCTGGAGACTTTGGTAGAGATAAAATTATTGCTTTGGTTGTTGAGAATTATTACTAGCCATAGTTGCAACAAGATGTGAAGAAGTTTGTATAGAGTTGTTGACTATGTGACATGACAAAAGGAATGAAGCATAATACAGGGTTGTATTGGCCATTACCTTACCAGAGAAACCATGAGAGGATGTCAGCATAGATTTTTGTATTGGTTGATAGGTTTTCAAAGATGACACATTTCATTCCTTGCAAGAAGACTAGTGATGTTGCTTATGTGGTAGAGTTGTTTTTTAGAGAAGTGGTGAGACTACATGGTCTGCCAAAGTGTATAGTTTCAGATCAAGATACCAAGTTTGTTGGATATTTCTAGCATACATTGTGGAAGAAATTGAAGACAAATTTAAAGTTCAGTTATCACATCATCCACAGAGTGATGGATAGGTAGAAGTTGAACTAGAGTTTGGGAAATTTACTAAGATGTTTGGTTGGAGGAAAGCCAAAAGGATGATATATGATTTTACCACATGCAAAATTTGCATATAAGAATTTTGTCAATAGGAGTACTAGTAAATTAAAATTCTAGATTATATATGGGAGTAGTCTTAGAAATGCTTCTAAATTGCAATAGTTGGATAAAGGAAAGATAAGTAGTGTTGAAGAAGAAGACTTTTCTGAGCATTTGAAGAACATCGATGAGGAGGTGATGAAGCACATTATAAAGATGAATATATAGTACAAAGCTGAGGTAGATGTAAAAAGGAGGTATAAGGAATTTCAAATTAGAGATTAAGTCATGGTTAATTTGAGAAAGGAGCATTTTCTAGTGGGTCTATCTAATAAGATGAAGATGAAGAAGTTTGGATCGTGCAAGATAGTGAAAAGGAATGATTTTGGAAATGCCTATGAAGTGGAGTTGCCTATTGAATTGAATATTTCACCAATATTTAACATTTCAGATTTGCCAACATATATTGAAGGAGGTGATGGAGAAGAAGTTCTAGAAGCACAATGGAGTATTCCAATAGCTAGTTCGGTTAGAAAAGAGATTGAGGAGATATTAGATAGTCATGTTGGAAAATGTACAAGGAACAAAACTTATGAAGAATACATGGTGAAATGGAAAGAGAGACTAGTAGAGGATTCATCATGGCTAGTAAAGGAGGAGGTTAACCATCTTGGTTTTCCTCTGAATACCTAAGATGTGACAGAGTCACTTCTCAAATTACCCTGGGTGTCTCATGCAGGAGCATCTTGGGTGTAAGGGCAATTTTGCATCACCCAAAAATATTTTTGTTTTCAGCCTTTTCTATTTTAATTAGGACTAGTAGACTGGGGGGTTACTATTTTTGGAAACTTTCTATTTTTAATAAGTTTTTTATATGAGCTTAGAATGTCCTAATTCTAGAGGTGGGTATTCATCTTGGATATATTAGCCCACCAGTTGAAGCTTAGTACCATATCATGCATATTCATGGATTTATTGCAAATTTTTGGTTTGCAATTTTGGTATATAAAATTTAGGATCATTTTTGGAGGCCTTAAAGTTCTTGTATGAGGCCTAAAAAATTGATAGATGGGCACTTGCAGAGCCAAGTTTGTAGATCAGGAGCTGGGGTTAATGAAAAGTGGTTATAATAGCCAATTAGAGCAACGGTTTGAGAGTTATCGTATTATGAAGTTGGGCTGACCAAAATGTCCAAAATAAATGTCAAAGGTGTATTTGGCCAACTTTATATGTATTGTTAGGGTTTTTTAGCTCTAGGTATTAAGTTTGAATGTCTAGAACCTTCCTAGGCAGCATAAAATTGTCTATTTAAGAAATGCCCAAACATTGTCTAGGACAATTCTAGGTGATAATTCACAACTTTTTCTTGAAAATTATTGTAATGAAGATTCCCATGTGGATTAGCATATTGTAATTGTGGATTTTGTAATTTTTTATTTGCGATGATAATAAGAAGCCCATATTTTGTTCTTGCAATTACTGTTGTTTCCTTGTTTCTGTTATATTGTATGGTTTTAAGGGGAGCACCCTTCATCAGATATGCATAGAAATTGTAAGATATCCATCATAATAGAAAATTAAGGTGTAATATTGTCACCTTTCAATAATTTCTGTAGATACAAGTGACATCATTGGGAAGTCGTCACTTCCTCATGATGTACAAATAGGGTAGGCCCATTAAACCACACAATCACATGGATGATACCAAAAGTTTGCATGAATTCAAAACTCCATCTGATTTTAATATGATCAAGATCTTCAAAAAATCAACTGATCATATCCTCTATCTACTCCTTCAGATGGATGTGTCAGAATCCCTTTGAATTTGATATCAATCTCTCCTTTCTTTTTCTACAATAACATTCTTAGAGGAAAATATCAAGTCACAACTCTCTTCTAGTATTAAAGAAAAAGAGAGAGACTCATATAATACTCATGAATAATAAATAATTATATGTACATCATCATTCTTAATGGAAGATGCTTCAAATCCTTTACTCAATTCCAATGGCATTTCAATGCTACTCTTTATTTCTTCATTATATATTCTTATATATTTTAACATCCACACCTTTTCATTGAGAAGACACTCCCTATAGCCACTCAACATGATCAGCCATATATGAGTACCTCCTTATTAACCAATCATGGTGGGTCCACCTTTCCAACGTGGCCACCCACTGACTATGGAAGTTCTATGCTTTCAATTTTTCTTTATTTCCCTTGTTTAAACTTATCTTTATTAAATCACTTCTTATCTTGAGTTGACCATGATTATGGAATTTCTCCAACATCACTTTGATGATAAACCCAATACCATGTGTTATTTTCTAATTATGTATTATAATTGAGGGTGGGGGGAGATATGGATGGATGTGTCTTCAACACCCCTTTTCTCTTGGTATCACTTGATATAATTTTATCTCATTCAATTCCTTGTAGTGATCTCCTCAAACCCACTTATTTATTTTATCAGGTGACTAAGAATTGAGTCAAACTTGCATGTGATATTTACCCATGAAGGTAAGAAGCGTTTATTTCTAAATTATTAGTCTTCATAATTTGTAATCATAAAATTCTATAAGTCACTCTCAAAATTCTGCATTTAACCTTCACTCTCTTGTTTTTGTGTCTTACACTTTTAATTTTACTTCTTCAATAATCCCTTCTAAATTTCCTTCTTTTCAATACTTTTCTTTTCTTTTGTTTCCTCTAGCAATTGTCTCTATGATGATGTAGGTATTAATAATGCCAAAGAGTGAATTCTCTATCTAGATATGTGGATTCCTCTATATCCCCTTTGATCATATCTTAAATGATGCTCCTATATGTACCTTATTTGTATCTCCCCTCCTATTGGTGATAAATTCTTGCTGATGACTCTATATCTTACTCACTAAATCACTTATATTATATTCCTTATGATAAAAAAAGATCATTTTTAACTTCATATTGATGCATATGTTCAATTAAAACATTAGAAATCATTTCCTCTAATGGAATGTCATGTATTGGATCGATCCAATAGAAATTCAAACTACATGAATCTCACCGTAAAATATATAGGGAATAGAATAGGAAGAGGAGTGTCTTTTGTAGGTGATTCCTATTTTATCAAGGCTGTGAGAAGACCAATCAACAATCTAACTAATATTCAACACATCATAGAGGATTTTTCTATCATGCTTGTGACTTCACCAAGTTCATGCAAACATGGTAAGAAAATTGATATTTTATTTGTTCGATCTCTTTAGTGTATATGGTTGAAGCTTCCCTCCAAGAGTAATATAAGATATCATATAAAATCTATGATTATAGTCTCAAAAATTCTTTTCATATATGTTTATCATTTCCAATATGTTGATTGCTATACTTATGCTAATCCCACGGATTCATTCCTTCTCTAATACCATGTTAGTTTTGGAGGATCGTTGCATATGTAATTGCATTAGCTTCTTGGTGTATGTTCTCCAAAGGGAAACTCCCTCTCTTATAGCATAATCCATGAAGGGATGGGGACATATACATTTATTAGTATAATAATTTATTATTTAAATAGACACACATGCACACACGCACCCACACACACAATAAAAACTATATATAACTCCAGTTTAGTCTCTTGAGTTTATCCAACCAAAGCTATCAAACACTAACAATTATTACACCAACCAAAAATGTTCTGGATCAATCTCCAACCAACCTTAGTCATAAGGTCTCTATTTAAGTCTCCAATTCTCTTGAGATTCTATCCTCCCCTTGCTTTATATCTACAAACTTTATGCCAACCAATGAGGCTTGTCATTGATTTATCTTTAGTACTCAATCGTAGGAAGTTGCACTATATATTTTTAATTATATCCCTAAATTTGATAGAAATTTTAAACAAGGATATAAAATAGACATGAATACTTTGGAGAGAAGCAAAGAGAAGGTGTAATTTTCCCATCGAGCTTAAGATCTTGCCTTTCCAACAAGCAAGTTTTCTCTACATGTGCTCCACCATAGAATTTTAGAACTGGTGAGAAGCCTCTTTAATGGTGAGTGGTTGACCACAATAGGTGCCATGGAGGGAGGCCACCTAATAATTAAGTTCTTTGGTCAACTTCTTTTGTAGGTCTAGCTCTATGCTCAAGAAATGTAGCTTTCTTTTTTGGTAATATACATGTGTTGTTTAGAAGATACAACATATTGGTTCAAGAGACCTTTCCAAGCCCTAGCCTCATGGGTTGGAGATAAACCATAAAGGAAGGTGTCACCAACAAACTATTGGAGGACTTCTAAGGGAATAGTAGTGGGTGACTTAATTTCTTGGATCCTTCCCTATTCAGATAACACCATGAAGTTCTAGCCAAGGATCTTCGCTATAATAATAAATAAATAGTGGGAAAGGGGGTCAACCTAGAGAAGTTCCCTACTAGTGTTGAAAACATCCTAGGGGAACAATTGACTAGTACAACAAACTGAATTGTATTAACAATGTCCATAATTAGGTGGATAAACCTCTCATCAAAACCAAGTTTAAGAAGGATGTAAATAGAAAATACCTTTAACCTTGTTATAGGATTTGGAGATGTCAAGTTTCATTGCCATACACGGATTCCTAATTTTCTCCATTGAATGCAACACTTCATCCTAAAACAAAGCCACTCTAAGAAGGAAAAATGAAACTATTAAGAAGAGATTTAAGATGATTCACCACCACCTTAGAGATAATACTATTAATAGTGTTGTAGAGTCTGATATGTCTAAGATATTCCATTATATAAGGCTCTCCAACTTTGGGAACATGAATAATATAGGTCTGATTTACCCCTCTCAGTAGTTTTCCCATCCTTAAAAAATCTCTATCAACATCCATATCCAATCATACTTCACGATCTCTCAGAATTCCTAAAAGAAATTTGCAGGGAAGCCATCCAACCCCAAGGTTTTGAAATCTCCCATAGAAAAGACAATATTTTTCACTTCCTCTTCACTAACCTTCTTGAGAAGATCTTGGTTTATAACATCATTAATAATTGCCACGATGACTCGTAGAAGAGAATCCTTGGCCCTAGTATCCTAAATTTGTAGTTGGTTGTTGTAGATATTTTTGAAGTACTAGCTACCCAACCACTAATATAAACATCCTCCACTAATTCCCTATTATTTCCATCAAATATTTTACTATGTTATAGTGTTTTATTGTTATGTTTAGAGGCATATCTATGGAAAAAATTTGTGTTTCTATTCCCTTTAGTCATCTATTGGATGCAAGATCTTTGCTTCTAGTAAATTTCCTTCCTCCTAAAACCCAACTTTCATTTAGCATGCCATTCCTATTCCTCTCAGTGGGTAGTCTTAGAGGTATCCCTATTAGAAAAAAAACCTTGGAGGCTCTCCAAATTATCTTCAATATCTTTCTTCTATTTAAAAATGTCTCCAAAAGAAGATTCATTACAATCCAAAGCTTCCTTCCTAATGATGTCAAATTTCCTCGCAATCCTGAGCATAGTAGTACCCTCAACTTGTGTATTCCACCATCTAGTCACAAAATATTTGAAATGGGGATGTGAGTGCCACATAATTTCATTTCTATAGGAACTCCTCCTTGAAGACTTTCTAGAAGAACCAACTAAATATAAGCATGCAATGATCAAATATTGTTGTTTGGAACACCTAGAGGGTAGTGGAAGGAAGAATATTCCAACCCACATTTATGATCACTTTGTCAAGTCTTACTTTAAATATATTAGGGTTAGATATTTTTTTGGACTAGGTAAAATAAGCATCCTAAAGGTCAATGTTTAGGAGATTATTTGTACTCACAAAGTTTGATAGGTCATACATGTTGTCAGAAAAATCCTCTAATCCACCCAAGTTTTTTGAGGGGTATAGTGGGGTATTGAAATCCATAGAAAAAAATGTTTCCTTTTCCATGGAGGATAATGGCCTAAGAAGCTTCCCCCCACACAAGAATCCTACTAGATCTATTGTTGGGGGCATAGAAATTGAAAAGAAGCCAACTATGATCTTTATTAGTAAACTTTATAACTAGAAAATTTGGATTTATAAAGACCTACTTATCCATAATCTTTGCAAGTTCCCAAAGAGTTTCAATTTCTCTAGATGCACCCACAACTTCAATATAAGAGAATAGAGCACCTGGTTATATATAGCCAACATCTTTCTCAAAATTCAGCTTGGTCATTTTAATTTCCTTAATGAGAATAATGTACAACTTATTTTCAAAAATATTTTTCTTTAGAACAACATTCTTCCTAGGCTATTGAATCCCGTCAAATTCCATGAAATAACATTTATTTATTTTGTTTTTGAGTATCTTCCAGGGTGAACTGTATCTCCTATGCAATTTCTCATGCTATCACTTTAGTCCTAAGGAAGTAGTTCTTGTAGGAGGTCTCCCCAATTTAGTTTTTGAACCAAAATCAAACTTCATCGTACCCTGAGATTTCCTTTTAAAAACATTCCATCCACTTGTAGAGGGGGAATTCAATATTTATGAGCACAACCAATCTTGATTATGAAGGCGACAACAAAACTAGAAGAGGTGAGGCATCTAGAAGAAAGGACTAGACCCAACAAGGACAAGGGAATATATCATCTAAAAGTGTGAAGCCTAAGAAACCAACTTGTCATTGTTGTAGTAAAGAAGGTCACATCTCAAATCTATGTTGGCATATAAAGGTTTAACCCACAAGATATAATACCTTCTACGAGTATTGAAAAACATGCCACCGGTATAGTCACTCTTCTTAAGAATGTAGATCTCATTTAAATAAGAAAAGATTCAATGGGTATGGTTACTTCTATAACAAGTAAAATCACATGAATGAGGTCTTTAGATCAAGAAAAATTCAAATCCAAAAATATTAGAGAACCTCTAGTCCTCTTTGGAAGAACACGTTCAATAAACATAAATGTTAAACCTGTGAGAACATAGAACTTACAATAAATTATTGTAAACTAAGAACGGGTCAAAGAAACTACTCAAGACCATGGAGAGGAACATGTATGAATTGTTGCTATTGTGGAAAGATAGGTGATCTTGCTAGAGACTATAGATCAAGAAGAGAAGCCAAGTGAAAAATATGGGTAACATGGGAAAGAGAAGATTGTGGACAAAGAGGAAGTCGAAAGAGACTTCAACAAAGTGTGCAAAAAGAAGGCCAATAAGAGCAAAGTGGCCAAGACTATAGATCAAGAAGAGGATCTCGAGTGAAAACATGAATAACATGGGAAAGAGAAAGATTATGGAAAAAGAGGAAGTTATAAGAGACTTCAAAAAATTATGGGAAAAGAAGGTCAACTAGAGAAAAGAGGCCAAGTCCGAAGAAGTTGGAAGCTTATCAGTTGAAGGTGAGTCTTCCAATGGAAACTAAGATAATTCAATAGTAGAAGAGGTTGTGTGTGAAATAATATATCATTCATTGATTCCCTACTCAAAATTGGTAAAAGAATACACAAATGAAGCACGAGGAACTTGTGATGAGCCAAGAGTGTGTAAGGATTATGACCATTGTTGCATGAGTCATTGTCATTAATTATAGAATGATCAGTAGGTAAGAATTTTTTTTTTCATTGTGAATTAGTTTTAACCTTTAATAATTATTTTTTGAAGGGTATAAATAGGCTAACAAGGTTTAACTAACCACTTTTGAAAACTCAAACTCTTCAGCTAAGAAAAATTTGTGAAAAACTAGCTAAGAAATTATGTGTCATTCTACCCACGAAGAAATCCCTAACCTAAAGATGAAAGATTGTTAGCAAGAAGAGAATATTAGTTTCAAAATAGCACAAAAGGCATCATGAAAAATATTATTCACAAGGTTGAGTTGATTGTAAACAAATAAGTTGATGAGCTTACCTCACTAAGGGGAGACATAGGGAACTACACAACAACACTATCCTCACTTCATGTAAATGTGTTACTAATTGAACATGTGAGTGCATATTTAAAGTCCAAAATTATTGAGTTATGATTTTTTTATTATTATGAGGTATTATATACATTCATGGAGAATGGAAGACTGAATAAGGGATGACAACACCTACTCAACACCACATTGCATCATGCAATAGACATTCTCAACTTCATTTTGGAAGACTAGGCTTGACTTGTAGTAAGAAGATTACAAAAAGAATAAATATGGCTCAAAAGACCCTACATAATCATGTAGAAAGTATTTAGAGGGTAATAGGTTTCAAACATACAAGAATGAAGCTACAAATAGGAAAGGTCACACTTTGTGAAGTGGCTAGAATGAATAGAGAAAAGAATGGAGGATAGTCATTATACATCAATGATATACTAGACCTTGAGATGAGGCTATTTTCTACAATGGTAATTGCATAATGAATCTACTTTTATAGCATTCCAAATAATGAATCCTATAATGCGATACATGGAGCATACCAGGTTATTCACAATGATGCCCCACTTGACTTGAGAAGAAGGTTGTATGAGTGGATAATGATGAATCTAGAAAAGATAAGGGAAAAACACAAGAATAAAAAATTTAAGTATGGAGCTATATTGGTACGTATATTCTTCTATTTTTAGTGAAAATACCTTGGATAGGGTTTAATTAATTGGTTACGAGATAGATCCATTTCTGAACAAATTTGAAAAATCTATATGATGCTGAAAGATAATAAAGATGATTTTTTCAAAAGATATTTTAATAGATTCAGGTAAGTGATATGGAGAAAAGAAAGGATACACTTTACTCTTGTAAAGGATTATAATAATAAAGTGTGTTTTTTAAGCTTGGAGAGATACCTACATGATACAAACTAAAAATCCTAGAATACATTAACTTTAATATTTTAGTATGAGATGACAAAGAAAGAGGCTAGACCTTGTATCAAATTACTACTATCAATTCTTGTTGATCCCAAGTTGTGAATGTGCAACACTAACACAAAGAGAAGGATTGAGATCACCAAAAATTGAGAAGGAAATAGATGAAACCATAAAGGAAGAAAGGAGGGAAAGAAAAAGAAAATTTAAAACTAAAACTCAATATAGTTCAAGAAAAAAGAAGAAGGTTATTAGTGAGGAGACACCAAGCCCAAGGAGGTAGGAAGGTGAAGAGATAAATGTCAACTCAGAAAGAGAGTCACCCTCACCTGAATTAGAGTAGAGTGAAGAGGATATGACCAAGAAGAGGAGGAGAGAAGGTGAAACAAGGAAGAAGCATTCTCATATTCAAAGGAGATCAAATCTTTCCATAGATGAATCATCGTCAAGGATGAGAAAACTTATAAAAAGAGGTAGTAATTCAACCTCTCCACTTTCAATTGAGGATATAGTATATGATATAGTTAATAGTGGAAACTATAGCACAATAAAGTATAGATATTCTCTCATGAGTGAAAAGGATCAAAATGATGCTATAAGGATTATATTAGTTAGTATGAGAACTTACAAGAGGACTCCAAAAATGGTGAAAATTGTGGTGCTAAAAGAGTTAGTGCATATCATTTGGAAAAGATGGCAAGAAGGAATTGCTAAACTCAAAGCAATTATGGATGATGCATTGACTAAAGTTAGAGCATAATATGTTCCATTAGAGAGGGAAATGTATGTGGATGAATACTTTGAAGAATTTGGAACTCAAGAAAATGTTGCACTAATAATTACATGAGGAAAAAAGGAAGTATTCAAATTTTTAGTCAAAAGATGTAAGTCCATAGAAGAAGAAATGAAACTGATATGTGCTCAAAAGAAAAGCGAGCAAGCCAAAGCTCAAACTTTGGAAGATCCAAAAGGGAAGGGCATTTAGATGTAGGAGAAGAAGAGGAAGATTATGTCCATTAGATCTACTAGAGAAATTGAGGTAGAGGGAATGTTAAACAACTTCCAAAGATACATGTTGATTTCAACCCTCTTACATCACCTAGGACAAAATAGTACACAACCTCTTATAGTGGAATTATTCTAGAGAATTAGAGATAACCCCTAAAATAGAAGAAGACAAGGATGTAATAGATGTGTTTATATTGCAAGGAGATAATGTAAGCATAGAAATGAAGAGTCCAAAAAAGAATATCACTAAATTTGTACAAAAAGAACCAACATAAGAAAATAAGAAATAGGAAGATGACCCACCGGTCAAGAAAGATACTCCAGAAAAATCCAAATGGCTACTAGAGTCACTTAAAGGCTTCAAGACTCAACTAAGTCCAAACCTATAACTAGAAAAGAAGCTACCATCACAAAGAAAGATGAAAAGGATGAAAAGGATAATATTTCCATCCCTATCATCATCATCTTCAAGCTCTAAAGATGAAGGATCACCATTTGAAAATATTCTTAAGAGGTAGAAGACCCTGAGAAAATTCAAGAAGAATTTGACATAAATCCAAGGAGAGTAAAATATATGAGCAATAAAGATACTGATCGTCATCATCAATTAGTTTGTCTACTCAAAGAAATCAGTCAATCTCACTTGAAGTAAGCACAATAATGAACATTGATCAAAGAACAAGAAGTGATCAAAGGTCTACTTATTGATGATAAGTATGATGCAAATGTAGGTCTCATAGATCAAATTGAGAAACTACTCAAGATTATAGATATCAAGGAGTCAACTGGGGAAATATACAAGAGGAAACAAGAGGAGAAGCTTATGTAACTCATTGAGCACTACACAAAGGAACTTGCACGAGAAAAGGACATTACAATAGATTTTTTAAAGAATGTTTCATCCATTCTAATAAACTATTAGATTCAAAAAATGATATTAGAGATTTGGATGACACTCTAAAAAGGAATCATAAAGCACTACAATTCACCCAAAAATCATTTGACATTACAACAATTTCAACAATCAAGTATATAGGCCAGATCTAAGATAAGCTACATCTAATGAACATGATCACTGTAGAGAAATACAAGAGAACATCTACACTCTTTGAGTTGTAATTCTTTCTATCCTTAGTGATAGGAATTATCCATGGACATATACAAGAAGAAGATAAACTTCTATCCATCAACCCCATGGATACCATTGAAGATATGGAGAATCAACTACCAGAGATCACAAGTCTCACACTGATACTCAGGAACATACACTAGTCATGAAAGAGACACTTGGATGCTGCAAAGAAAAGGTACCCAAATATTCTATGACACTTTTTCATTGATGATGAAAAGGGGGAGATAATATAATTTTTGAAAAGGGGAGATGAAGTTTGAGAGAGATGAAGTGTTAAGAAAAAAAATATGGAGAAGATAGAAGAACAAGGGTATACAAAGAGAAGATCATGTAGAGACAAAGTATAACATGAGGAGATAAAGTTATAAGTAACAGACAAAGGAGATGATGAGAGAAAATATGAAAAAGGGGAGGTGCCCCAAAGAGGGAGCTAAACATACTAAAAGGAAAATATAAAATAAAATGAAAATAGAGCTATGTATAGATGAATGAACACAGGGGGAGTCACAAAGGAAAGTGACAAAGAAAATGGCCAAGTCCATTTACTGGTAAATATTGTATTGATATCAATCCATAATAGATGAAGTAAAAAGGGGATCAAGATCGAAAGGAGCATGAATTTTTTCATCAATGCCAAAGGGGGCTTGAGTGTTGAATCTACTAATCTCATTTCCATTACAAAGGGTAATTGGTGTTGTAAATAATTTACACACCAAAGTCTTGTCGTTGATTGGAATCACTTAGGTGTCCCGAGTTGTTTGTGAAGCACTTGTTGATGAGATTTAAATTTTGAACTCACTAGTTTTAGTAGGATAATTTTGTAAGGTTTTGACACCCATAAATATAAGATATCATACATCTAAAAAATGGTGTGGATGTTAGCTTGCACATGAAGATAGACAAGTATGTACGTAGAGAGACAAGAAGTACGAGCATATGTGCTGAACCAATTTGAGAAAACAAGGGAATGAAGAACAAGTGATGCTGAACAAAGGAATGAGATGAAAGACTATATCAAGCCAAAAGAATCTTTTTACGCTATATACATGAGCAAGAGGATATATAGAAGAATGATGATACACATACTATTTCCACAATTTCCTAAGAAGAAAAGGAAGATCGAATTATCTTCTAAAGGTATACACTAGAGATCTATTAGGAAAGGTGTGCTAAATATTCTAGATCACATTTTACTTCTCCCTAACCATTATAATCATTTAGTAAGCTCTTGACTGAGCATGCTTCAATATCAAGCATATGATAAATCCTCTAACAAGGTGCCTATTTGAAGAAGTGTTAAAATCTTGCTTAATAGCTGATTGTAATCCTAACAAGTTGCATACACTATTAAATAGATGTGTTCCATAAAGGAACAAACTTTACCTCTTAATTGGGATGTTTTATTTGTTGTAAAAGGCTAGTGGGTATATTATCCCCACTATGGTTTTCATCCTCTCATCGAGGGTTTCCACATATAAAATATATGTTTCTATTGATGAATGCTTTTGTATGTGAGTTTACATACTTCTATTTGACTAAATTTATAGTTTCTTTTGTGTTTAAGTGGTTTCTATTCAATGTATTTGAAATGGTTAAGCGAATAACTAGTTTTGGAGGTGGTAATAATTCACCCATGCTCTCAATGCTGGTTGGGACCAACACCCATGTCCCATCTCCCCACCAAATTTTTTATTTAGTCTAATTAGACATATTAGGAAAAATAGTACAATTCATGATTGCCCCAGATACCTCCTACCTTTTGTATAGTTTTGATACTTATGGGAATTGTAGGGTTGGGAATTCTATGTATTATGTAGGATCCCAAGGAAGTGCAAGGCATCATGGTTGGGTAGGAAAGAATCCCAACCATGATTTTATGTCTTTTGTTTATCTATTAGTGATGATTAAATAGTGACAAGGAAATACATCACAACTGTGCTTATATGTGGATTAAGCACATTTACATAGATGAGATTATGAATTCTTAATATATTATGATGTAACATTTGTTTGACTTAAAATTATTTTGAAATATTATGGTGACAATATGGGCATGAGGTCCTAGGTCACATAAATGGAAAAAGTGGATCCACTAATCTATTATAGGTGAATGACGAGTACACTTGGATGACTTACTCACTTAGCAAGCACCACACATTGGATGGTATGTATGATTGATTATTTTTGTTACTCATGATCAAGATGTGATTAAAGGAGAACATTGACTCTTGTTATTTAAATTGAAATATTATCTCCTTGAGTTTAACATTGTGAATAAAATAAAATTATTGTGAGTGTATGTGTGACTATGATAGGAAGTAGATATGAAGCATCTACTAACATGGTAGATTCCATGAGATAACAAGGTATAGTAAGTAAGCACAGTTATGTGTCTACTTTCTTATGCATTCCAAGTATAATGCAACAACACATTTTTTTTAAAGCATTGAGATAAGATAATATGTTATTTAATTTTATTTAAATTATGATATAATATAGATTGATACTAATTTAACATCTTATTAAAGAAATTCAACTCTTTTTTTTCCTACTCTGCAACTAATGCATGTCTATGTTTGTGGTGGTTGTGATCTTTAATGGAGAAAACCATGGGATGATCTGACCCTAGACCCCCTAACTTGTTCTTGGTTCTTGACAACTAGTCAACGTAGGTGGAACCCCTAATTTTTTCTAATTGTGTTGACATCCCTCTTGCCCCTCTCGTGCTAGGCTATCAGAGTGATGATCTAGATTTTTAGAAATATTTCCTATTGAAGGTGTCTCCCTAGGCTATTGGAAAATGGTGGAATGAGATATTTGTGGGGTGAAGTACTAAAAATAAGGGCGATCACCCAAAGGTGGTTATGGGTGTGAAGGGACTTGCAATATTCCTCTAGGACTCTTTGACTGAAAGCATCACTTCCTCTTAATAAATTTCCTTGGTACAAAGGTTCCAATCTTCCAAACCATTGATTAAGATGGTAAGGAAATAGAGTACCCATTTGAAACTCAAAGGTAGTGTGGTGGTTTCTGCAATAGTGGGAGAACTCTTCCAATTTAAGTTCATTGGAGAGAGTGATGTCAATACTGTGCTACTAGGGTCATGAGCTATGGAAAGCATGACCTTTTGCTAGATAGATGGAAACTAGGATTTTAACCAACAAAAAATTTACACTATTTGGCCCTGGCCTAGGTTAGAATCATAGGGCTTCCCCTCAAGTTTTGGGATGAATAGGTTTTGAAGGGAAGAGAAGAATCCTTGGGCCATTTCATCACCCTAGATGAGGTTACTAGATCTTGTACTTGACTAGTGTTTTCTAGGATTTTGATCAATTTATTGTTAACCAACCCCTTCCCACCTCAATCTCTCTCAACTTAAAGTGGGGTAAGAGAATCCATGTGTTAGTTTATGAGATGCAACCCCATTTTATCAAAACTACTCAAAGTTTGGGCATGTGGACCTAGAATGTAAATCTTTCATTCAAAAGGAAAAGAAAAAAATCCCTTCTATCAGAATTTCTAAGGTCAGCAATATTGAGATGGGTACCTCCTTGTCTACCCATGTGACATGTTCTTAGCCCATGCAAGTGGCCTTTACTTAGGTGGAAAAAGTTATGTTAACTACCATGGGAGAAGTTGAGAGATACTCATTTCCCATGGAGATCAATGATCTCCTACAATCCCCAAAAATCACCTAGGATCGAGGGGAAATATCCACAGAGGATGGAGAAATTTGAGATACTACCTAGGGATAGAGATAAATAGCCATGGAGGAAGGGGTTCTAGAAAAACCCATGGTTATGGTTATGGATATTACTAAGAAGGAGAATGATATTTTGACAATATTTGACACAGCTAGTGGGAATAACACAATAAAGAAAATATGGGGAGATTCTCTTATTGGCTTTCCTAGCTTGGTTATGAAGGACAAGGATGAGATGCTCTTTGAGGAGGATAAATTTTTTTGGGAAGAGAAAAAAAAAAGTGTCAGAACCCCAATTCGAATGTGGGAAGTGAATCTAAGGTGGGATGACATAATAAATATCAGAGAGAACTAAAGATATAGATATAGAAATTGCTAGTGGAAAGTAGTCCACTTTAAAAAGATCCCAAAGAAGAAGGAATAAATGAAAGTCATCTCCTAGAATACATGGGGATTGAAAAAATCCCAAAATAAGTTTTCTATGAAACAATTATTTCTCAGTAATAAAGTGGACATCTTACTCTTGTAGGATTTAAAGATGAGGTATGATAATATTCCCACATTGTTAAAAACATTTGGCCTGTAGCAAATTTACACTATGTGGAAGCCAATGGTGCCTTTGGAGGTATTGCAACTCTTTGGAACTCGAGTCTATTCTTAGGTGTGCTCATTTCACATTCACAAAATTTCCTTGCCATCATGTATGATAATCATGATTTTCCCTGGCTGTTAGTCAATATATAAGCCCCCAACTCTCAGTCTGGGAGACTTATGATGTTGGAGGAAATAACTGACGCTAACATGCCTTTTAATGATTTTAAAACCCTCTATATGAAAGATTTTAACACCGTCCTTTTCCCTTCAGAGAAGTTGGGTGGGTCTTTGGACTTCAGTGATAGTATGATGAGCTTAGCTAGCTTTATTAGTAGGAATGAATTTATAGACTTGGAGCTCATGGGAGCTAAGTTTACTTTGTCAAATAATAGGAAATAACAAGATCCTTTTTAGGTCTGTCTAGATACAGTGTTGTGCTCTACTAAATGGGATCTCACCTCTGCCTCATCCCTTCATGTCATCCCCCATACTACCTTGAACCACTTGCCTATCCTTCTACTTTGTAAAGAGAATACTTGGAAGGGCCCAAGTCCCTTTCAATATGAAATAATGTGGCATTCCCACCTTGAATTGTAAGATATGGTGTTTGAGTGGTGAAACATTAAAGTTTAAGGAATGAATATGCTTTAATTAACAAAGAATTTGGAAAACCTTAGGAGAGAGGTTATTTCATGGAGTAAAATCTTGTTTGGAAACATCTTCTAGTAGAAGGTGGCTATTTAAGAGAACCTAAAAAGGCTACAAGTTAACATGGAAGTTGGGAGGACTACTATTTAAGACAACCTAAAGGAATACAAATGGAGGAAAAAAGGAAGGAAAACATTATGCAGGAGGAATTCTGCTAGAAGCAATGGTCTAGAACTTAGTGGTTGATGGAGGGAGACAAAAAAACATCATTCTTTCATAGATTAATATTGGCCCATTGTAAGAGAAATACTATTACCACCTTTCTTGATGACAATAATACCCTTCTCTCCAAACCTAAAGAGCTCAAAACTTGATCTACCCAATTCTTCAAGGATACTTTGGCTTCCTAGAATATGAATAGTGATGGTGAGGTTAGGGAGAACCTACTCAATATCTTTCTTACTATGTTAAAAAATGTTGACAATGAGCTTCTCCTTAGCCCAATCTTTGAAGAGGAGGTGAAGGTGACAATATTCTCAATGAGAGCTTACAAAGCCCCTAGTCTTGATGGCTTCCACCTACCTTCTTCCAATTTTTCTTGGAAGTCATTAAAAGAAACATCACCAAACTTGTTAGGGACTTTATAAGAATGGGGAAATTCTTGAAAAATTTAAATAGGATGTTTATTGTTCTAGTCCCTAAAATTTGAGAACCTAAGAGTCTTGTGGACTTCCAACTGATAAGATTGTCTAACATGTTTTACAAAGTTTTTTTCTACAATTCTAACCAATTGCATCAAACCTCTACTAAATAGATTTATAAGCCCTTCTTATAAAGGATTTTTTCTAGGATGAAATTTTTTTGATGCAACTATCTCCTCTTGTGAGACAATTCATTCTATAAAGAAGAATAGGAAGCATGGGATGGATCTTAAGGTGGACATCTCAAAATTATATGATCATATTAATTGATACTTCCTCTTCAAAGTGATGGGGAGGATTTGGTTGAATAGGAAGGTCATTGAGCTTTTCAAAGTCAAGATCAACACAATTCAATTCTATGTGATTTTCAATGGTCCTCCTTAGGGTTCCTTGTTAGCATGAATGCTGATGATATTCCTTTGGGGGACTTTCCAAAGAATTTATAGAGCATGTGGGAGATTGTTCTAAATTGTGTCTATACTGTGTACTAACGAAGTGACTAAGTGCGCATACAAAGACTCAAAGATATGTAGAAGATATGTTTGATTTACAAAGAATAGTATATAGATAGAGTACCTAAGAAGAAATTTTTGATGTTTGGATTGTATCTCCTAACAAAGATAAAATCATGATATGTGTAGTTAGATAGTGATAGTAGACATCTTGATGATGAGATCAGTAAGTGTGCAAGGTCTGAGGTTGCATGTGTAAGAAGTTGTAAAGATTGTGAGCCAACAATGTTGTGTAATTGTAAAATAATTAATTATCTTAAAGAAGTCCTATTATAATTAAATAGAAAGCCTCAAGGTTAACTCAAGAAATTATTTTGAGGATATGGTATAAAGGAAGGTTATTTTCCTTTTGGTGAAGTATGTATTCAAATGTGATATGAAAAGTATTTGGTAATGTGAGTAAGAGATCCAAGGGATTATTGGACACAAAGTTAGTGATATGGTATCAAGATCAAAAGAGAATTTCCAATTGACATGATAGAGGAAGTACAAGTACAATTCATTTCTATTATTTTACAACAAAAAATAGGGAGATTAGTTGAATAGTGATTTTAGTGATCTTAGCCCTGAATTTGTTTGGGTAGTGGGTCCATTTGCCTTCTAGAACTCCTAACAAGGTTGGCACAACTCCTAATAGGGATTCAAAGTCTATTAACAATGACTAATATGTATTGAATGTATTTCATTAGCTCCTAATAGAGTCCATCCTCTAACAAGGAACATTTATATTAGTTCATCATTTTGTGGGTACCATCCCCACTAGGGTTTTTCCTCTAATCACAGGATTCCCTAGTTAACATATATGGTGTTATTGCGTATGAGAATCTTGATATGGTTGTTGATTATATTGTCCACATTCTTTAATATTAATAAGGTTAATATGTTCTATAATAGTTGTATAACTGATTCACCCCCACCCCCTAGTTATATTGGTGGACTTTACTTTCTAACAATTGGTATTAGAGCATTAGGTCCTTGAGGAGAAAGCTTAACAACTTTAGGAGATAAATGGTGGGTCACTTCAAAAAGAATGTCCTCAATTTGATGTAGTTAATCATGACAGTTGGAAGGAGAATATGAAGACTCATTTGTACTGTATAGGTCTAAAATATTGGCTTTTGACAAAGAATGATAAAAAGGTTTTAGAAGAAAGCAATCTTGAGGAATGCAGTGAAGCTGAAAGAGATCTATTTATGTGTAATATATGAGCCAAAGAAGCATTATTGCTAGCTCTTCCTAAAATGAATACAATCAGGTAAGATATTTAGAAACATCCAATAAAATTTGGAAGGCTTTAGAAACTACTTTTGAGGGAGATAAGCATGCTAAAAGAGTAAGACTACATAATTAGATATGCTTATTTCAAGATACTAAAATAATGGAAGATGAATTTTTGAGAAGCTATATTGGTAGAATATCCAAGATTGTTGTAGGAATTAAGTCTTGTGAAGGAGCTAAAGAGGATGATGAGATTGTATGGAAGATTCTGAAAACTTTAATATCACCATTCAAACAATTAGCACAGATAATTGAACTTTTGATACCTTGCAATAAGAAGTTCACCAAGGAGACTTTTCTAGGAAGATTAGAAGCAAAAAAATCAAGTTTGACGTAGTCTGGAGAATTGACAAGAGTGGAGACAACATTTAGTTCATTAAGTCTTCATCCTTGTTTTAAAAGAAGTGCAAACACAAATGGAGACTATGCTAGCAACAAAAAATCAAGATATGAAGAAGACATAAAGATTGAAGAATAAATATCCCTTCTTATGAGAAGAGAACCGAAAGGTAAGAAAATATTTAAATATTGGACTTGTGATGAATTTGGTCATTATTCTTCTAAGTGTCCTAAAAGAGAGAAAAAACATAAGATGAATTTTAAGCCTAGAAGACCTAGAGATTTTTTGTATGCAAATGAAGATGATGAATATGAGGAAAGAGTTTAGAGTGAAAGTGATGATGAGTTAGTATTTGTGGCTATAAAAGAAGAGAGTTCTGAAATTGAAATTAGAGAAAAAAAAGCTCTAGTTTCTCAAGTTGGAAATAAATTTGATTGGATTATAGACAATGGATGTTAACATCATATGACTGGAGATATGAGTAAGTTTTTTAAGTTCAAAAGTCATGATGGAGGAATTCTTAGAGTTGGTAAAAATACATCTATCACATCATAGGATATTGATCTATTACTCTTGATGGAAATAATAATACTAATGATGTTTATTTTGTTGATGGGTTAAAATATAATTTGTTGAGTGTTGGACAATTGGTTGATAAAGGTTATCGCCTGTATTTCATAGAGAAGACTTTTTTTTATCAAAGATAAGAATAGTAAGCTGATTGGAATAGGTACATGATCCAGAGGTAATGTATTTCAATTGAATCCAATTGAGATGACTTGTTTGGTTATGAAAGTGGATAATAGTTGGTTATGGCATAGAAAATTTTGTCACATAAAATTTGACAATATTGTGAAGGCTAGTAGTACTTTTGTAGTAAGAGATTTGCATAGAATCATGAAGCCTTCTAATGTTGTTTGCAAAGAATGTATCATGACTAAGTAGAAGAAGTATTAATTTCCCAGCAAGAAGTTCACTACCAAAGAGAAATTGGATATTTTTCATATATACTTGAGTGGTCATACTAGAATAAGAGGATTCTATGGAGAAAAGTTTTTTATGAATTTTGTTGATGATTTCACTAGAATGGTGTGGGTAGAATTTCTTAAAGAAAGTTTGAGGCATTTGAAAAGTTTAAGGTGTTTAAGAATAGAGTTGAGAATGAATTTGGTGTAAAGATTAAATGTTTGAGGTTAGATAGAGGTGGAGAGTTTAACATGTTTTATGAAGAAAATGAAATTAAGAGATAGTTATCATCACCCAAGACTATTGAGAAAAATGGAATAGCAGAAAGAAGGAACATATCTGTATCAGAGGCAATAAGAGTTATGATGTTTGAGAATGATGTATCCAAGAAATTTTGGAGAGAAGAAATCAATACAGTAATATACACTATGAACATATTGTATGTATCAAAAAGGCTACAAACAAGACTCCTTATGAATTATGGTTTGGACATTCACCATTAGTAAAGTATTTTAGAATATTTTGAAGCAAGCGATGCATAAAGAGAGATGATGAAATTGGCAAGTTTGATCCAAGAAGTGATGAAGGTATTTTCCTTAGTTATTCATTGAAACTAAAAGCTTATAGATGTTTTAATCAAAGAACTAAGACAGTTGCTGAAAGTGCAAATGTAAAGATAGATAAAATGTTTGGAGTTAAAGAGAGAATGTAGGATTATGTTTCTAATGATTAGGAAGATAATCCTAAGCTTGTTAGAGAAAATATTGAAGTTTTCTTTGAGACTAACAATGATTTTTAGAATGTTGAGAAAAGAGGAGAACATAGAACAAAAATAATAGAAGAGATATGAGTTGAGTTAGAAACTCCTACACCTAACATAAATTTAACAAAGAACCACCCTGCATAACATATTATTGAAAGTAAAGAAAAATGAGTAATGACAAAGGAGTAATGATAAGAAATAGAGTACATGAGGAATTATGCCCAATTTCTCAAGTTGAACCTAAGAGCACATGTGAGGCATATAAGGATGATCATTGGATTCAAGCAATGAAGGAAGAACTAGATCAAATTGTGAAGAAAATGACATGGGAATTGGTTCCTAGACCTAAAGATAAGAATGTTATAGGAAGACAATGGGTATTCAAAAATAAGATGAATGAACAAGGTTAAGTTGGGAGGACTAAAGCTATATTGGTATGTAAAGGATATCCACAACAAGAAGGTATAGATTATGAACAGAATTTTTCCCCTATTATCAGAATGGAAGCAGTAGGAATGTTCTTCGCTTATGCAGCAAGTAAGAATTTCAAAGTGTATTAGATGGATGTAAGTCAACATTTCTAAATGAAAAAATTGAAGAATAAATCTACATTAAGAAGCCTGAAGGATTTCTTTTGATAGAAGAAAAAGATATGGTATAAAGATTGAAGAAAGCATTGTATTGTCTAAAGAAAACACCTAGAAGGGTAAGTGCACCACATTGTGGTGCCAAAAGGGGGTATAAGTGGCCACATTTTTTTTTTTTTTTTCTTTTCTAAAATTAACAATATTTGAACTTGGACAAGAATTTGAAGATAGTTATGTTCAAAATTTTAAGATATGACAAAAAAAAAAGTTGTAGTTCTTTGAAATTAGTTTCTAAATTACTAATTTTTTTTTTCAAAATGGTTTAGTTTTAGGTCCTAAAAAAAGGGGGCCATAGAAAGTGGTACTATTTTTCAGAAAAAACATAACATAGTGCAAAGTGTGCCCCCCCAAAAATTTTAACTTATTTTTTTGAAATTATTTAATTGCTCTAGCCAAAAGTTACCTAACACTATGTAGTTTATCCTAGATTTTTTAGATAATTTTATAATCTGCTTTTTTTTTTTGTAATGAATTTTTTAACTAGACACATCCCAAAAATGTGAAATATCTGTGTGCTCCCCCTAGAAATAATTAAAAACTAATCTAAAATCAAAACTTCTTTTTTTCAAAGTGTGTAGAATGGAATCTCATTTCCAAAAAAACTAAGTTGTGAAATTCGATGAATGAGCTAAAATCTACACCCTTATTAGTACACATTGGTTTTTGACACAAATAGACATACATTCAAAAGAAATTATAGTTGAAAGACTTGAAATAGTTCAAATTCAAAATAAATTATATGGTTATATAGCTAACAAAAAGATCTACAATGTCATGTAATTTGATTTTATTGATGCTTGACCATGAGGAAACTTAAAAGAGAGCACACAAGAAAAATCAATCATTTTTTGTATGTTTGTTGCAAAACATGTCTCAAACTAGTTTAGACACTCCAAAACTTTGGGTTGGACCCCCAAGGAAAATCCAAGACTTAGGCTTGGTATAATACAAAGCTTTAAATAGCACGTGGACACTATTTAAAGCATTTTTAAATTCAGGCTTACATAGCACATACATGCTTTAGTGCACACGCACTTCATAAGCCTGAATTTCAATAGAGAAGGAAGAAGAGAGGGATGTAGAGAGGGAGGAGGTAGAGAATGAGAGATAGTAGGGGATGGGGAGAGATTAGGAGAAGGGAGATGGTGTGAGAGAGAGAGAGAGAGAGAGAGAGAGAGAGAGAGAGAGAGAGAGAGAGAGAGAAGGGGATGGGAGAAAGTGGGATAGGGAGAGAGGGATAGAAAAATGGAGAGTGAGAGAGTGAGAGAGAGGAAGAGTAGGGGATTGGAGAGGGTGTTATAGGTGGAGAGAGAGATGTGTGGGAGAAATATATAGTAAAAGAGATGAGTGAGAGAGAGATTTAGCTAGAGAAATATGGAGATGAAGATCAAGATAGATACATGAATATATATATATATATAGATAGAGAGAGAGAGAGAGAGAGAGAGAGAGAGAGAGAGAGAGAGAGAGAGAGAGAGAGTAGGGGATGGGAGAGAGGGAGAGAGTGATAGAGATAGGGAGAAATGGAGAGAGAGACTAGGGGATGAGAGAGGGTGGGATAGGGGGACATAGAGAGAGTAGGGGATGAGAGAGATATAGAGGGAGAGATAGAGAGAGGGGAGAGAGATAGAGTAGGGTATGGGAGGGAGGGTGGGACGAAGAGAGAGAGGCAGAGAGTACAGGATAGGAGAAAGAGAGAGTAGGGGATGGGAGAGGTTGGGATAGCGAGAGATTGAGAGAGGGTGGGAGAGAGAGAGTGAGAGATCAGAGAGAGTAGGGGATGGGAGAGAGAGGGGGTGGGATAAGGTAGAGAGAGTAGGGGAGACAGTGGCATAGGTGAGAGAGAGAGTAGGGGATGGGAGGAGAGAGAGAGAGGGTCAGATGAGAGAGAATAGGGGATGGGAGAGGGTGGGATAGGGAGATATAGATTTTTTATATAGTGCATATGCATTATAGTGCATGTATTCTTCATAATTTGTATGCACTATATGAAAACATGAAAAAATGGTTATAATGAAAGTTTGGGTCCCTATTGATCCATACTCTATTTTTTGTTTGTTGTTTTTTCTATCGTTTCGACAAAAAACATAGGTTTCATGTTGTTGGAAGTTAGAAAACACCAAATTCAATCATTGGATACACTATTTGAAGGCTTTTTGAACATTCTTTCATGCTATTGGAAGCTAGTAAACACCGAATTCAATCATTGAATACACTATTTGAAGGCTTTTTCAATATTCTTTCATGCTATTGGAAGCTAGAAAACACCAAATTCAATCATTGGATACACTATTTGAAGGCTTTTTGAACATTCTTTCTATAAAAAAGGTCAGTGTTGTCCTTTCTAATATTCTTGGTTACTATAGAGAAAAATATTATTTTCAATTACAAGTTGTTTAATAAATAATGAATTCATTGAAATTTGTATGTTTGAATAAATTGTTATTTGGAAATGGTTAAAAATTTGACAAGTTATTTAATATATATTGTGTATTTGTTGAAATAATTGTAATTTGTATATGTATTTAAATAATTTTTAATTTAAAAATTGTAAGTAATTTAGATGTTTGAATAATTTGACATTTAGAAATCGTCATCATGCTAAGGAAGAAACCAAAAACTCAAACAATAGAAGAGAGGGAGAAAGATTTGGCAATTAAAAGAGATAAAATGAAACTACTATGTGAACAAAGAAAATTGCAATACAATAATAAGAATTTTCTTTCGAAGAGGAACAAAAACCACTGATACAAAGAAATAAAGAGGAAAAATTGGAAAGACAAAGAGAATGAATGAGATTCTTACACTCAAGAAGACAATTGAATAGTGAAACTGCACCATCTTTCAATGTTGGAGTCATATCATCATCTCATGTTGAAGAGACACTAATTTCTACATCTGACAATGTACACACTCCATCATGTCTTGTTGAAGGCACAACATCTACATATCAAGTAGGTGATATTCCATCTTTTGCATATTATTGCCAAGGCACATCATCTTTAGTTTAAGGTACACAAAACACTCAACCTTTTGTTGATGTTCAAAATGTTGAGAGAATAGAAGAGATCATAACAACTTCTAGAATTCATTTCAGAAGACCAAAATATTTGATTGATATTAATACTAACATTTTTAAATCAATGCTTGACAAGATTAGCAAGCGTACTTGTCAAAGAAAATCAAATGTGGAGATTATTCTTTGAAGAATTAAATATTATAGGTTAATGCCAATTATTTGTTGAAATGATGGGGAATTTGAAATTTAAGCCCATCATGAAGATTCTTGGGCTAAGAACAATGGACGATTCAAATAAAAAAAGCATTGTAAATAAACTAATGAGTGCATATGACAAAGTGTGTTCTAACTCACACACCAAAGATAGTAATATCACAAGAGGCATACTTACATTGACAATAGTAAGTACCAAAATGAAGAAAGCTTGAATCATGAGAAAGACGAGCAAAATATTAAAAATTGGTAGAGGTAACCTAAGGAAAGCCATGGTATGGCATAAGAGATTGGAAGGTTAAAACAAATGAGTTATGGACATTTAGTGGTAGACTACTACGAAATAATAAATAAATTAGTGAAGCTTTGAAATCATTGATTGAATATTTTTGGACAAATAACAAGAATATTTCTCCTAATCAAAGAGATGTTGTAAGGAGGAGGATTGGTAGCCGAAATGAAAATCTACATGCAAAACATTTTTGGATTCAACTCAGACACATTTTTTTGCAAAATTTATTGGTATATATCCTCAAATTTGAATAAGTCAATTTTTTTAAAATATGGGTAAACCTTTTTATGTGAAGATAATCACACATGCACAACTTCTTGTTGTAGGATACATATTAAATTTTTAAAACATTTTGATGTTTTAAGTCATACATGTGTGTTTTTTCATTTTAAGTTTTTTTTGCAGGATTGTGACATGAATGAGCCACTGAGACCTTCAAGGGAATTCATATCCAACATTTTATGCGAAATAGGGGATGGTCAAAAAATTTACAAGATGTCATGCTTGGATGGTACATGTTTATTTTGTGGTTCTTTGCAGCTTTTATCAACTTGTGAACATATGGATAGTACACATGCAATTGGAAACGAAATAGTAGATTATGAAAAATATAAGATAATGACATGTGCTCTAAAATATGAGAAACTAGGTAAAAGATGTGATTTAGTCATTAAAAATATTCCAATTTATGATTTCGTGAAGAATTTTTGTGAAAAGATTATTTACAAGCATGCAAGGCATAGACATGAGCTTGATGGTTGGATTTGCAATTCAAGTTGTGCAAGGATACATTTCCATTGGATACCATTGTTTTGGTTGCAAATTTTGCAGAGAACTACACATTATAACCACAAAATGAAATACAAGAAAAGTATTATACTTCTCAACATGTTTCCACATTTTTTCACATAACATTCATGCATTCATCTACAAGTATAGAGGATAATGGGAAGATATTGAGGAAGTGCCATTTTTACATCAGCAATGATTGATCACATTCTACGAAGTTTGTACATGGTTGTTTTCAACTATTTTATGAATATTTGGCTAACAAAGGCATACCATATTGCCAATACATTATTTGGTTAGAAAATTGTGCATTTCAATTCAAGAATGCACACATGTTCTATTGGTTGAGCGGAATGCATAGGTTGTCTAGAATTCAATATATGTGGAATTTCACAGAGGTTGGTCATGGAAAGGGAGAGCATGATGGTGTAGGTACATGAATCAAAAGAGCCTTAGCTCATGAAGAACTAAAGTAAAAACATGGAGAAACATTGATAGATGAAAAATCCATCATCTAATGGTGTAACACAACAATTGGTCTAGGTAAGGAAGGCGAGTCTACGGTTTGTAGATTTTTTTGATTGATACATAATATAAACATTGCAAGATATGATGATTGTTGCACATTAATAGGATCAAGTGAGTTGCACTCTTTTAGAAGCTCTAATGTAGGTTCATAGAGTATCTGCATACAAAAAATGACATGCTATTGTCCATCATGTGTAGAGGAAAATTGGGATGAGTGTGAGTCAACTAAATGGGTGGACAAATGGGATTTAGGGGTTTTGGACCCAATTGACACCTATCATCTCCCACAAGCATTGGAAAGGGTAGAGATGTATTCATACATTGAATTTGATCACTTGTAAGTTTTGGTGCAACCTGGTAATAGATATATCTTTGTAAATTCAATATGTAACTTTATAAGTTTTACCTAAGTATTTATTGAATTAATGACCAAGTTTTGTACATTTATCTTTGCAGGCCATGTTTTTGCTATTATTGCACTTGAGATAGTGAAGAAGGGACATATTATTATTTGTGTCATTGTGTCCAGGGCTTTTTTTCTTCGGATTAATCAGTTATAGATGGTGAAGGTTTAGAGTACCATATAGGCGCAGTAATTGTACCTGGCACATGGCTTAGATGATATTCTATGAAGAACCCTAACTTGTGGTTTTTCAAGGATTGGAAAATAGAGAGAAATATTATTTATTATTTAAACCTTGTTGTCACATCAAATATCTACTTGATAAAATATGGTGGAAAACTGCATAATAAGACTCTTTGGAAGGTTCGCGAGTTAGACCATGAGGCAATACTTGAGACATTAAAATGTAGAGCAGATCTAGTTGGTTCATTAGATTGAATATGATTACAAAAATATAAAATACTATTGTAAAATGTTATTAGGTTTGAGAAGCTAAGGGATTTGGTTGCCTACTAGGTCATAGGAATCCCAACTAGGGTCCTAGAATGGTCCTAGATAGACCCATTTGATCAAAAGATGTAAAAAGCAAAACTTATTCAAACGTTACAAAATTGTTCAAAAAGTTGCTTGAGCAACTTTTGAAATTTTTGCAAAGTTTTGTAAATGATAGTTTGGGAAGTTTTAACTACCCATGGCTGGGTATTTGAGCATGGGGAAGCATATTTTGGAAGGTTAGAAGGTTTTTAGCATGGGGAAGCACTCAAATTCCTAGGTTGGTCAAATTTTGCTAAATAAGCCAAAAGTTGCTCAATAGGTTAAAAGTTGTTAGGGATGGAAAACTAAGGTATTTGGTTACCTAATAGGTCCTAGGAATATTAATTAGGGTCCTAGAATACTTCTAGATAGACCCATTTGACCAAAAGATGTAAAGAGCAAAAATTGCTCAAAAGTTGCAAAGTTGTTCAAAAAGTTGCTTGAACAACTTTTGCAATTTTTATGTAAAAAGTTTCAAATGGAGGTTTGGGAAGTTTTAACTACACATGCTTGAGTATATGATCATGCAAAAAATATTTTGGAAGGTTAGAACATTTCTAGTCAGATTTCACACTCCTTTCCAACCAAGTTGCATTTTTAGTAACTTTTACAACTTTTGCAATTTTGCACAAAAAGTGCAACTTTTGCAAAGTTCACTAGATTTCACTTCTAGGACTTGAAAAAGGTTCCTAATTATTAAAAATAGATAAAAGCACCTAATCCTATCCTATCTTGACCAAAAACTCTAAAAGACCCAATTTTTCTTTGCTCATATCTTGCACAAAGTGGCCTAGGCATACATATCTTGCTCCTATCTCTCTCATCGTTTGTCATGGGATCAAACTATCTACTCCATTAGCTCTAAGTGTCTAGGTAAACTCTAGTTCCAAGATCATCTTCTCTTTTTTATTGCTCAAATGTTCTTGGGCATGGAAAACCAAATTGACCCTTAGATTCATTAAATGCCATAAGGCATCGATCTTTGATGGGTAAAATCTTCAAGCTCCCATGAGGTATGGATGCAATTCCAAGTGCTACAAAATCATGTTGCCGAAACCTACAATAAAATATATCTCTTTTTGGATATTGGATCCCATTTTGATTTTGCGACCCCATCTCGGGTGATGCTAAAACTTATAGTATTAGCCAGTACAAAGTTGCCAACTACTGAATCTCTCTAACCGTTGATTGTGGGATCAAACTATCTATTCTATTAGCTTCAGGTGGCTAGGTAAACCCTAGTCCTAAGTTCATCCTATCCTATTGAATGCTTGAATGTTCTCAAGCATGCCAAACCAAATTGACCCTAAAAGTCATTAAATGCAATAGGGTAGCTATCTTTGACGAGGCATATCTTGAAGTTCATGCAAGGTATGGATGTAGTTCTAGGTGCTATAGGATCCTATTGTTGACACCTAGAATAACCTATCTCCCTTTCTAGAGATTAGATTCTATTTTGATTTTGTGGCCCCATCTCGGGTGAAGCTAAAACTTGTAGTGTTGGCCAGTACAAAGTTTTTAACTGGTGAATCTCTCTAACCATTTTTAATGCAATCAAACTATCTATTCCATTAGTTCTAGGTGGCTAGGTAAATCCTAGTTTGAAGCTCATCCCATCTTGTTGACCACTTGAATGTTCTTGGGCATGTGAAATTGAATTGAACCTAAGAGTCATTAAATGCCATAGGAAAGCAATCTTTGATGGGGCATATCTCATATTTCATGCAAGGAATGGATAAATTTTGGGTGCTACAAGATTGTGTTGTTGACACCTACAAGAATCTATCTCTCTTTTTGGAGATTGGATTCCATTTTGATTTTGTGACCATATCTCGGGTAATGCTGAAACTTGTAGTGTTGGCTAGTATAAAGTCACCAAATAATGAATCTCTCTAATCAGTCATTGTGGGATTAAACTAAGTATTCCATTAACTCTAGGTGGTCAGGTAAATCCTGGTCTCAAGCTCATCCCATCCTGTTGATCGGTCAAATGTTCTTGTGTATGCCAAACTAAATTGACCCTAAGAGTCACTGAATGCCATAGGGTAGTGATCTTTGATGGGGCATATCTTGGAGCTCTTGTGAGGTATGGATGCAATTCTAGGTGCTACAAGATCATTTTTATGACACGTATAATAACCTCTCTCTCTATCTGGAGATTAGATTTTATTTTGATTTTGTAGCCCTATCTCGAGTGATGCTGAAACTTGTAGTGTTAGCCAATAGAAAGTCACAAAATTGTGAATCTCTCTAACCATGAAATAGGGGATCAAACTCTATGTTTTGTTAGCTTTGGGTGGTTGTGTAAACCCTAGTTCCAAGCTTGTCTCATATTTTTCACTACTTGAACATTCTTAGGCACACCGAACCAAATTGACCCTAAAAGTCACTAAATGTCATTGTGAAGTGATCTTTGATGGGGCATACCTCAAAGCTTGTGCATGGTATGGATGCAATTCTAGGTGCTATAGGATCACATCATCTATACCTATAATAAAATCTCTCTTTTTGGAGATTGAATTCTATTTTGATTTTGCAGTTCCATCTCGAGTGATGTTGAAACTTGTGGTGCAAGGCACCTAAGTGGAAAATATATATGTCATCTCATCCAATGATAGAGACTCATGATAGAAAGTAAAGGGGTGATCATAAGCCTCATTTTGAACATGTTATTTTTTTATGGTAATAAGACAATCCTTGTTTGTAAGGTCAAGGAACTTGAGGTCACCTATAAACCCAAGTTTCCTTACTCCTAAGGATTTTTGCTTTTTGGTTGTTTTTTTTATAAGTTGAATCAAGAAGTGTTTTTAGAGTCATTACACCTTATATAGGTCCTATGTGTTACCAAAAATCACTTGGTTAAGTTCTAGGAATAGTTAGTGCAAAAATTACATTTTGCAATAAACGTTGCTGACAACTTGGCAATTTAAGCAATTTTTTTGCAAAATGCTGAAATTAACCTTACAACCAATCAAAAAAATTGGTAATGGATTAGAATTTATTTCAAATGATGAAAATACCCTCTATGAAGTTAGAGGAGGCATAAGGTGTACGTTCAAAAAATTTTAAATTCCAAATATACAAATTTATGACAAATTGCCTAATGTACGGCTTGAGAGACCAAATCTAGTTGGATGTTTTGAATTTTTTTTGTCTAGATTAAAGTGCATATTATTTTAGGTTGATTGATTAAGTTTCAAGCAAGTTAGAGCATTTTCTTTCTAAGTAGGTTTCAAAACCCTTAAATTGAGTGTTTCAAGCAAGATGTAGCCCTAACTTGAATTTCTATGGTTGGTTTTCAATGGCCTTCTAGGATTTGCAAGGTTAGGGTAGGTAGATTAATATTAATAAGTTCATAATTTTTTCAGATGATTTAAGGGGTTAATGAATTTTCCCTAGTGTGAAAATATGGTATTTTTAGACCTTAAAATGCTGATTTTGTAGATAGGGCTTGGAGTTGGGTTATGAAACTTGGAAAAGAGTTATTTCATCTTTGGAAAGGTGTAAAAAGACCATTCGCAACAGTAAAAAAATCTTAAGAATCCATTCTTGCACATTCCAAGTGTTCTAGGCTTGATTTGGCCAATTATGCTTGTGAGGCTTGCATAGGTTCAAGAGTTCTAGAGTAGGTTGAGAAGTTGAAGCTTTGAGATTTTGTGTAACTTAAAAAAGGGTATCCAAATACCTATTTTGATTGCTAGGTTCAATGGAGAGAAACAAAGTTGCTATCCCAAAACAACAAAAAGGGCGACAAGGGAAATTAGGCCTATTGAGAGAAATTTTGAAAAATACATGTTAGGAGAGTAAAATAATTGAGGAAAACTTATAATTAGGTGTTCCTTGAAGTTTATAAGGTTTTATTTTGAAGCAAGAAGTTGATTAGGATTGGTTTCTCAAATTTGCTCATTTTTCCCTTATTGCTTCCCAAGTCTTGACTAGGGAAAGTGATCAAGTAGTTTTGTGAAGTTGGGTAGAAGTTTGTTTAGTGCTATAACCAAGTTAGAAAGACTCTTTGAAGACTCTTAGGAAGGTTGGAAAGGTAGTCTGCATTAAAAGTTTTCTTTTTGGGAATCCACTAGCTTTTGGTGTGAGCACTCTACATCATTTTGGATGCATATTACATTAAAGTGAAATGCATGAAATACTTAAAATGAAAACAAGAAAAACAAGATATATATTATGATAAACAATTATTTCATACATGAAAAAATATATAATATATTATGATAACCAATAATGTCATACATGAACAAACATATCATATATTATGATAACCAATAATGTCATAAGTCTAATAATGTCATGCATCAAATATATGTCATACATCAAATATAAAATGTCATATATACATCAAATGTATGTTGAATATGTTCACTAACATAAAATTCAAGATATATGTCCACTAATGTCTATACATATGTGTCTATCCCTATATCTTCTCCTTCCCAGGAAAGGAAGGAAACAAATCCCTAAAGGTCTTTGGTCATTGTGTGGAGGAAGATGATGGGGATGATGGGTTATTCCTCACACGCTCACTTGTCCTATTGTTTAGGCTCCTCTCTAATTGGAGTTGATAGAAACAAAGTATATATGTATCAATAATTATTAAATACATTGAAATCAAATATATTCATACACAAAATTAATTATTTTCTTACCACCATCAAATAGTCACTCTATACATCCGCCTCAAAGGCTTGTGGACAATCAAGAGTAACAAGGCCCTAAAAGAATTTAATCATTATAATCACTCGATCATACTTATAAATACCATTTAAAATTTTAATACTAATTATTATAAATAAAAAATAAAACTATGAAAGAGTCTATTATAAATAACAACTAAAACTACGAAAACTCTTTCATACCTCGGTCAATGGCTTTAAACTAGCCATCACAGTAGCAACTCCATGATCGATGGACTCGAGAAGATGAGGAGTCTCAGATGTCAACAATTGCAAATCATATAATATAATTTACATGTAACATGAAACATGAAACAAATATAATCAAATGGATTAAATTAACATGAAAAAAATGTACCTCTACGAAGCTTATATCATGCCTAGGCTCAGAGTCCCTTGTGAATGTCGATGGTCCAGTAGAGAACTAATGGACATAGATTTTTTTTTTGTTAATCCTTCATATTATTACTTAATAAATATATGTTTTAATTTAAATGATTAAGTTGATACATACCTCTTGACTTGTTGATAGGATGTAAAATGAGGCCAGGGAATTTGTACTAGGGCCATCAACACTCTTACCCTAAATTGTGAACAATATCAAGACATGTAAATTAATTAGTCATTCAATATACATACAAAATGTGATCAAATTAGTTTATTATAATTATAATTTACCTATGTGTCAATGCAAAATGTGTCACTCAGGAACTCATAAGTGACTAGCCCATCATCCATAGTGTCTCCAAGATGACTGCCAAATGTGCATAAGGATCCAAATGGTGTGCACATGTGATCACGATGCAAATAAGGCTCCTCCTCAACAAATAGACTAGCATAATGAATGAGGGTCTATGCCAATATATTCATAGTTACTAGTTTCTACACATTCCTTCACAACTGAAGGAATAATCACATGCTCACCCTATGGCTTGACAACAAGCACCCTAACTACATTAGAGTCATGATGTGCCCCTGACCTCTCAAATGATGACCCCCACCTCTACCCTAATGATTATTGTAGGGAGGGGCATCAAAGACCATCCATCATCTATCCCAAAAGTTGTTTCTAATATCATCATGTATGCACCAATGGATGGGGAACCTTTTAGTTGTATGTTCAACAATGTCTTGTTCTCTAGGATTTTTAAACAATGCACATATGATACCTTTTGTTATTTCCTTTGTTCTTAAATATTTATAGGATCATTCTTCTTGCATGATTTCTTTTTTTTTTTCTTTTTTGTTAAGACACCAAATATACAATTGACCACTAACAGAAGCTACATTGCTCATAGTGGACTAAAGGGAGGATGTCAGTTGTGCTCTCATAGGATTAGTTTTCTTGCAATATTTCAGCCCACCAATGATTGCTTCTAATTCATTTTTTTCTCTTTCTATTTCATTCAGTAAATTGTCTTATGTGTCAGGAGGAGGTCTTTCAATCGGTGGAAGTTGCAAAATTTCTTGCTCTTCTTGTGGAGCATTTTCATTTTGATTTTGTTGATTAAGCTGGGGATTTGGTGGTTCATTATTAACATTTCCTAATAAGAAAACAATTTCATTTTAAATAAATAAAAAAAATTGAAGCAAAACTAAAAAAACATACAAAACAATGCATAAACATACAAAATAATGCAAAACTATACAAAACAATGCAAAAAGAAGAGTAGAAAACATACTTGATGATCCTAATCTTGATTTCTAGTGACAAGGAGGAATTTTAAGGAAAAGAATGAGAAAATTCTTCAAATTCCACAAATTGCATGCATGTTGTTGAGGGGAAAGAAGAAACCAACACAAAGAAATAAGGGAAAATGGAATAGGTCATAGGTTTGTAGCCCATTTATAGAGTTTTCAAAAAGTGCAAATGTGCTATAGTGTTCATGCACTTTGGGTTGGGATCTACAAGCCTATGTGGAGCCCAACCCAAAGCATGTGTGCGCTTTTAAAAATTTAAAAATTTGAGTCGTGTGTCATCTTTTTGGCACCACAACTTGGTGCATTCATCCAAAACTTGGTATGCAAGATTGGATAAATATTTTGCAAAACTTGGAATTTCTATATGTACAATATATAGTAATATGTGTTTGAAAGAAATTGATAATGGATTATTGATCATTGCGATATTTTTTAATGATGTAATCTTTGGAGGTAATGATAAAGAAAGTGATAAGTTTGTTGATGAAATGAAGAATGAGTTTGAGATGAGTATGATTGGTGAGATGAATTTTTTCTTTGGCTTATAGATTGTGCAAAATAGAGATGGTATTTTCATATCTCAAGCTAAGTACTTGAGAGACTTGTTGAAATTTTTTGGCTTAGAAAATTGTAAGCCTTTTGCTATGCTTATGGTAACTGGTCACAAGTTATCTAGCAAAGATGAGAGACTTACAATTGAGAAGAAGAAGCATGTGTGTGTGTGTGTGTGTGTGTGTGTGTGTCTATGATTGTAATATCTAACTCAAACTCACACCAAATCAAATATAGAAAATGTAGTTGATAGAGTAGAAATATTTCAAGTTGATCCTAAGGAATCTTATTATGTAGTATTAAATAGGATATTCAGATATTTGAAGGGTACACCTAATTTTGGATTATGGTTTGATAGATCAAGTGATTTCACTCTATGTGATTATATTGATGTAGATTGGGTAGGAAGTATGGATGACATAAAAAACACTAGTGGTGAAACACTTTTCCTTGAAAGAAGACTAGTTTCTTGGTTAAGCAAGAAACAAGATTGTATTTCACAAAGTACAGCTAAAGTAGACTATGTAGTGATAGAAAATGATTGTAATTAGATTATGTAGATGAAGTAGATACTAAAGGATACTGGGATAGAGTTTGTAGAATCTATTATCATACATTGTGATAACACAAGTACATTAAGTATGTCTAGAGTCCTGCATTGCATTCTAAGACTAAGTATATATCTATTAAGTATAATGTTTTGACAGAGAGTGGTAGAAAAATAAATTAGGGTGGAGTATATAAGTACCAAATAGAATATTGTAGATATATTTACAAAAACCTTACCTAAAGACACATTTGAGTATTTGCAAGGTATGCTTGGGGTTATGCCCTTGCCTACTTCTGAGTAGATGATGTAAAGATTACATTAGTCCAATTATACAAAGCACTATTATTTGTTTGGATTGAATGTTGATGCTTGCTATATGGGGAAATATCTAATATGATTAGAGTCATCAAGGACTCTTGGTAGCTAGTTTAGAATAGTGTTTTTGGACACTTGAGATGGTTGAAGACTTGGAGTAGACGATTAACATAATGAAGCCTTTTCCATTGATGTCAATGGGGGAGAGATTGCATGAAAAACATATCCTATGAATGGGGAGAGAAAAGAATAATGAATGGGGGAGAAAATCTCTAATGGGAGAGAAAGTATGTACATGAAAGACATCTCCTCTGTTATGTATAAATGGGGGAGATATTACATGGAAGACTAAAAGTTGTTCCTAAGAGTCACAATGTGAAAAACTAATGCCAATCCTAAAGAAGAGATCCAATTAGAGAAAAATTATAGAGAATTTTAGATTTGATTGATGAAGAGGACTTGAAAAGATGAGAACAACAATAGGAATAATTAAGTTTGATTTGGTATTCTTAGAATTTAGATATTTTTCATCTATGTTGCCATCAATGCAAAAGAGGGAGATTTTTAGCATGAAGGTTGATGGTATTCCTTTGGGGGAGCATCCTAAGAATTGCTAGAGCATGTGGGATATTTTTAGCATGATTAACATGTTGTATTCATGACTCTATTTTTCATTGATGTCAACATAGTAGTGCTTCTGTGAAGACTAACATAGTAGCAAAAAGAGAATGAGGTCATACAAAAAAAATATTGAAGATTTAGGTGAAGCATGGTTAAGGACATGTTCTACACAATTTCCTAATTAAGTGTCTAAGTGTGCATATAGAGAGTCAAAGACATTTAGAAGGTATTCTTGATATACGTAGAATAGTAAATAGATGGAGTAATTGAGAAGTAGTTTCTAATGTTTGGATTGTATCTCTAACAAAGATAAAATCATGATATGCAAAGTTAGTCATTGATAGTAGACATCCCAATGATGACATTAGTGAGTGCACAAGGTCTAAGGTCACACATGTGAGAAGTTGTAAAGATTGTGAGTCGATAGTGTTATGTAATTGTAAAATAATTAATTATCTTAAAGAGGTCCTATTATAATTAACTAGAAAGCCTCAAGGAAAACTCAAGGAATTATTTTGAGGATATGGTATAAAGGAAGGTTATTTTCCCTTTGGTGAAGTGTGTATTCAAGTGTTATATGCACAATATTTGGTAATGTAAGTACGAGATCCAAAGGATTATTGGATGCAAAGTTGGTGATCAAGTATCGATATCAAAAGAGGAATTTCAGTTGAAAGGATAGAGGAATTATATGTATAGTTTATTTCTATTATTTTTCAAGGAATAATGATCTGAGATTAATTATCTAATCACCTTACTAGTTATGCAACCTAGATTGGTTTATCTCTCAGAATTCTACCTCATTCTGCAAGAAACTTACAATTTGTGCATCAAACTCAAACACTTGCTAATTGGTGTTGTTTTCAAGAACTGTAGACCTAACTACCACTTTTATTTGTTGCTTCTTCTCCTCCTCAAGATTCCTTGGTACATCATAAGATGCACCTAATGCTACAAGACTATCAGCATGTCTATTCTCTTTTTAGGGATGCTCTAAATATTAAATGCATTGAAACTTTCAAAAAAATCTCATACTCTATGTTTATAAGACTTGAGCAAGCCATTCTTAGTGATATTTTGATTTCTCACTTGATTAACCACCAACTCACTATCTCCATAAACACTCAATGTTTGAATTCCTCTTTTTTGAGCCACTAGAAGACCCTAAATCAAGGAATCATACTTGGCCACATTATTGGTACAACTAAACTAGAGCCTAAAGGAGAAGTAGTACCTTACTTATGCAAGATAAATCAACATCAAACCTACCCCTAATCCATTCTTATTCCTTGATTCATCAAAATACATAATTCATATTCCACTCATCTCTTTTTTGGTTTTGATAAGGTTAGGGACAAGAGCATCCTTTTCTAACACATAATATGTAGCAAGACCCATCTCAAGGTTTTTGATATGGAATCAAATTGATATGCATTAGCCCATTTATCTAAGAGACAATCAAGTATCTTTACTAGTCAAGTGGTAGGCTCATTCAATATGTCATTCTCATCCATTTTTAGGATAACACAATTCATATTGATGAAATTAGGGGTGTAGGGTTCAATATGATGGAGGGCTAGAGGCTCTACTTTGATTGAAGCCTTTTTCCATATCTTTTTCTACAAAACATGTATGACCAATCATAAGATATGTAACCCCCTATTTGTGTAGTGAAGTCTCTTGAAAGAAAAATGACAAAGTGTGGCTTGACTTCAATAATTGATATATCTTGAGTTATAATACAACTAGGGCATGCATGTAGGGCCATTTTCACATTCCTAAGGATCCCTACAGTCTTGATAGTACTACCATCCAACTATAATACATCCCTAACAATGGGTTCATATTTCATTTCTAAAGCGTTAGCAACACACCTAGGCATCACTAAACTACTAGCCCCTATATAAATCATGCAATTATGGACTAGCTTATCCCCTATAATTAGAGAAACTTAAAATGGAGGAGGTCTAACCTTTTAATTTTTTTTGACCTCCCTTGATGGTTGTACTAGACTTGTAGCACTCTCCATGCTAGGTTGCTGATCCTTTGGTTCAATACTTTCCAATTCTTGCTACAATGACCTCTTTTGCATGTGTATAGCTGCAATAACATCCCATATGGAAATATTCACATTTTTCTTCTTCATCTAATCTATCACACTAAATAAGGAATTAGGTACTTTGGTAGAAGCCTTGGGAACTCCATGTGTAGGAGGTTGCAATTGAACAACTTGGGGATACTTCACATCTCCTCTAGAATTACTCTATTTTTGTTGTAGAGGAACATTGGGTTGGTCAATTTTCTACCTCTACATTAGGCACTGCATTTGATGTTGAAGCTTAATTAAGAGGAGGAGGGGTAACATCTTCAATAGCTCTTATTTTTCTCCTATTGTTGTGAGAAATGGAATTCTAGTTTACATTATAATGTTCCTTCAACTGATTATTCATAAAGGAGCAATCACCTTGTCTTTTCATAGATGAGGCATCCTTGGATTGGTTCTCCTCGTATGATTTTCCTACTACAAGCTCTTGAATGGTCAAAGCCAAATAAGATTCAGCCTTCTAACACATGCAATAGGCATAGGAGTAGTTGTAGGAAGGACAAAAATCTTGATCCTGAGCTATATTGTTTTGAGGGACTATGGCCCTACTTTGATTTGCATTTGAAGTAGAGGCATGACTATTCTATGTACTCTGATCAAAAGAATTGTTCCCATAATTATAATTTGGAGGCCTACCATTATTTAAAGTTTGATATTGCAATTGATGAGACTTACTACCTTGAGTTTGCTACCTTTCCAAAGTCACCACCTTGTTGCCCACTCTTTGCATCATAGAGAAGTTATCTTCCAATTACTTCTCTTGGCCTTGCAATATTTTATCTATTTTCAACATCAGAGACTACATCATCTCCTTCATTTCATCTATTCCATTTGAAGATGTGGATGCTTGAGGGACCAGAGCAAGGGATTATGATGTGGAAGTTGTGAGAATAGGGGCAATTGCTAGTTGCTGATCTGGGACATCAAAGAAGAAGGGCATAGGAGGCCTTGGAGCTAACTTCCCTCCTTGTATTAATATATTTTCTGCCTTTAGTGCTATTTCATAAGCATCAGGTAAAATGTATCCTCCCATAGTTTGGATTGTAGTGGCAATGTCACTATTAAAAGCTCTGAGGTAATGTAACAAGACATTACCAAGAGTAGGGTTTACTGAAATAGATATTCTATCCCATGTTTTTTGAAATCTATAATTGAAATCAGTCATACATTCATGTGGGGCTCTTTTTATGGTAGTTAGCTATTCCAAGGGTGACAAGTAGTCACTTTTGTCCTCAAAGTGTTTACATAGTCCAACTCCTAATTTAATAGTCCAACTCCTAATTTATCCCAATCTATTATAGAACCATGTGATAGACCCTTGTACCATTGCAGGGCTTTCCCTTTTAAACATGAGGCTAGGAGTCTAATGGCCACATCATCTTTTGTAATACCATGGATATTATAGACATTTGCAACGTCTTGAATATGTTCTAAGGAAGAGATAAAAGTTTCACTAGTAAATTTAGGTATACTTTTAAGTGCAACTATTGGTATGTCATGTCTTTGAGCCAATAAGATAGGACTTCCACCATTAAAGGTGGAAAAAGCATGAGCTGTAGCCATATAAGAAAGCAGTCTATTAATATAAGCTGATGGATTTCTTGGTTGAGACCCAACAATAGGAGTGGAAATTGATCTTATAGGGGTATGTATTACCTTTGCACTCCTAATTGGTGATAGAGAAAATCTAGTCTTTCTTCCTCTAGGATTTAAAAATGAGAGCTCTTGATACTAAAAATTACCTCTAGAAGATGCTCTTGTTTCAACTTTGGGCATGAATCACAACAACTTCAGCCTATAATTAGATATGGAGGGTGTAGAGTCACCAAGTGTTTTGTGGAAATGAGCCTCTTGAAGGCCTAGAATACTGAGAGCAGCACTATTTCCTTAGCATCAACTTGAAATTCTTCTCTTTTGACATTAGCAGACTTGAAATATTCTTGAACCTTGTCCCATTAGGCGTGCCAAAAACTATTGTTACAGAAGTTTTCACCCTTGTCCAATTTTTTTTACCTAAGTACAACCTTGTGAAACTTGAAAACAACCTCTAGGCTGTGGGACTTGAATTGTGAGGTCGTGTCTCTAGAGAAGGCTGACTTCCTTTGCTATGAGGATGCACCTAACTACTCTTGGAGAGGAAAAGAGAGAAGGAATGCATGAAAGAAAATCTAGCTACTCTAACCTGAGGGGGTGATGCACCAAAATAGAGTATTTGAACTTATCTCTACCCATGAATGCATAATCAACTAGTTATAACCTCAAAGAACATAGATTTGGACCTTGCTTAATTCAAAAACCACATGTAGATTAGACAACAAAAGAATGCTATAGGAAGAAGCTTCACTTAATATCATTTAGATGCCAAAAGTAGATACAATCATGCACATTGCAGAATATAGAAAAAACATTAACCAGAGACAAAGAACCTTGCATAGTGTGTTAATGACTAAAATAAACTCAATAGAAGATTACAATGACTCAAAGGCATGAGAAATTATATTAGTACACATGAGAACATTACTAGAGAATCAGAGAAAGATCAACCCTTACAAAGATTACAAAATTTTTGTTTATAGCTCAGGCATAACTGAGATATTTCTAACTGGAGTTACTCCATCACCACTGCCTTAAATTCTTAGAGAATAATCAAACAACTCTGGAGAAAATTAGATCTTGGTATATATTTAAATACAACAAAATTCAATATCTTGCCAAAACAGAGCCTTTAGAAGATAGAATGACACCATTAAGTCACTCTGACCAAGTAGATAGATAAAACCAGAGGTGGTGGAGTGTTTTTCTTCATTCACTAGGCATGGTATTCATTGGAGAGTGGTTAGAATCGATCATGAAGATCAAATCATGAAAGAAAATATCTCTTTCCCATAGTGATGGGGACACAACCCAAGCATAGAATGGACACAACAGGAAAAGAGAAATTGTATTAACTATGAAAATAAGCTAGTACATTCAGTACAAATAAAATTGACTTCAAAACATGCCCTAAGGGCTTACAATAGCACAAAACTGGAGATAATTTCTCCTTTTGGTACCTCCTCTCCAATTCCACTCCGAATTGCCTTTTACAATGTCAAAAATGTCCTTAAATAGACCTCGAAGGGTTAAGGATGAGGAGTACATTCTAGAAAGTGCTAGCAGGCATCCACCGACCTAGTAGAAGGCTCCAAAAGCCGTGTTAGAAGTTGGTGCAAATTTAGAAGAATCCAAAAATGGTAACCAAACTTTCGGGAGGCATAACTTTTGAACCGTAGCTCCGATTGACAAACCGTTTACATTTTTGGAAAGCTCTTGAAGTGCTCTATAGCCCTATGGACCAGCTTCACTTGTCCCCCCATTTTTGACCCTTTTTGAGGTCATTTAATGCCCCTAACCTGACTTTGAAGCATTCTTAGGAGGTCTCCAAAAATTGAAAAACTGTAATAACTTTCAAATTGTGGGGCCTTTTGACCTGATTCTTTTTCTGGAATGCTCTAAATTATAATTACATTAATCCAACCAATTTACACATTCTAGTTCACTAGAATGATGGCTCAATTACATACTCCTATTTTTTCAACATTTACATGTATCCCAAGGTGTTCAAATACTCTATCCTAGAACACTAATAGTGGAACTATGAGAGTTGGAACCTTTATTTGACCCAAATGGGTATCCAGAGATGAAAACACATGAAACATAAACTAAGTCTATGTACATTTTTTTGGGTGACATAGGATTGCCCTTATACCTCTGGATGCTCTTGCATCAGACACCCAGGGTAGATTAAAAAGTGACCCTGTCACTTCATGAATGGTAGAGGAAATCCCAAATGGGAAACCTCAGCTACTGAAATCCAAGTTGAGTCCTCTATCGGCCATCCTTTCCACTTGACCAAATAATCTTCATACTACCTATTTCTGGTACTCCTACCCACTCGATGATCTAGAATGTCTTCTATCTCCTCCTTCTTAGAAGCAGGAATTGGACATGGCTCTAACATCAGTTCCTCATCTGCACCATCATCATTATACTATGTTAAGTTTGAAATGTTGAAAATAGGAGAAATGTGAAAACCATCTGGCAACTCCACCTCATATGCATTTCCTGAGTCATGTTTCTTCAGAATTTTGCATGGGCCAAATTTCTTCATTTTCAGCTTATTGTAAGCACCAGCTGGAAATCTTTCTTTTCGTAAGTGTACCATGACTAGATCCCCTACTTGTAATTCCTTATGTCTTCTCCTTTGATCAGCCCTAGCTTTATACTCTTGATTCATCTTGGTAATGTTTTCTTGAACCTCCTCATGTAGACGCTTGATATGTTCAGCAGATTCTTCAGCTTTAGCACTTGTCCTCTCCCCTTGCTCTACCTTCCTCAATTATGGTGCAATCCTTGGGCTACTTCCATTTAAAATTTGGAATGGTGATCTACCAATACTCTTATTTATAGAGTTATTGTAAGCAAACTCGGTTTGTTGTAGAATCAAATACCACCCTTTGGGCTTATCCCCAACTAAACATCTCAGCAAATTGCCTAGACTTCTGTTTACCACTTCTGTTTGGCCGTCAGTCTGTGGGTGATGTGTGGAACTGAATTTCAAGTTTGTTCTCAACTTTTTCCACAATGTTCTCCAGAAATACCCTAAAAATTTAGTATCTCTGTCAGAAACTGTACTCCTTGGAAGACCATGTAGTCTTACCACCTCTCTGAAAAACAAGTCTGCAATATGGACAACATCATGAGTTTTGTGGCATGGAATGAAATGTGCCATTTTGGAGAACCTATCATACGCCACAAATACTGAGTCATTACCCCTTTGTGTCCTTGACAATCCAAGAATAAAATCCATACTTATGTCCTCCCATGGCTTTGATGGAACAGGCAATGACTGATATAGTCCAGTATTGTGGCTAAATACCTTAGCAACTTGACAAACCTGGCAACTCTGTACAAACTTCTTCACATCTTGTGAAATCTGAGGCCAAAAATAATGTTCTCTAAGAATGGCAATGGTCTTATCTAGACCAAAATGTCCTGCCATCCCTCCACTATGTTTCTCCTTAATCAGATTTTCCCTCATGGAACTCCTTGGAATGTACAATTGGCTGCCCTTGAATGACATACCATCCTGAATCAGACAGTCTAACCACTTAGTTCTGTCTAGAACAATAGGCTCTTTACAAGCTTTCCATGCTTCAACAAAATTAGGATCATCAAGGTATAGATTCTTGAGTTCATCAAACCCAACTACTTCAACCTGCATTATATTAGCAACAACTGTCTCCTACTTAGTGCATCTGCAACCCTGTTAGATTTTCCACTTCTATGCTTCAACACAAATGTATAGCTCTGCAAGAAGTCTACCCACTTCATATGCCTTTAATTCAATTTACCTTGGCTATTTAGGTATTGTAATGCCTGGTGATCAGTATACAAAACAAATTCCTTTGGCAATAAATAATGCCTCCATTTCTTTAAGGCCTGAACTGTTGCATAGAACTCTTGATCATAAACATAATACTTCTTCTTTGCATCATTCAATTTTTCACTAAAATATGCAATAGGCTTACCTTCTTGGCTCAATACAGCCCCAATAGCATTGCCACTAGCATCACAATCCACCTAGAACACCTTTCTAATATCTGGAAGTGCCAACACAGGCTGTTCTGTCACCTTCTTCTTCAGCAATTCAAAACTTCTCGTAGCTGCTATAGTCCATTTGAACTCTTTTCTATCCCCTCTTATTGTGTCAGTTAGGGGTGCAAATATGCCAGTGAAGTTCTTAATAAAATTCTTGTAAAAACTAACCAGACCATGAAATGATCTTACCTCAGTAGCAGACCTTGGAATAGGCCATTCCAAGATGGATTTTACCTTCTTTGGATCCATTTTGAGACCTTCAGGTGATATAAAAAACCCCAAATAGACTAACTCCCTTTTTGCAAAGATACACTTCTTCAAATTAATTAACAGTTTCTCTTCCCTTAACCTTTCAAGGACACTACGAATATGAAATAAATGTTCTTCCAAAGTCTTGCTGAAAATTAAAATATCATCCAAATAGACAATAAAAATTTTTCCCAAGAAATTCTTGAGTACCTCATTCATAAGCCGCATGAAGGTTCTTGGGGCGTTCGTTAATCCAAAGGGCATGACTAACCACTCGTAAAGACCCTCCTTGGTCTTGAAGGCTATTTTCCATTCATCTCCTTCTCGTATCTATATCTGATGATAACTACTCTTGAGATCTATTTTTGTGAAGTACTGAGCTCCACTCAAGCAGTCCATAAGATCATCCATTCTTGGCAAAGGAAACTGGTACTTGATGGTTATCCTATTTATATCTCAAGAGTTTGTACACATCCTCCACTCTCCATCCTTCTTTGGTGCCAGTACTATAGGTACTGCACATGGACTCAGGCTCTCCCGAATCAAGCCCTTCCTCAATAGCTCCTGAACCTGTCTATTAAGCTCCTCTATTTTAGTAGGAGTCATCCTGTGAGTAGCCTTGTTAGGCAAACTAGCTCCTGGAATTAGATCTATCTGATGATTGATTTGCCTTACTAGTGGCAATCCTTCTAGAACATTATCAGAAATAATATCTCCAAACTCTCCTAGTAAATCTGAAACTTCAAGTGGTATTTCACTACTACCTTCTTTATCTTTCCTAGGAATCAAAGCATAGCACATACGCTGATGTTTCATTCCATCTAAAAAATTTCTTTCATCAACATGACAAATCCTAGTACTGCTACATACCCTTTCACCTTCCTTTTTCATGGGCTTCAGTTTGTGGTGAACTCCATCTTTTGTTAGAGAGTATGTGTTTGCATGACCATCATGTACGACATGCCTATCAAACTGCCACAGTCTACCCAACAATAGATGGAAAACATCCATTGGAATAACATCATAGAGAACTTCATCATGGTAACTCCTAATTTTGAATTTCACAAGACATTGTTCACTTACCAGGACCTTATGATCATCTTTCACCCAAGCAATCTGATAGGGTTGGGGCTGTTTCTCCCTCTTGAGCTTCAGCTTAGAGACCATCTCCTCTGATACCAAGTTATCAGTGCTACCACCATCAATGATCACATCACAACATTTATCCTCACACTTGCATCTAGTACAGAACAAACTCCTCCTTTGTCCTGGTTCAATCTCACCACTTAGTAGGACCTTTTCATTTACCAAGGTCTCTCCTCTTTTTGCATCCTCTGAATGTGATGAATGTGCATCCTCATCCACATGAGCAACCATAGCTTGACCCTCAGCTCTCTTATCTATCCTTCCTTGTCATTGAGGGCATTCAAAGGCACAATGACCTTCTTCATTGAAATGGAAACAGGTACCACAAAAGCCTCCTCTTCCTTGTCCACGTCCTCTACCTCTTCCTCTATGATTTCCAAAGTCTTGATCATGGGAGCGGTTGAAACCCTCATTCCTCTGGTTCCTGCTAGTACCCACATCTTTATTTTTCTTTTGGGTTTCATTTCAACCTCCAGATGACCTACTGCTTCCCCTTCCTCTTTGACCACACCCTCTTTGTCTCCCTTCAAACCTCTTATTTAGATTCTCTTCAACTTGTAGGGAAAATTGGTATGCCTCTTCAATGTTGGTCATTCTTACCAGACTTAATTCCTCCTGGATGCTAGGTCGTAACCCACTGATATAATGAGAAACCTTCTCCTTATTTGCTTCTGCATGCCCTGCTCTAATCAAAAGTCAATAAAACTCCTCTGTATATTCTTGGACTGATCTTCCTGCTCGCTTTAGCCCATGCATCTTCTTAAACAAATCAAGCTTGTAGTCCATAGGATTGAACTGCTTCTTCAATTTGTCCACCATGCGATCCCACCTTGTGATCTTCTCCTTTCCTCTTCTGTTTCTTTCCAATTGAACCTCTTGCCACTAGATTTTGGCATGGCCTTTTAGTTGGGCCTTTGCAAACTTAACCCTATCTGGGTCCCTGATATCCATATACTCAAAGGATTCTTCCAGTTTATTGATCCAGTCGATCAACTCATCTGGTTTTAGATTTCCTGAAAATACACCCACATCAATTGTAGGTCTTTTTCCAAACTTAGTAATGGCCCTAAAAAGCCTTTCCTCTACCTAATTCATAACTCCCCATCAAATTCCCCTTCTGGTCCAATTTCTTCTTCTTCATTGTCATCTTCACTATTGTCACGTGCGGCAACATTTGTTCCTCTATGGAGCTCCTCCTGTAATGCTTGTACCTGCCTTTGGAGGGCTCTAACCTCTTTAGGATTAACAACTCTGACCCTTCCACCACACTCTCTTTGTGGAGGCATCTTCTTAACTCAAACCCACAACCACACAGTCCTGGTGCAAATTGCCTCATAGTCGGCGCTCTGTCTACACACTCAGGAAAATTGGCTCTGATACCACTTGATGGGGACACAACCCAAGCACAGAATGGACACAACAGGAAAAAGGAAATCTTATTAACTATGAAAATAAGCTAGTACATTCAGTACAGAGAAAATAGACTTCAAAACATGCCCTAAGGGCTTACAATAGCACAAAATTGGAGATAATTTCTCCTTTTGGTACCTCCTCTCCAATTCCACTCCGAACTGCCTTTTACAATGCCAAAAATGTCCCTAAATAGACCCTGAAGGGTTAAGGACTAAGAGTACATTCTAGAAAGTGCTAGTAGGCATCCACTAACCTAGTAGAAGGCTCCAGAAGCCATGGTAGAAGTTGGTGCAAATCTAGAAGAATCCAAAAATAGTAACCAAACTTTCGGGAGGCATAACTTTTGAACCGTAGCTCCGATTGATGAACCGTTTACATTTTTGGAAAGCTCTCGAAGTGCTCTATAGCCCTATGGACCAGCTTAGCTTGTCCCCAATTTTTTGGCCCTTTTCAAAGTCATTTAATGTCCCTAACCTAATTTTGAAGCATTCTTAAGAGGTCTCCAAAAATTGAAAAACTGCAATAACTTTCAAACTGTGGGTCCTTTTGACCTAATTCTTTTTCTGGAATGGTCTAAATTACAATTACATTCATGCAACCAATTTACACCTTCTAGTTCACTAGAATGATGGCTCAATTACATACTCCTATTTTTTTGACATTTACACGTATCCCAAGGTGTTCAAATACTCTATCCTAGAACACTAATAGTGGAACTATGAGAGTTGGAACCTTTATTTGACCCAAATGGGTATCCAAAGATGAAAAGACATGAAACAGAAACTAAGTCTAAGTACATTTTTTTGGGTGACACAGGATTGCCCTTATACCTCTGGATGCTCCTACATCACATAGTTAGCTTGACAAATCAATAAAGTCAAAAGGTTAACTAAATCCATCAACTAAGATGGGCCACATGGGCCAATAATCTTATTTCTTTTCACCACCTCACAAAGTCTCACTTTTAAGTAACTACGCCAACCTTAAACTTAACTGCAGCGGTTAACAAAAAATGTCAACCCAACTGCCAATGTTAACTATAGTGTTTACCTCCTTAGGTTCACAAAGACACGTGTCCTTTGGGAACTTCCCTACAATGTCTAAAGTTCTTGCAATTCCATGATGTAGGAAAGTTTTGATCATTGATCTACAAAAGATTGATGATTAATGAAAATCTTTGTCATGACTGTGCCTACCCCGTTATCTTTCTGGCCCATGGACCACTTAGTATCCACCTCAGCACAACCTAGCATCCAACTGGCCAACCTTGGTGGCCCACATGGAAGGATAGGCCCACCAGTCCATATGTCATGATGTCACTTCTCTGCATTGTCAAGATGTTTGATAAAAGGCAGGATGCAGGAAAGCAACTACCAATAGAACCCAAGTCGTACTCCAGCTTGCATTAGTATGTCAACATGATACCTTACTTCATCTATAGCCCATAATAAATGGGACCCATACACCACATAGCAATGAGGCACTTACCTGCTTTATGTAAAGGTTGTTCACTTTGAAGAAGTGGGAAAGCGCTCATCGTAGATCTATGGAAGATCTGACGATGGGAAAAATTGCAAGAGCCAAAAGAAAACTAAGAAGATATGGAAATATTATAATGTTTTAATTTCATTCATTTCATATTCCTATGGTATTTGAATATTTCAAAAAATTAGAAGTGGTCGTTTATCATTTAAATTCAAATGTAGCGATTTTGGTGAGAAGGCAAATTTGGCCAACAATTCTGGTGACTCAAAGGGGATGCAAGCTAGCTATGCATAGACTCGAGGCCTGAAACATCCAATGGTCTATAGAGTCATAAAAATTTAAAAATCCACCTAGAAAAACCCTAAAATCATAGGAATCATGTCCAAGAACCTCAAAACTATCTCTTTGCAATAGGAACCAAGAACCAAAAATCCTCTACAACCTCTGCAAAACACATGTGCCCGTGCACTTTTTGGAAAATAAGAAACAAGAAAGGAAACTATCCTAAATTATATACATCAAGTACTCATCCTTTTTCAAAAGTAGGACTTAAGATACATTCCATTAATTGGAATAGATAGAATTTCACCATTGGGCATGCTTAATTGAAAAGCATTGGCTTGTTCGCAACTAATAACCACATAGGGACCACTCCATAATGTATCAAATTTTGAGTGCCTCCCCAGTTTTTCCCTGTCTGTATCCCAGTTTAATACCAGATCACCTTCCCTGAAGATTTTCACCCTAGCCTTCCTATCAAAACTCTTTTTTTACCTGTTGCTAATATGTTTCTAGGGTCTACATGGCATATTTCCTTTACTCTTCCAACGCCATCAGTTATGCCATTCTTATTGTCATGTCATCATTTTCCATTAACTCCAGTTCATGATCTAGTTCTAGGGATGTAAATTCTAATGAAATTGGAATCCTTGCCTCCGTATCATATACCAACATAAAGGGTAAATTTCCTATGGCCCTCTTGGGTGTTATTCTATTAGCCCACAATGTTGTCCTCAACTTTTGGTGCCAACACTTTTGATTGTCCTCTATATTCCTTTTCATAATCTTGATTAGGTTTTTGTTGAATGACTTAGCCAATCCATTGCCTTAAGGATAGTATTTTGAGGATGTGCTTAGGTAGATATTATGATCAACTGCCCATGCACAAATTTGAGCTCCTATAAAAGATTTTGCATTATTTGAAATAATGGTTGAAGGGTCAAAATTCCATCAAGGAATTCAACAACTAAATACTTTGTGACATCCTTTAATGCTATTACCTCTATCTATCTGGTAAAGTAATCTATAGTAGCTAAAATCCATTTGTGACCAAAGCTGGAAGAATGATTGATAGGGCCTATGAAATCCAATCCCCATTGAGAAAAAGGTTCATCCACCTGAATAAGAGGAAGGTGAAGAGTTGTAAGCTTTTTCTTACTAGAGAACAAGGCACAATTTTCACACTTCCTCACATATTTATGAAAATCATGGAACAAGGATGGCTAGTAGTCCAGCATTGTAGTTGTCCTTGTTGAGAAGTGGCCACCATCAAGACCATCATGAAGCTCTTTGATCATTATTTTAGCTTGGTCTGTATTAATGTATCTCAATAGGGCTCCATTAAAATCTCTCCTAAAAATGATACCATCAACTATGGCATATGGATTTGACTTCAATCTATACTATCTCCTTTAAGCTCTAGCTAATCCTTGAGGGTATCCATCTCCTCCCAAGAAGGTAATCATTTCATCTATCCAACTCTTTGGATTATCATGTCTTGCTTCTTGTTGTTCTATCAATATCATGGAAACTTCCTCATCTAACTCTTGAGATGAGAGCATCTGTTTGTACAATCCCTTCCCTCTTACCAACTTGGTAATCTGGATGTCAATATCATACTCCATTACCTTAGTAATCTAGCCAACTCTCTTCTCACTAATATCTTTACTCAAAAGAAATTCATTCACACTAACATGGAGTAATAACAAATGGATCTTGTTATGAGACAAAAGGTGTCTAAATTTATTCAAGGCTCTAATTACTGCAAGGGCTTTCCTCTCTACATAACTATATTTGTTTTTCATATTCCTTAAGCCCTTCACTAAAAAAGGCAATGGGTTGATTCTCATTCTTATCATTTTTTTTCATCAAGACAACAGAAATACCTAATTCACCACCTAAAGTATAAAGAATGAAATCCTTCTCAAATTTTGGGTTGATGAGAATAGGAGCTAAGGCTATGGCTACTTTGATCTCTTCAAAAGTTTCCTTTACTTCCTTGGTCCATGAAAATACCATATTATTCTTAAGCATGGCTGTAAGAGGTTTTACCATGGTAGCTAAATTAGGGATAAACCTTCTCACAAAATTTATTCTACCAAGAAAACTTTGTCGACCCTTCTTATGAATAGGAAGGAGGAGAGCAAGTATCACCTTTGTTCTCTCTGGATCAATGGTTAAGCCATCCTTTGATACAATGTTTCTTAATAATTTCCCTTGGTTGGTAGTGAAGAAACACTTGCTTGGGTTAAGGAATACCACAAACTCTCTAAACCTTGTGAACACTTGTCTGAGATGACCAAAATGATCTTCTACATTCTTTGAATACATTATGATATCATTAAGGTAAACCAATACAAACCTTTCAATCATGTTTTTGAAGGCCATCTTCATTGCCTTTTGAAACATGATGTTAGGATTTAAACCTCAAATAGAAATAACAAAATACATGCAAATATAAATAATAATAAAAAATAATAAATTACATAGAAAAGAACACAAGACGCCAAGATTTATTGTGGTTCACCCAATCCCTGGTTTATATCTACCAAATAACAAGTCCAATATTATTACAATCTAGTGATTACAACCTAATTACAATCTATAATCTGTTACAACTCAATAACACCACAAGAACCAATTTTTGCATCACCCATAATAAAATAATCCCTAACCCTAAAACCTTTTATACAATTATTTTTATCGCTTTAGGGTTAGAACTAATAATTACATGTTGGCCCAAAATCTTGATAAAATAGGGTCCAATTTTGTTTTCTTAGGGGCTCCACCCCTGAAACTCTAAAAAGGTGTAGCCTAATGGCCCCAGCTATATTAGGGGCTACTGCCCCCAAACCCTCGCTCAGGTCCCGACCTAGCCCCAAACCCCACCAAGGAATTATGGAGTATGTATAGAACTTCCTTGATCAATCACCACAATCTAACAATCTCCCACTTGGGGACTGATCAAGCTCCATACTAAACAACAACCTCCCACTTGGGGATTGATCATGTAGCAATACCACTACCACATAGGGCTCCCACTAAATCAAACCACCCTGGACTCTACTATTCTTTTATGCATGTTTAGTATAGAAGACCAACCGAAGCTAAAGAGGAATTTAGCTTCTCCCTTGTCACTACCTTTGTAAACATATCCATTGGATTGTCATCTGTATGTATCTTATTTAGCTTTAACTATCCATCATCCAAAACTGATCAAATGAAATGGTACTGCAACTATATGTATTTCATCTTGGAGTGCAGAGCTAGAGTCTTTGCAAGATGAATGATACTTTGACTATCTGTAAATGAATAATTATCCCTCTAAAGGTGTCTCAATTCTTCCAATAAGAATTGAAGCCATATCATCTCCTTAGTTGCCTTTTTAGTAGCAACATACTCTTCCTCTATAGTGGATAAAGCATTAACCTTTTGTAACCTAGAAAGCTAGCTCACGATTTCCCAACCAACAGTAAATACATAAACTATAGTATTTCACCTGGTATCAATATCCATTGCTAAATCTAAATCAACATAGCCCTGTAACTTAGTAGTAGAGCTCCCAAAGTGTAAACATTTATTGGATGTTCCTCTCAAATATCTGAGAATCCATTTGACTAAATTCCAATGCTCAATTCTTGGATGACTCATATACTTGCTAATGACTCCCACTGTATGTGCAATATCTAGCCTTGTACATACCATAGCATACATCAAAATTCCTATAGCTAAAGCATAGGGTACCTTGGACATCTTATCCTCCTCTTCTTGTATCTTGGGACATATCTCCTTAGTCAACTTCAAATGACAGGTAAAGTTGTGCAGATAGCTTTAGCATTCTCCATAGAGAAATGTTGCAACACCTTCTCAACATAATTAGCCTAAGATAGCTTCAATTTCTTATTCTTCCTATCTTTATAAATCTTCATACCAAAGATTTTTTTTCTACCCCCAAATTCTTCATAGCAAATGCATGTGCTAACTGGCATTTCAACCCCTTAATGTGATCTATGTTAGACCTAGCTAAAAGCATATCATCAACATATAAACATAAAATAATGTAGCTATCATCATCAAACCTCTTAAAATAAATACAATAATTTCAATAACACCTATTGTATCCATGCTCATGCATAAAATTATCAAATTTTAGATACCATTGCCAAGGTGCTTGCTTTAAGCCATATAAAATTTTCTTCAATCTGCACACTAAGTTATCCTTACCTTTGACTTCAAATCCCTATGGCTGAGCCATATATATCTCTTCATCCAAATCACCATGATGTAAGGCTATTTTAACATCAAATTGCTCCAAGTTCAAATCTTTAGTAACCACAATACTTAAAACAGCACGAATAGAAGTCATCTTAACAATAAGAGAGAATATCTCATCAAAATTAATGCCCTTTTTTTGTGCAAATCCTTTTACAACTAACCTAGCTTTAAATATTTTCTTATCTCCATCTCTTCTTTCAACCTATAAACCCATTTATTCTATAAATCCCTTTTACCTATAGGCAATTTTCATAAATCCCAAGTCTTATTTTTTGACAAAAAGTCCATTTCATCTTTCATTGTAGACTCTTAGTGAATCTTAGCCATCTACACATTTTCATCATAACATTTAGGTTCACCAACATTAGTAAGTAGAATAGAATAGAAAGAGGGAAAAGTCTTTTTTGAGGTCTAATGAGCCTTGTTTGTCGTCTAACATTCATTGGTGTGTGTGGTATTTATTGTTGTGGTTGTTGCAAATCATAAAGAATTGCTGAAACATCATCTTTTTGAGTATCATCCAACACTACATAATCATCTTCTTTCTTCTCATGTTGTTGCAATAGGTCTTTATACAACACTTTCTAATTCAATATGACATCCCCGCTTCTTACAATTTTTTAATTTTCAAAATCATAAAGATTATAACCAAATTAATTAATGCCATATCCAAAAAATACACATTTCTTTGACTTCGCTTCTAGCTTGGTTCTATTTTTGGAATCTATATGAGCAAATGATTCACAACAAGTTTTGAGAAAAGAATAACTCACCTTCTTACCAGTCCATGCTTCCTCTAGAATACCACAACCCAAAGGAGTAGAGGGACCTATATTAATCAAATATAAAACAACATTTATAGCCTCCACACACATATGTAAGGGAAACCCAACGTGCAACTTCATGCTCCTTGCACACTCCATTATAGTCATGTTCATGCATTCAACCTCTCCATTTTCTTGTGAAGTCCTTGGAACAGTTTTCTATTTGTGAATACCATTAGTGGAGCGATAATCTTCAAATCCATGACTACAACACTCATTACCATTATTAGATCTGAGACATTTTAATTTCTTACTAATCTCATTTTCAACCAAGCATTTCCATTTATTAAAAGTTTGAAATACATCAAATTTTTGTCTAAGGAAATAAACCCATACTTTTCTAGTTGCATCATCAATAAATGTAACATAATAATGAAAGCCACCAAGGGAAGATACCTGAGCTAGTCCCCATACATCGATATGCACAAGCTCTGATTTCTCCTTTTTATTTTCCTTCCCAGTCTTCACAAAAATCACTCTCTTTTATTTTCCATACATACAACTTCCACAAAAATACATATTTTCACATTTCAAACCTGGTTAAAATTTCTTTGAATGAATTCCTTTCATACCTTTCTCACTCATGTGCCCAAGTCTGTTGTGCCACAACATTGTATCAGAATCTACAATAACTATTTGTTCTCCTTGCGCAACTGTGGTAATTGTCCTAAACTTTCATTTTTCTCTTCAACAATTAAAGCAGAAGGAACAATATGACATATACAAAGATATAAGGTACCTACTTTCACACCTTTTGCTACTACAAGGGAACCTTTTGAAACCTTCCAATTTTTATCATTAAAAGTAACTACAAAACCCTCATCACCAAGTTGCCCTACTAAAATTAAATTCTCACTTAGCCTTAGAACATGTCTTACCTCATGTAGTAGCCAATGATTCCCATTTTGAAACTTAATTTTAACTTTTTCCTTTCCAAAACTTTGATAGGGTTCATTATCCCCCAAATAAACAAGCCCAAAATCCCCTTGGACATAATCTTCAGATTTGTTACTTACCACATTTTTATCCTTGTCTCCATCTAGTTTATCTTCTTCATTTTTATTTTGAGTCCAACAATCTTTCTTTTTATGCCCTATTTTACCATAGTACCATCAGTCATTTGATCCTCTCGATTAAGACCTCCTCCCCTTTGAATTTCCTCTTGATTTGCTACAATTTCCAAAATTATTTCCTCTCTAAGTCATTCTACCTCTTCTTTTTGCATTCAAAGCACTTCTTGATGTAGATCCACCCGAGGATTTCCTACAAGTTTAATCATATCATCATATTTCAGGTTCACCAACATCAGTAAGAAAAATAGAATACAAAGAGCGAGAAAATCTTTCTGGAGGTTTAATGAGCCTTGTTGACCATCTAACAATCATAGGGTTGTGTGGTATTTGTTGTTACAGTTATTACATGTTATGAGGAATTGCTAGAATATCATCTTTTGGAGTATTATCCAACACTACATAATCATCTTCTTTCTTCTCATGTTGCTATAATAGATCTTTGCACAACACTTTCTCATTGAATATGACATCCTTTCTTCTTAAAATATTATGATTTTTAAAATCCCAAAGCTTATGACCAAATCCATTAATGCCATATAAAAAAAAAAAAAAACATTTCTTTGACTTAACTTCCAGCTTGGTTCTATTTTTAGAATCTATATGAGCTAATGCTTCCCAACTAAAGGTATTGAGAAAAGAATAACTCACCTTTTACTAGTCCATGCTTCCTCTAGAATACCACAACCCAAAGGAATAGAGGGAGATCTATTAATCAAATATACAACAATATTGATAACTTCCACCCACATGTTTAAGGGTGACCCAACATGCAACTTGATGTTCCTTGCATGCTCCATTATAGTCATGTTCATGCGCTCAACCACTCCATTTTCTTGTGGAGTCCTTGGAACAATTTTCTATGTGCTAATACCATTAGTGGAGAAATAATTTTCAAATTCATTATTGCAATACTGACCACCATTATTAGATCTAAGACATTTTAATTTCTTACTAGAAAAGTGTGGGTTTATTTTCTTAGACAGAAATATGATGTATTCCAAACTTTTAAGAAATGAAAATGCTTGGTTAAAAATGAGACTGGTAAGAAATTAAAATGTCTTAGATCTAATAATGTTGGTGAGTATTTTAGTTATGAATTTGAAGATTATTGCTCCACTAATGGTATTCATAGACAAAAAACTATTCCAAGGACTCCATAGGAAAATGGAGTGGTTGAATGCATGAACAAGACTATAATGGAGCATGTAAGGAGCATGAGGTTGCATGCTAGATTTCACTTACACATGTGGATAGAGGCTTGCAATACTACTCTATATTTTATTAATAGAGATCACTCTACTCTTTTGGGTTGTGGTATTCTAGAGGAAGCATGGACTGGCAAAAAGGTGAGTTATTCTTTTTTCAAGACCTTCGGTTGCGCAAATTTTTCTCATATAGATTCTAAAAATTGAACCAAGCTAGAAGCTAAGTCAAAGAAATGTGTATTTTTTGGATATAACATTAATGAATTTGGTTATAGGCTTTGGGATTTTGAAAATCATAAAATTGTAAAAAGTAGGGATGTCATATTCAATGAGAAAGTGGTGTACAAAGATTTGTTACAAAAACATGAGAAGAAAGAAGATGATTATGTAGTGCTAGATGATACTCCAAAAGATGATGTTCCAACAATACCTTATGATTTGCAACAATCAAAACAAAAAATACCACACAACCCTATGGTTGTTGATGGTCAACAAGACTAAGTAGTCCTCCAAAATGATTTTCTCCTTGTATTTTATTTTACTTATTGATGCTAGTGAACTTGAATGTTATGATGAAGCTGTGTAGATGGAGTTTGCCACGAAATATCAAATGCACTCTTTGCTGAAAACTAAGACATGGAATTTATGCAAGTTTCCTTGAGGTAAAAGGTCTTTATAGTTTAAGTGGGTTTACAGGTTCAAAGAAGAGGATGGAGGTAAGAAAAGATTTAAAGCCAAGTTAGTTGTAAAAGGATTTGCATAAATAAAAGACATTGATTTTGATAAGATATTCTCTCTTGTTGTTTATATGACTTATATTCGTATTATTTTTAAGTATTATGGCTACTGAAGATTTGTATTCAGAGCAGTTTGATGTTAAAATAGCCTTCCTTCATGGTGATTTGGATTAAGAGATATATGGCTCAGCCATAGGGGTTTGAGGTCAAATGTAAGGAGAACTTAGTGTGTAGATTGAAGAAAAATTTATATGGCTTGAAGCAAGCACCTCGACAATGCTATCTAAAATTTGACAAGTTTATGTACGAGCATGGATTTAGTAGGTGTCACTCAGATCATTGTATTTATTTTAAGTTGGATGATAAAAAATACATTATTTTATGTTTATATGTTGATGATATACTTGTATCTAGGTCTTACATGGATCACATTAAGGGGCTGAAATGCCAGTTAGCACATGCATTTTCTATGAAGGATTTGTGGGCATCGAAACAAATCCTTGGTATGAAGATTTTTAGAGATATAAAGAATAGGAAATTGGCACTATTTCAGGCTGATTATGTTGAGAAGGTGTTGCAACATTTCTCTATGGAGAATGCTAAAGCTGTCATAACACCTTTACCTAGTCATTTGAAGTTGACTAAGGAGATGTGTCCCAAGACATAAGAAGAGGAGGATAAGATGTCCAAGGTACCCTATGCTTCAGCTGTAGGAAGCTGTATATTATGGTATGTACAAGGCCAAAAATTGCACATAATGGGAGTCATTAGTAGGTATATGAGTCATCTAGGAACTGAGCATTAGAATGCAGTCAAATGGACTCTTAGATATTTGAGAAGAACATCCTGTAAGTGTTTACACTTTGGGGGCTCTACTATTGACTTCTGGGGCTATGTTGACTCAGATTTGGCTGGGGATATTGATACCAGGTGGAGTACTACTAGTTATGTATTTACTATTGGTGGGGTAGCCATAAGCTGAGTTTCTAGGTTACAAAAGGTTGATGCCTTATCCACTACAGAGGTAGAGTATGTTGCTACTAAAAAGGAAGCCAAGGAGATGATATGTCTTTAGTTCTTCTTGGAAGAATTGGGACACCCTTAATGGGATAATTATTTTTTTACAGATATCAGAGTGCCATTCATCTTGTTAAGAATTTAGCTCTGCATTAAAAAAAAAAACACATTCGGTTGTTGTACCATTTCATTTGGTTAGTTTTGGATGATGGGTAGTTAAAGCTAACTAACATACAAGCAAATAACAATCTAGCAGATATGTTTACAAAGATCGTGATAAGAGAGAAGTTGAATTCCTCTTCAGCTTCAGTTGGTCTTCTAGATTGAACATGAATACAAGAACAATAGTGTCCAAGGTGGTTTGATCCATGGGATCCCCATGTGATAGCGGTATTGCTATAGAATCAGTCTCTCTATTGTGGAGTTTGATCAGTCCTGAAGTGGGAGATTGTTAGTTTGTGGTGACTAATTAGGGAAGTTCTATACATACTTCATAAAAAAATTGGACTGTGGTCGACATTGTGGCCAACATATGACTGACTTATAGTCGACATGTTGTAACTCTAAAGTTGCATAAAATTACTTTTATAAAAGGGCATAGGGTTAGTCATTTTCATAAGATGTGATGGAATTACAAATTGTAATCAGTTTGTAATCATTGGATCGTAATAATATCAAACTTACTGTTTGGTGGACATAGCCTAGGGTTTGGGTGAACCAATGTGATCTATTATTTTTTGATATTGATTATATTTGCATGTAATTGTTATTTCTGTCTGAGGTTTAATCCTAACACCTTTTCAAAAGTTGTTGCTTGGTCAACTAAGACCACAATATACTTTTCCAACTTAGAGTAAACATCTAGGATGTCAACCCTAATTGGTCGAGTAATTATTTTATAAATAAAATAATTCCTTTACCTTTAATACTATTGTTTTGTTTCACTAGTAAAATGTGAATATCTCTTTTTTGTACTATCCCTACTGATACCTGAGGTTATACACATCATCATCAACATGTATATTGTCTCCATATAACTTCACTAATCATAATATGACATTAGAAATATTTTACATATAAAACAATACACTGCTCTAAACCAATTTTATACTTAGGCAATTTTCTAGGTGCCAAAAGCTAAGTATCTTTATTTTTGAGGTTTTCTACAAGCATGTACATCATATGTTTCCATAAATGACAACAATTACATATCTTCATTAGCCAATTGTCAGCAATATCCCCCTTTGGCATTGATGGCAACAAAATAGGAAAAAATGGCTAAGTATCAAAAACTTGTCCAAAATATTATAGTATCAATACATTAATAATATTTTAAAACTAATTACAACTTACACAAGCTCCCCCTTTCAATATGATTTCATACCTTACCTTAAAATTTTCTCATGCATCTTCTCCCCCTTTTACATCAATGACAAAGGTCAGAATGTCAAAAATTGTCAAAATTGTTCATCTATTGTCAAAAACTCTGTTCTTCTACCTTAAGTTAATAACATCTTCATGTAATCATCAAAACTTCTTTCATCCAAGTGTACTTGTCTATTTCAGTAGAAGTGAGAATTTCACATAGGTCATCTGATGCAATTTCCACTACATTGAGATTAAAGTATAAGAAATTTGAATATATGTCCTTGGCTTTGACACATTCCTCCAATTGTCTCTCAATAGATGATATCTTCAAAGAAATAGATTCTCTAAATTTTGATAATCACTTCAAAATTTGTTCTTTCTCGAGTTCTAATTTCCTAATATCATTGTGAACACCAACCACTTATCCTTCAAAGTCATTAATTTTGTTGGAAGGTTGCTATATCTGGCTTGTTAGAGCTTCTAGCTCACTCAAATTTCCTTCAATCTTATTGTCAAAATCCTTGGTCAACTTATAAGATAAAGTATAGTTAATGTACAATATCTTTCCATCTTATTGACATATCTAAAGTTGGTAGATACAAGTATCAAAACTTAGCAAATCATTCTTGATATTTTGACAAATGGTGCTAAATAGATTAGCATCATGACAAATTTGGGCCTTGGACTCTGCAACATTCAAAAAAATTGTAATTCCTCATCAAAGGACTTTAACATTCTTGTGCCCTTTGTTTGGGATCTACCTCTGTATGGTTGACTACTAGAGTACTGTGTAATCTATCAGTTACCTCCATTAGGGTTCTTTGTAAGATCTTTACCTTTCTATTTTTCTCAATCAATTTTGTCAGAGATGGGATCAAGTCACTTTGATCATCATCATCATTTGCTATGCTAGCAAGAAAAAGTGGAGTACATGAACTAGATGGTTTAGTTTCATCTTCCTTTTGCTTCTCCTCTGCTACCTCCTTAGCTCTTTTCTCTTCTTTCTCTTTCTCCTCTTTTTCTTTTCTTTCATTCTCTTTCTTTTCTTCCTTTCTTCCTCTACTCTTCTTTTCATTTCTTCTTCAAGCAATTTCTACCTAGCTTCTTCAATCTTTCTCTTTTCTGCCTCTAATTTCCTTTTCTCTTCAATTAGTTTCAACTAATCTTGAATAACCTCATCTTGAGATCCAGGCTGATTGAAACTTTCAAAAGGGTTAGTGTCATCAATGTTGATAGTAACATTGGTCTGGTGAATCTGCATAGTGTCACCACTTATTGAAACTTCTGAAGTTTTAGGTGTTGGTGAAGGTGCTCCCTTTGACTGTCATCATCTAACTGATAGCTGCAACTATTTCACTTCTTATTGTATCCTTCTCACCCACCATAAATAGAAATGGTCTCACCCTTTTCCTTAAGTAGGGTGCCAACTTGCTCAACAATTTCTTGACTTCTTCCTCATCATCTCTTTTGCATATAGTCATTAACATGGACTTCCAAAGTTCCATATCCTCTTGCCGAGTTGGTGCTTTCTTCTGTATAATAATATCATAGACGTTCTAATTTACTATACCTTTAATATTCTCAAGTTTTAGATTGTTAGCAATCATATATGTCATAGTAGAGATATCAATTTGATCTTTCTCAATATCATTATATAAATCATAAAATTTGTTCATCTAAATAGAGTTTCCTTCATTTGCAATGGCTAAGTTGATCTTCTTAATCTTTAACTTCCAAGGTTATCTTGCTTTTCCTGCTGAGTGTTTAGAAATAGTAATTTTATCTACCTGTTTAACTTCTTGTTCTTCTTCTTCTTCTTCACTGGATTCTACAATTTTCAACAATGACTTTTGTCTTTTGCCTAGTCTAGTAGCCTATTGCTTGACTCTTTTAGTCTTGTTAGTCAAAAAATTGTACTAATCTTCAAGATTTTCTCTTTGGCTCACATGGTTGTTCAATTGATACTATAGTATATTGAATACTCTATTCTGAAGGAGTTTTTGTAATAGACACACCAAATGGTTGCCCAATTGATAATGGTTGCACATACATTATTCCTTGTTTCATTGTCTTTCTAATTGCCTATGACTCACTTTCTGTCTTTATTCATTATAGTCTCAATATTTTTATGAGATTATTTTTCTAAGGATGCTTGATAAGCTAATTGGGTAATGTCTTCATATGTCCCAAATCTATACTTAGCTTGGTTCTTTTCAGAATTCAACAATAAATTAATATATCCAATTGCTACATCATCACTTAATGCATAGCCTAAGGGATCAAGGAATGTTTCTCAAGGTTCTACTGCTTGAATATGAGTTAAATCTATATCAACCATAACACATATATCATCTTTGAATCTTTCTACAATTGTAGGTGCAATTCTGAATCTCTGTTTCATCTCATTCTAAAATGTTTTCATGATAAAATTTATGCTATTCAAGACTTTGTTTGCTAGATGTCTTCTACATACATCTGTAATCTTTTCCATGGTACATCTCTCACTACTCATAATCTCTATAAATATTAAGTATGGAAATCTCTTAAGTACATGAAAAAATATATGATTGATCAATGATTGGAATCTAAACACACCATTCTTGGTCCTCTTGATTTTCTCTAAGTTTTCAAGGAGTTGTACTCTTAGAATTTCACTTAGGTTAACTTGTTCTTTGTCAACAAAAATTTTATAATTGCATAGATGAATCTTGTTGATAATTCATTAATCTTAGAACTTACAAAAATAGAATATGCAATGGTTCTGCTTAGGAATCTTACATCATATTATTTAGTGGTGCTGATCACCATGACCTTCCCATTATAAACTACCTTACTGTAGCTCTCAACCTTCTTCTTAACTAGTTTCTCACCTATAGGTACACTGCCTTGTTTTCTAAGACTAGTTACCTCATGAATAAGGTCAGTTTAAATGTTAACTACATTGTCTTCCATCCATAATTTTCCATTATGAATTTTACTTAGTGTGATTTGTGTCCCTTCCTCAGTATTAAGTTCATGGTAGAAATGATATTTGACTAAGTCTAACTCTTTCAAATAATCAAATCTGTACTTTAGTGACATATAATGGTTAAAGAAAATTTCCATATCTTTGTTCATATACTCACTCCCAATAGTTTCAAACTTTCTACTAAGATAACTTCCTAAATCTTCCAAATACACTACGTTGTTCAATGTAATCGATAATGTTGAATTAGGGTTTCCTTCTATGGGTTTCATAGAAACAACCTTCAATATTGGTCTCTCCTCATTATAAACATTATAAAAAATTGAAATATCCATGATTCTATCAAATATAAAATTTATCAAAGAAATTCTGTGGAGAAATGACAAAATACCTCATTCTAAAATAGGGTTTAGTTGGAAATCGCCTTGTCAAGTTGCTTCTGAGTGCTCTATGCTTTGGATGTGATTGTAATGAAGTCATAATCAAGTCTATACTCCATTTATTCATTCAATTCAAACTTGCATTAATTGCACACTTTCAAACACAAAAAAGCTATTATTTACATTCTAAAATCAAATGTCTGCTTTAAATCTTTGTTTGATCTTCAAATGCTACTTGAGGTTTACCATAACTTCCTTGCATCATGAAAATGCTCCAAGTAAATTTGCTTAATAAATTTTGCTATAAAAACATATTTTTCATCTTTTGGTATAGAATTAACTTTCTCTATCATAACAGTAACTCTTAATTCCTTCATAACAAGTTTTGGTAAGCTCCAAATTGCTAGCGAGCTTAGCTATAGTTTGAAATTATCTCTATACACCTTTTCCCAACTTCACTACCTTAGTTTGATCTCTACATGAAGTTTCAAATTTTGGTACTGTGAACAAGCTTAATTCAACTTGGTTGAATCAAACTTGATTACTAGCTTCAATCTTCCTATGTATGTATCATGTAAATTTTATTCAAAAATATTAAATCCCTTCACCAATGCCTCATTAAGTTCTTGAAGTTCACTGACTATATTTATTTGATCTTCATTATCTTTTCTAGTTTATGAGTTCCTTTCATGGTTCCTTCTATTATTTTTGACATTTCTTCCATCATTTCTTATGTTTCTTCTATTGTTCCTTCTATATTCATAGTTTCTGTCCATTCTACAATACTTTGTTGTATGTCTAAAGTTGTTGCATAAGCAACATATTGGGGTTCTTCTTCTAGGATTTTGCTGATCAATAGGTTTATGATAATTTTGGGCTATGTGTCCAAAGTTGTTACACTTATAAAACACGATCTGCCTTCTTTCTTAATAAGGTCTTCCTTCTCTCGATGTCCTCTTACTAGATCTTCTTCTATCTATAGGATTATTATTCCTAGACATTCTACTATTCCTATCATTATCATATTTGGGTTTCCTACAATTAATTGCTTTATGACCCATGCCATGATAATTATGAAAATAAAAATCTATAACATGATTAAATGACTTATTTGTACAATCTCTTTTCATATGACCTATTTCATTACATGAAAAAAACTCACCTCTAAATTCATACCTAGTTTCTTTAGGAGATTTAGCTTGCTTTGGTTCATTCAATATCTCAGTTTCCTTACCTTTTCAAAATTCTTTAGGTTTATTAGATGATTTATTAAATTCAATCTTATCATCAAGTTTATCTTTCTAGATCTACTTTCAAGCTTCTTTGCAAACATGTTAAATAAGTAACCAAGACTAGTCTTATCATAAGTAAGCCTTTGTATTGACATTGATTCATGAAGCTTTTCTCTACTAATATAAAGCTTTTCAAGTTGTAGCTTGCACTAATTTAGTTCACCTTTCACAATACTATTGTACTTATGATGTTCTTCATGATCTTCTTTTAATGTTTCAAATTCAAATGTCTTCTTTGCTAGATTCTCTCTAAGATCTAAACTTTCATTCTTCAAATCAAATTCAACTTTACAAGGATCATTCCTGAAAATCAACTTTAGATTGATAATCTTTAATTCATGCTTCAAGATCTTTTGCTCTATTTTTAGTTTTGAATATTCATCATCATCAGTTTTAGATTTAGTAGATTTAGGCTTGGATTTGAGATGTTCAATCTTGTCCTTCAATTGTCCAATGTATACTTTAGGGTCTTCATATATATCTTTTAGGTTATCTCTTTCTTTAGTAAGGAGATAAATTTATTCAAGTGCCTCTTCAAGGTTCTTCATTAATTATTCTATATCCATAGGGATCTTACTCAAGCTGTTAAGCCTCTTCTTAGTAACTGTGCTCTGATACCAATTGTTAGAAATAGGAATTACTAAGTGAGGGGGGAGAGGGTAAATCAATAATCTATAAACTTTAGTCATCAACTAAATATTATTTATTAATTTGACCTATACATAAGAAAGTAAACAACTAATGTTGAATAGTAATAGTAAGCATGCATAAAGATAACTCATAACACCATATTTTGTTAACTAGGGAAACCCTGACCAAAGGGAAAACTTTGGTGGGGATGATATGCACTAGATAATATATTGATATATATGTTCCTTATTAGAGGATGGACCCTATTAAGAGTCAATGGGAAAACTTAGTATAGAGAGTCCCTGTTAGGAGACTTTGAATCCCGGTTAGGAGATTCCAACCTTGTTAGGAGTTGTAGTACAATAGATGCAAGAAGAGCTCACTGCCCAAACATGCACTTCCAATTACAAGAGGAGCTCACTACCCATATAAGTAATTAGTCTTCTAGTATATCAATGTTGTAACTTCTTTCTTGAATGATCTCTGACCTTAGCTTGATCTCAGATCACAAAATCAAGTTCTCACAAAATTTTCTTCACAAGATACAAAAGTTTGCATATCATTTATCATAATACAATTGCACACTTCTTCTCACAAGATATCCTTTGTATAAATATTGTGTATTTTCAAAATTTTTGGCAAGGTTAGATAAGACCATAAGATACTTTTTCAACTTAGAGTAAACATCTAGGATGTTGGCCCTAATTGGTCAAGTAATTATTTTGTAAAAAAAAAAATTCCTTTATCTTTAATTCCACTATTTTATTTCATTGGTAAAACATGAATATCTCTTTTCAATACTATCTGTACTGATGTTCAAGATTATACACATCATCATCAACATGTATACTATCTCCATCTAACTTCACTAATCATAATATGATGTCAGAAATATTCCACATATAAAACAATACACTACTATAAACCAATTTCATACTTAGGCAATTTTCTAGGTACCAAAAGCTAAATATCTTTATTTTTGAGGTTTTCTACGTGTATGTACATCATGTGTTTCCATAAATGACAATAATTACATATCTTCATTAGCCAATTGTCAACACCTCGTACTCTAGAGACTCATTCCCCCAAATGTCTATTGGAGCATCTAGAAGGAAAGGATCAATAGGATTTTTAGAAAAACTGAGCTAAATGTGGAAAATATTACTTCCTTGATGGTTAAGTAGATGAGAGAAAATTTTGAGGTGGTATCTTGGTGAAATCAAGATAGACCTCCCTCCCCTTTGGATTTGCATGTAATCAATGAATGGTACCTTCTCGAGGAGGCCAAAGATTTTGATAACTCTAAAAGAAAGGCTAGAGCTAATACTGAATGCCATCCCCCACCCCCATGTGGATAGATTGAGCTTAACTTTGATGGTGTGACAAAGATGAGAATACAACAGGGTGTGGTATTGTTAGGGATGAAAAAGGAAATTTTTTTTTAGTGTGTGCAAGAAATTTATGTAAGAACTCCTCTAATATGGAGGAGGCCTTGGCTTTGATGTTGTGGATTAAATTTACTGCCCATTTAGGAAGGACCAAGTTGGTTTTCAAAGGGGATTCCAAGCTAACTATTGAAGTTGCCAATCAATGGTTAAAGATGGGTTGGTCACTGTAAGATTTTTTATTGTATGTCAGGATGCACCTTAATAGAATAAGGGTAAGGATAACTACAACATTCATGAAGTAAATTGCATGGCAAAAAAGTTGGTAGGTTTGGGATTGGGAATGATGGGTCTTTGGTGTTTGAGATAGATGGCATCAATCCCTACTAATATTCTCACACTCATTAAGAGTGAAGGACATGTCATTTCTCATGGACCATGATTTTAATAAATCTTTATAGTTGGTAGTATGGCACCCTTTTGGACTCCTTGAAGGGTGGAAAATTTAAGTGGTTGATAATTATGACGGGAAACCATCATATCACTTGTACACTTTTATGAAAACTTCCCAAAAATGATCATAAAAAGATTTTGGGTAGAAAGACTAAGTGAGAAAGGGGTTGATCATTTATTGATGGGCACAATATCTTACTGTGATATGATTGCATCAACTCCCAAAAATACCACATTTATGAGAAAATTTTGTTTGTCTTTATATTTCATGTGTTGACATATTATTATTCTACTTTGTATAGTGGTTGAAATTATAGTTATGACAAATGACCTTTCTAGAAGAACTATTTCTATAAACTCATCACCACTTTAATTCCTAAGGTTAGCTTACTCTATAAAACCAAAACCACCATTATTAGAGGTATTTCTAAAAATTCCAAGCTGGAAGATCTCAAGGAATTAGAGGTCTTGGTTGACATGGGTGGCGATTTAGAAAATATTAAGCCTAGGAATATAAAACAAGAGTGGTGTGATATGGTGTGTACATGAATCTACATTATTGAGGGTAGTATAATTTTCTATATCAAGGCCATGGAAGGAAACAAAGAGCTATTTCCCATGCAACTGGCTAACACTTGGCAATAACAATGTGTTACCATTGGTGGCATCATGTTTGAGATTGACAAGTCATAGCTTAGGCTACAAGTTTTTCCATGAAGGGAAAGAATTGGAGAAGGGTTACTAAGAAAGTAGATGAAACTAGTATGAATCAATTCTTCAAAGAAGGTGAGGTGTGAGTCCATTTCTGTAGTGGTTTTAGTAGAGATAACTTACTGAGTCCGTGGAGTGATGTCTACTACCTGATAATGAAATTAGTTTCTCTAGAAGGGAGACACAAAGTAAGTTATTATTATAACTTCCCTTTTCTAAATCATTTTTTATTATCATGACAAAATTTGTATCCATTTATTCTTATTAAGGGATTTAGAGGATTCAGTTATGGATGTGAGGAAGTGTATGACAGAGGGCGAAAATTACAACATCCTTTACTAGGGTTTGATTTTTAGATTGTATATATTCCAAACAACTATGTCTCTACCTAGGAACATTATGCTAATGCAAGTCCCTACACCTAACACTTCTCCTTTGGTTGTTGCTACTTTCATACCAAGTTTTCTTGCTACGTCTCAAGCTTCCCCTTTGTCTAGCAATAAGAAAGCTACGGGCCCTCACATGGAATCTTTTTCAAAATCCAACCCTAAGCTAGAGTTGGACCTTGGAAATATTAATAGTAAGTCAATAGGAGGTCAAAGGAGATCCCACCACTTTCTTAATAACCTAGGCAAAAGAAACAAATAAAAAAATAATAAAGCATTGAGAAGGCAGACTTGGACTTTGAGTCCAATGATAGTGAGGAAAAATAGAACAACTTCACCATAAATAAAAGGTTAGAGGATTAAAAAAATTAAGGAGGATGTTAAAAAATTGAATAATTCCCATGCTAATAATGAAGAAGCCTTAGAAACCTTATCATGCCTTTGCTACTTTTAGCATTTGAACTATGGATTTGACTACCAAGAAAGAAACTATGAACTCCCCTTTGAATGCTACCTCCCCTTTAAGGAAACAAACACAAGAACTCCTTGTTAGCCCCAACCTCCCTCTTGCATCCCTTGTTCATTCCCCCCCCACCTCCCACTTTTCCCCCCAGTCATCCCCCACCCCACCCCACTATCAAAAGAATCCACCCCCCCTAGTTTAGAAATTATCAAAAGAATCCATCTTTCTTGCAGGTGGAAGTGAACTTGAGAAATTTTCGTATCAAGTTGGAGAAATAGAAGGATCAACTGATCAAGCTAGAGTCCCATTTCATGACCTTGGTTGATTTTAGCACTAAGGTCATGCATGCTCCTACAACTACCCTCTAGCTCCTACAACATAAGAAGGAGAATGGGGAACATAAAGAGGACGATGATGTTGGGAATCCATACTAGTTCTTGGAAAATGATTAGATGGATGTGCTTCTATCTAAGTCCAACCAGGAGGAGAAAAAAAATTGAGGACTTTTCCTCTTTCTGTTTCTTTAATTTTATTTATGTTATATTATTTTTCTATTCTTTAAACTCTCAATCCTTGTATGGCTAGATTTGGAATAATCTCATTATGGTTTTAATGGTTGTTATTACAAACCTCCTAGATACTATGATTAGTTTAATTATTAGCTTAGAGAGAATGATTTTCCTTTGTTCTATTTGTAGGACCTGTTTTAATAATAAGTTGGTGGTTCATTGCTATGTTTATAATATTAATTATGGGTGTATAGTCTACTAACTATGGGTCTATGAGATGTGATTCTGTTGATAGTGACTCCGTCACTATGTCTATTTTCTTTTAGTCAATCATCCAATTCTGAATTTTAATATAAAAAACATGATCTAATACTTTGGTGTTGTTCCTATGAATTTTTTTCATAGTGGGGGAAAGGAAAAAGTAGGATGATGGGAAGAGGGAAAAAAGTAGTTAGGCATAGAGCATTTTATTGAAAGAATTTTAGGTTTTATATATCAATTTTGTATCATGAACTGTAGAAATTTATAATAGTGTTAAAAATAGTACATATTGTATCCATTTATATAATCCTTTAACCTTTATATCTAGTTTTATCATTCATTAGAAATTACTAGCTTCCACAAGGTAATTGTTAGTATTTAGTTATGGTTCTATTTGAGCAAGTGAGATTTAATGTTTGATTTTTTAAAATTATATTATGCCCAACTTTGCCTATTTTAGTCAAGTGACTACTTGGTAAAGAAATTCTTCTAGAGTAGATTTGTTTTTTTAAAACTCTTTATGCTGGAACCCTTTTGATTCAACACCTTTGAAATAGACCATTTAAGAAGAAGAAACTCTTGAATAGTGAATAAAATATGGGTTATATTTTAAGATGGCTAAATCAAATATATATATATATATATAATATTGGCAAAACATTTCAAAATATAGTATAAGGAATATTTTTCTGCCGCTATCCTTATTATCTTCCATATTACTTGATATCAATTTCATTGTTAGCATCTAACAAGAAATGTAACAAGTTTCACAAAAAATGACTTAAATGAAATATTTGTTTGAATAAGAAATACATTAAAATTTTCTTAAAGATATCAATTTTTTTTTTGAACCCAAATAAACAAAGAAAAAATTACAAGCCTTGAATTCTACAAAATTGAATTGTGAAGAATGAATGTTGATAGTGTGAATTAGGCCAAGTAAACCAATTTAGATGTAAGGAAAATGGTGGAGTATGATAAAAAAATCTCAACTAAAATCAATTTTCTTTAAAAAATAATCATTATCAGTTTGAAATAAGATTAATATTAGTTCCTAGTCAAGGCAAGAAACTACCGTGGAGGCTCATAGTTAAACCATTTTAAATCTTCTATCCTTCAACAATCAAATTCTTAGGTTTCTTTATTTTATTTCTAGTTCTAAAATTTTTAAAGTGCAACTTGTAAATTATTTTCTTAGAATACTGATATGAAGTATTTTGGGAGCCTATGATTGATTGGTTTTGCAGAGGGTGGGTAGACCCCAATGTAAGAGAAGGCACATCCTTCCAAGATCTGTTCCATCATTTGCAAGGAAACTTATGTGATTCTTGATGAGTACATATTGACAACATCCTATTGCTAGATTTCTCTACCATTGTCTAAAACAAGATTAATAGCTTTTAAAGGTTTCTCAACATGCTACTATAACATGGATGTTTCTTGACAATGCACTTGTCTTAGCTTGTAATAGCTTGTTCTAGTCCTTATTAGCCTTATATTTGTGCATCTTTTATATTCTGCTATTGCGATTACCTTCACTTCCTCATTGCATATGCAAACATGGTGGAACACAAAGCATTATGGCTTGCTACATGAGGTTTTGGTTTGAGGCTCATTTGTAGTTGCCTCATCTCTAGACCTTCCTCTAGGCTTCTCTTTCCCTAGTGCTAAGCCTATGATCCCTTCTTTCTTGCTGGGATGGAGATAGTTTTCTATATTTCTTTCCTTGGGCCATGGAGGTGTGAGGCCACTAGGGTCTCTGGGTTGTATAAATGCCTATTGTTAGTCTTGTGATTAAGTTCCATGGTACACAGAGTATATTGACTCTTATTGTTTATGTTTTTTTGGTTTGTGTTCTTGGTTATAGTCTTTCAGACAACATGCATTCTAGCTTCTATGATATCCCTAGCTATGAGCTCTTAGTTGTGAATCTCCTTGTAGCTCATCCCTAGTTGCGTGTTCATTTTGGGAGTGTCAAAATTATGTGCTTGTTGAGGGTTGCTATCAAAGGAACAAAGTTGTGAGCTTTCTCTTGTGGCCTAGATGAAGATTAAGGTTTATGATCCGCTGGGCACTATAACTCTACTCCAAACTAAAAAAGTGTTGTTTGAAGATGCCAATGATGGCTCTAAAGATACTTCATGGAGTTTGAGAATTTTGAAGTGGGAGCTTGTTTCTAGCCACCCTCATTAGATATGGAGAGGGTATTTAGAGGTAAATTTTCTATTTAGTAGCAGATTTGATATAGTTGGGATCTTAGCCTGGTTTTGCCCATGTTTGGCTCCTTATTGTTTTCAGCTAGCTACTTGCTAGTGCATTTGATCCCTTGATTTGACTATTTATTTTTCTAAAATTTTAAGTTTTTGTGACAACACTTTCTTTGAATCAATTACATTTCCATTTTAATTAAGGTGTAGCTTCTACCAATGAAGTCTCATGGATGCCATGTAAACTTTATTATTGGCCTCTTCAAATTAAGGTCCTATTTCTTTCTTTACCTTTGTGTAAATCTTTGGTTTCTTTGTTCGATGGATAAATTTCATTAGGGCATCAGTTATCTAAATTTAAAAAAATAGGAAAGCCAATACAAGTACATAGTGGCAACATATTTACATGGATTCTTTTACATGACTTGGGATGAATTCCTAGGCCCATTCTTGCAGCTTGGGGTTGATTTCTACCCACCCAAATTTCCTAATTACCTACACTAAAGCTTTTTTAAACCAAAAGAAAAAGCTTTGGAGTAAAAATTCCTTGGGGATATGTTCCCATTTCAATTTCCTCTAGTATGCAAATTACATTGTCATAAATCTCGATAGTATACATCATGTGATCTCTAACTTGCGCTTGTTATTTATGTGATGCCCATTAATTTACAAGCTACATAGTGTAGTGTGTAATGCATGTCCCTATGATGGTATTTTTCCAAAAGAATATCTTCTTAACATGTGTTCTTAAATATGCCTGCCTCTGTGCAATACGAAGTTGAGCCTAGGTTAATCTCTTACAAGTTCAACTACTAGGACTATGTGCCTCTTACTATAGTATTAGGTCAAATGTACTCATTTTAATTTTTAATGCTGCATAATGTCACTTCCTATTTAGCTGTAAATTGGCAGCACAATTATTGGTTAAGCAAGGATCAATCATATAAGTTAGAAGTCCTTGCATGTAGAGATGGTATGAATACTATTGATCCACATGGCGAGCATTTTAAAGCATGTTGACAATATATTTAACAAGCACAAAATTACCTCGTATCAACGGTTAAAACTCAAAACTCAATAGTCATTAAGATATGCTCACCAACAAAATATGTCTTACCTATGAAATTAGCTTCAACTGAAGCACCAAATTTTTTTTCTACAATGAATTCCTTGAATTTCAATCCAGTAATCTGATTTAAAAATGATGGAGCCCTATATTTTGATGTGCTTTCATATGATATTGAACATTTGTAGGTACTAAGATTTGGGCATGCATGTTTATGAATTTACTGTAAATGTCTGAACCCATTTATGAAAGACCCTATGAACACCTTAATGTTTTATGATCCATGACATAGAATAGAGAAATCTTAAAAGATTTAAAGCTTCTCTAGTTTTAAATGTCATTTTTTCATAACTTTATAGTCAATGCTTCTATGTTTTAGCATCTAAAAGTATCAGAAACATGTAGGTTAAGATTTCTGAAAATGGATTAATGGATGATTAAAGCTTTCTCATTTTGTAAGTATTCCAAATCTTGGAGACTTTATTACTTAAACCATTTAACTCTAAAAGCTTACACATCCTTTGTAGACATCGTTATGCCTCTTTAGAAAAGAATGAGTTTTTCTTAGTTTCTATCCTACTAAATAATCCTTTGCAACATTAACATTTCCAATTATTATTTGTGAAAGATATGTATTATTCCTAGAATAATGACTATGGTAAACTAATATGTTGGCATGGTATAGATAGAAATGTTCAATGCAATAGGTTAAGTTTTATATTGATTATTTGTCCTGACTCTATATTTAGTTAGGATTTCTACATGTATCATATTTTTAGCTTTTAGGAAGCACATGTATTCTACTTCCTCCAGCTGTGTATATTGCACTAAGGATAATAAGGATTAAAAATAGGATTTCCAATGAGATGTGTCTTTTGACTACCTCCATGTCATTAATTTCTTTATTTTAAACTATTTCAAAGATGTTATGAAATAGTATAGATGCTATTATAATTTATGTTACAAGATTTAATATCTTTATTAACACTCTTTCGTTACTTATTTTTCTTAACTGCCTTATTACCATATTTTTGTAATATGATTTCCTCTAAGATTCAAGAAGCTTTCGTGATCAAAAAGTATAAATTAATCCTTATTTTTATTTTATAGTTTGACCGTGTCTTAGTCCCACTTCCCTAATCTTCCAAATCTGCCTCCTGCCCAACACTTGGCAGGAACTATGTTGCATTGCAACTCTTTTTTTTATAAGACTAATCTATTTGAAGGAACCAAATTTCAGTTATGGTGAAACAAGAAGAAGCAATGTGGAGGTGAAAATAATGAAAAGAAATTTTAAAGACACCATTCAATAAGGGAGTCATGTCATATAGTTCTAAGATTGAAAAATAAATAAAAGATTACATAATTGATTAAAAGTATACAAATTGAAGAGAAAACAAAAAATTTTTAATAAGGAGGTTGGGAGATGGATGTAATCTATCTATCATTGAAATGATGGTAGTTGTCACTTGGCCAATCTACCATATTCACAGTGCAAAACAACAAAATTAAATTTAGTAATCTTATATAAGATTTGGGAATTTGTGTAAAGTTGTGTAGTCAATTGTGTGATTTTATCTCATCCTACCAGTTCATCTTTGAATAACTATAAAATTTTAGTACATATATTTCTATTGATCAACATTTGAATGTTAAAGTTTTAAAGATATGCTTACAACCTTTAGAAATCCATTAAACAAGACATTGACTATTAAAATCTATTTGTCTTATTTCCTTTGGGGTGTTATTTTTTCTTCTATGAGTATGCACTAGAAGCTTTTCTTGCCTAAAATATCACTTTTTTGTAATATGGAAAATAAATTCTAAGCTGGCTTAATTTTTTCATTAAACAATACATTGAATATGAAATTCTATTTGTCTTATTTCCTTTGGGGTGTTGTTTTTTCTTTTATGAGTATGTGCTAGAAGCTTTTCTTGCATAAAATATCACTTTGTTGTAATATGGAAAAAATAAATTCTAATCTGACCTAATTTGTTAGTTCACTACTTGAGAAATAATCAATTTGTGATTTGAATGAACTATTGTTGTTTCTTACAAGTTTACATTTAGTATTGGATCCTACATGTTATTTATCTATCTATGAAAATGTTAGATACATTTATTTTTATTATTTTAAAAATTTATAGAAAAGTTCAATGTTAGATATACTCTAAGACCAAGCTAGCTTATTTGGGTGGATGTATTCATAATGATGTTATATTTGGAAATTTTGACTTGGGATGTATTGAGTAGCACAATTTGGTCACTCCCTAAAATTTTCTTGGTTAGTCCTCTTCAATGCCAGGCTGAGTATCTTTCATGTTAGGAAGGATTCCAAGGAAGCTTAGAAGCTTTGTGTAGGGTGGTAAGGTACTCCTACAATATTCTCGCCCCCTTGTATTCTTGGACAGGTTTTGGAGCCTCTGCCATTTTAGTCGATAGGTTTAGAACATCTTTCTATTCTAGTAACTAGTTTATGGTCTCTTTTAGAAATTTTCATTTTATCTTCTATCTTCATACTGGTACATATATATGTATTTCTTCAAATTTAATGACAATTAAAATTATTGTTCACTAGTCAATATTCAAATGACCTTGACTCTTATAGACTTTCCACATTTTATGGAGATTGTTGATGTGACACTTGTTTGTTAGGTCAGCCCATATAGATTTTTATTTATGCTGTTCATAATATTTCCCCTTTCATATTCCCCAAATGCTCATATTTATAACCTTTTCATTTTTGATATCAAGAAATCAAGGTTTCTTCTACCATTGACAATCTCCAACATAACCATGCCACAACCCTAGTCATCAGAGGCAAGATCAATATTAAATATCTTTGAGAAAGTAATTATTTCACATGTCTATAGAGAAGCCAATTCTTGTGCACATTATATTGCCAACCTAGGAGTATAGGCTAAGGGAAAGATATCATGGCAAGGTAATCTTATAAAAGATTTTATTTTAAAGGAAAATATTTATGAGGACAAGACATGTTTCCCTGTTGAAAATTTAAAAAGGTATGATGAATACATCAAGCCAATACAATAGTCATTATAATTTAATTTGGTGGACTCAGAGCATTAAGAGCTATGATTATAGACATTCTTTCTAGTTTGTTTTTGCTATTTTTCTTCTTTATTATGATATTTCATAAAGTCATCTAGGGTTTGAAGGCAAGAAGACTACTATAAGAATCATGGGTGTCGAGCCAAAACGATAGGAACCTAGTAGTCATGATGAATATAAGGATGGACCACAGGTTTGGGATCAACATGTGAAGGGAGGTGTGATTCGTTATCTTGAATGATTCCATGACTTTGAACCCAAGGCAATGATGAATTTTTTTAAGGGATGGAAGGAGTATAATATCACCATGTATGAGGTTTTCTTTCCACTCAACACCTAGTTTATCTCTAAAACTTCTAGTTTGTCGAATGATGGAAACAAATGTTTTATGGAAAGAAAAACTGTGAAAGAGGCACTAAAGAAATTCTTAAAGGATAAAATGGAGAAGAAGGCTCTGGTAAGGGTGTGTAGCTCTTGTTGATTGATGGAAGTATGAACAGGATAACAAGATACAAAGAGGGAAGAGGGGTGAATCAGAATCTTAAGCACTTTACTTTTCAATAATTTATTCACACATTCAATAGTTGTCTTGTGCATGTAAAACTTGTAAGTGTAAACTTCTTGTAACATGTAAATCTAATCTATCACATGTATGAAAATATACACATAAAATAATGTTTGTTACCCAAAAATCCTCCAAGATGAAGGTAAAATTGGGGTGGAGATGACACACACAAACCTTCACTATTGTAGTAATAAAGTTAACCTATTAGGGTTACAATGTTTGATCATAATATATGATCTACCTTGTGAGGAGTCTGCACTATTAAAAGCATTTGAGACTGCTAGGTCTCACCTTGTTAGAGGATTTAACAAGTCTACAATAAAGAAAGGACTCTGTTAGGAGATTTACAAAGATATGTTAAGACCACTCTATTAAGAGATTTACCCTAATTCAAGTTGATTAAAGCTGATTCAGTACCTAACTCTTGATATGCTCTGTAAGTTGATTTTGAGTCTTCTCTTTGAAAACTAATCCTCTCTTCTGATCTAATGAAGCTTTTCTTCCCCTTCACTACTCTGAATAGGTCACTTACTCTGCTATGAGATAACAAAACACTTCCACTAACTTCTGACCTAATCTTGATCCTTCACTTCATCATTCACATATCACTTTTCATCTTCATACAATCTTACTTTGATATAGGCTCCTTTTCCTCAATCTAGGTTAAAATATTCTCTATTTAAAGAGTTTCATAAAGAGTTTTCTAGATGCTTCCATACTCTACCTCTTCATCTGAATCATTGGTCACAAAACATAGGGATCTGTGATCCATGTCATAAACACGTAAAACTCTCTATAACAACCTTTACAAATATTTAATGTTTCTTCCATGTTATCTTGAAAAAAATTCACCTCAAAGCTTGTATCATTTCTAACTTTTATGTATATTCTACATTGCTTGACACTCACTATTTTCTCATACTCGACATTGTTGATGCTTAGTTTGTATTGTACTCGGTACATACTATATAACTCAAAACTTATATGCTTGAACTACTTGATAGGTGTTGAGCTTGTCTTGTATAAAAAATACTCGACAACCACAAACTTACTCAGCTCATAAAGAGCTCGGTACACATATACTTATGTACATGACTCAACCTATATAGAGTAGTTTAGTCACAGTGATGATCGTCTGACGCTGCCTAGAAAATGACTAAGCATTTGACACTAATAGAAAAAAATAGTTAGAGATACCAAAAAATCTTTGTCTAACAATAAAATTAAACCATTATGGCATTGTGTTCAAAGTTGTCTTAGGGCTTGTTTGACCTAGATAGTAGGAAGAAGTGGGTGCATTGTTTTAATTTTGTGTTCTTAAATCATTTCTAGCATGGAGATAGAATTTTGTTTCCCTACTTATTATGAATTCCTTAAATAGGAGTGTGGCTAGTAATAGGAAGAAATCCTCCCAACCTATCCTTCTTTTTGCTGAATACTCCAAAGCTAGAAACCCTCTAGTGAGTTGTAAAATGAAACTTGAAAGTGGGTGAAGGAGCAAAAGGAAAACTTCTTCCAGTAAAAAGAAAAAAGAAGTGGAGAGTGAGAATTATGGAATGGATATAGGTGATTAGGAAGAATCTATGGACACTTAGGAGGATAGGATCTTTTAAGATCTTTAGGGTGAAGAAGGTGAAGGGATGGAAATAGGGGAAGAAAGCGATGATTCCCCTCATGTCAAAAGAATTAAAAAATCCTCTATCTCACCTAAAGACACAAAGACCTCTAAAGGGGAAAACAAGGATAATTTGTCTTAGGTTGTTGGAAAAGTTAAGAAGATTGAGAGGACAGAATCTTCTACTAGGAACATTGTTGGGTATTCGGTGTTAGAGTCTAAAGAGGAGCCTAAGAAGAAAAATACAAAGGAAAAAAAAAGACATTATTTTCATTCCTAACAAGGGTAATCTAAACAACATTTTTAGGGTTAAGGATAAAGTAGAGGCATTGATTTTTTTTTATAGTTGGGTTATCAATTAAATTAATGTCATGAAAGATGCAGTTAAAAAAATGGATAAAGACTTGTATAAAGAAATTGAGGCCAAGAGAAGGCTTGAAGAAGGTATCCTAAGGAAAATATAGGAACTAGAGAAAGTCATTAGGGACAGTGACTTCAAAATTCAAGGGCTAGTTCAAAAGATGATTATTAATAAAGGTAAATTGGACACAAAGGGCATTGAACTCAAGTTGGACTTGACTGAAGAGGACAAAGGACATCAAGAGGAAGTAATGGGTCTTGGTAAAAGAATAAGGGGTAAGCTAAGTAGGAACAAATAGACTACAACACTGAAGGACACGAAGGAGGACCAAGAGGTAGCTAAGATCTAGGTGGCCAAGCTCCTTAAGGAGTTGGCTAAGCTTTGGTTCTCTATTTGTTTTTAGTATTTTACTTTTACTGGTCTAGTTTGTTTGCTAGTTTTTTTCTCTTTTGTGCTAGTCTCTAGTTTTAGGATGCTCAAAATTTCAAAGTTTTATCTTTTTCCAGCATAGTTGTAATTTAGGACTTTATTGTTTAAACTTTGTATTATGATATTATTGGGTTTTGAGCCCCTGTAATATGAACTTTTACCCTAATCCAAAACTCTAGTCATCAGAGTTGGATGTAATGATAAAGTGGCAACCTATTAGCCACTTTAAGTATTGACCATTAATGTCACCTATAAACAATGCATTCTAGGTATTCATTAGTGTTGGGTGTAATGGTAATAGTGCACTACCCTTGAGCCACCTAAACCAACCGTCTCCACAAAAAATTGTACAACATTGCAGTTATCTAAAAGAAAACTAAATTGTAGCTCCAAAGGTATACTCACGGTGGCAGGTAATTTTACAAATAGATACTTAGGATTATGTAAAAAAAATATCCACCTCAATAATTAGGCAATGACTATTGTTGTAACTACCAACATAACTTTTTATAAATATTAACTAACATTATTGCTTATTTTGGTATTTGTGTTGAATAAAGAAGCACAAAGAAATAAGTATTTGTGATGAATACATAAGAGTAATTTAATAAATTAATTAACAATGTATACACATATGATAGTGTTGGCATTATGTTGTATTTGTCATTAGTGACAACACTTATTCAATTTTGTATCATTACTGAGCTCATCACTCAGTCTACAATTTATACCGAGCATTCAGTTGTTGCCAAGTAAGTTCATTAGTTAAGTAGTTCACACCAAGAATTCTTGAAGCTACTGAGTGAATATAGATAGTGTGCAGTCCAACAATGTTCACCAAGTAGATAGTGGTCACCAAGCTTCTTAGTGTCTACCGATTCATTAGTTTGTGTGATGAGAAGCTAGTATCTATCGAGTGATGGATGTGTAATGTTTATCGAGTGAAAGCAAGGTAAATGAAGGATTTAGTATGATCTACCGAGTAACACTATATCTATCAAGTCTCCAATGGTTACCGAGTTTGAAGCTACATTATGTGATTAGTATGGACTGAGCTCCTACTTCTACTAAGTGTATGACAATGTTGAGTAATGCAATGGATGCTGTGTATCAAAAGTTTATAGAGTCAACTTACAGAACCCGTGTTTCTACTATTTGGTCGAATCAGGAATACTTTTTTTACTTGTGTTTTAGCTGACCTTGCAATTGTAAATATTGGAATGGTATATATGTAATATATTGTATCATTTGCAATATATTTATGTATGCATGAGTATATCAATGCATGGATATGTGATATTTTGAGAAGAGTGAATGCGAATCAGCAGTAGAGCAGAGTATACAACAAAGTCTACAAGGAGCAATAAAAACATATCTATCAAAAGAGGTGATCTTTACTTCAAGGATCTAATCAGCAATCAAGTTGTAAGTCAGATCCAATGTTTCATCCTAACAAGTTTTCTAAATCCTTTAACATGGTAGACTTGATAGTCTTTGTTTAAATCTCTTAACAAAGTGCATACTTCATTGTATGTTTGTAATACCTCTAACAAGGTGGATCTAGCAGTCCAAATTGCTCTTAACAGGGCAGATCATCAGAAGTGGTCAATGTAAGCTCTAACAAGCTAACTTTATACTATAGTAGTGAAGTTTGTGGGTATCATCCCCACCCCAATTTTTCTTTCTATTTGGAAGGTTTTTGGGTCACCAAAATACTGTGTTCATGTGTAATGAATGTTTATCTTTCTCATGCATGTAGTATATTAGATGAATTAATGATGAATGGACTAAGTTCTAAATTAATTAAAAGTTCTTGAGGTTACTGATTCATCCCTCCCCTCTCAGTAACCTAGCTAGTCTTGATTATTTCCAACAATTGGTATCAGAGCTTTGTGGTTCTTAGGATAAAGTTTGATAGCTTGAGCAAAGATCAAGGACAATGGAGATATTTAGACTTGACAAAGCTATTGATAATGAGAAGCTAGATCTAGAGATGGCCATAGCTCAACTCAAGGAAGCAAAAGAGCATCTTTCCCAATCCCTGAAAAGAAGGAAGGAACTTGCAAAACAAATAAATGACCACCAATATGTTGAAGAAAAGATTAAAGACTTTTTCCCTTTAAGTAGTTTAGATGAAGTAAATGAGGTAATCAAAGAACTCCTAGATAAGAATGGCTCTCTGCAAGAAGAGGTAAGAAAATTGAAAAGAGAACATGAAATTTAGTTAATAAGAATGTGTGAAACCTTGGAACAAAGGAATAAGGCAAGTGAAGACTTGGAGGCAAGGAACAATGCAAATCAAAATCAATCCCTCTAGCAAGAAAATATTATCAATCAACACTCCAATGCAAATGAGGAAATCATGAATTTGAGATCTGAAAATGAAAGTGTAAGGAATGATTTAATCACTGAAAGATAGATCAATGAAAGATTGAAAGCTAATCTAATTTCTAAAAAGAAAATCAATGAAAGAATAATGAAATCCCAAGCAAACATGGATCAATTGAATCATCAAAGTGAACAGAATCTCTATAGGAAAAAAGGTAAAGTAGGACTTGGATACAAAGAAGAAGGCAAATATTCCAAACAAGGTCCCTAAAGGAATCAAAGACCTACTTGCAATCACTATGGTAAGTTAGGTCATACATCAAACAAATGTTGGAGCAATGGAAAGGCAAAATTCAATGGAAAATGCTATAATTGTAGTCAACATGGTCATAGAGCTAATGAATGCAAGGAGAAACCAAAATTTGAAGATAAATGTCAAAAATGCAAGAAACAAGGTCACAAGGCATCTGAATGTAGATCCAAACCATTCAATCTAGCTGAACAATTTTTCAAGGCAATATTTGGTTGAGACTACAATACTTGGTGTAGATGTCATTATTGTGGAGAATATGGACACATTGGCATAAACTGTGCTAGGCATCACTTGAGAAAGAAGGATACAATAGTAAGATGTTATACATGCAATGAACTTGGTCATATAGCTAAGAACTACATGAATATAGGAAGAGTTGAAGATGAGAAGAAAGGTAAAGCTGATTACATCAAGAAGCAGATGAGATACCAGTGGATTTCCGAATCTACTAATAAAGCTAGTTCAAATGATGGCCATGTCACTCAAGAATTGGGTGACTCCACCATTTCCAATTAGATTCTTAAAGGAGAAACTAGAACTATATCTTCAAGTCATATCTTGAGAAATTCCAAATGAAAGAAAGCAGAAGATCCAAATTAGTATTTTAGATACAAAGGGATCATAAGAAATTTGATCATACCAAGCAAGGTTGGTCATAGACTCAACCGAGCTAGGTTAGGAGTAATAAAAGTTTTGTTTAGATGTTGAGTCACAAGCTTCTACCAAGCATAGTGAGTGGATGATAGTTTTTCATGCACTAAATCATTATGGTACCAAGAATTAATGAAGAATTCTCATCAAAAAGGGAAAAATTTGACTTCTTCACCGCGACTTCAATATACATACAACAAAGCAATTTCTTGGTGCATCCAAGAAATCTTGAGTGAATTTTCAATGAAGAATTCATTCAAAAAATCTCTCTCATTTACCAAGTAACCATGGCGTCTGGAAGCAGTAGTAGAAACAAGGCAAAAATAGGATCTGAGATTTTGGTAAAAGGTGTGGAATGGAAAGCGCCAAAATGCAAGTTAGTACCAACAGTTGCAGAGTCACTAGACCCTAATGGAGCTCAATCACAAATCCCTCCAAAGGTACTTTTAATTAATGACATTCACACTCATTTTAAGTGTTTTGTTCAAGAGATTGAAACCCTAGAGATGGATAGTGCCCTAGGAGAAATGTGTATTGGTGGTTCGTTAAAACTTGAGCATAAGCATCTAGAAACCAAAGGATTAACCCACATCCCGCATATGCCAAGGAGCTTTTAGGGTATATTCTTATTTGTGTGCATAATGGTCAATTGTGGTTAGAACAACCAGTGTTGATCATGAAGAAAATGATACATAAGATCACGGGTCTCCCCATGTTGAGAAAAACCAAAACTACAAAAACCCTAGGTCAAGAAGAACTTTAAAAGAAAACCCTAGCTGAATGGGATGGTAGAGGTCTGAAGATTAACACTATTTCTAACGTTGAATTAAGATTTGGAATTCATGTCATTGCACACAAGATTTATAGCTCCAATAATTTGAACAATGTGTCATGTGAGGTAGTTGATTTGGCATATAAGGTTGTGAAGAAGAACTTGGACTTTGATCTGTCAGAGTTATTATTGAATTAGCTAAATAAAAACACGGACAACATCAAAACATCAAAGAACACCTTCAAATTTGGTTCTTTGTTAACATGTCTTTTCTTTTATGTTCAAAAGTTTTTCCCATCAAAAGGTTCTATTGTATGGAGCAAATATATTCCTATTTTGTATCAGATTAATGAAGTTATAGAAAAAATGGGTGAAAATTTTGATAGCATTATGGATAATTACTTTGAAGCTTTCAAGAAGAATATGAACAACAGGTTCAGGATTCCTCCCAAACTTGTTGAAGACTAAAAAGATGATGTATGTTTTATGGTTGACTATGATAGAGTGTATATTAAAACAGTCAAGCCTAGAATTGCATCGGTGAAACCTCTTCCATACGAGGTTAACATTGATGAAACTAGAGATATCATTGAAGCACTGGTAAATGAGCCATTAGATCCTAAGCAACCTATTTTTGGAACCTATAAAGTGGCCAAAGCTATAATTGAGCTTGAAATCAAGCTACCCTAGGCAATAAGCAAAGGCAAGAGGAAGGTAGCCAAGTTCAAATTGCAAGTACCCCTCTTATGTTTACCAAGGGAAAAGGAGAGGATGAAGAAGAATAGGAAGAAGAAGAAGAGTAGGAATCTAAAAAGGAGGCAGAGCTTATAAAAAAGAAGGGCAGGGTAATCATTACCAAGCCACCCAAGGCCTCCACAATAGTATTCACAAGGAGATCTAAAAGGAAAGGATATAGTGAAATTGTGCTTGTTAAGCCTCCTCCCACATTTCAAGAAAGACTCAATCAATTGAGAGTAGGTGCTAGAATCAATAACTTCAAAGCACTCAAGTATGAATCTAGAACTCCAACAGAACAAAAGGAAGTTGAAGATCTAATCATGGATAAACTAGAAAGATGGAAATTCTATCCTGATGAGTTTGCTTCACAAATACCTATAGTATTAGTAGACAAAGTCAAGTTTAGGTGGCAATTAGTTGAATAGATAGCTAAAGACATATTTGACCAATCCTTGAGAAAATTGCTAGCAAATATTTTAAATGCAGAGGTTAAGGCAACAATGAAAAAGAATGAAGAGAAAATGATGATGAGATTTCATACTTGTCTAATTTTGATCAAGGAAATTAAACATGTGGTCAAGGATGCCACATCTATGTGAGAAAACATTTATCATCTACACAAGCCCAATGAAGATCTAATAGAGATCAATGATGATGACAGTGACAATGAAGAAGAGGATAACACACCAAGTGTCACTTTTGATGTTGAAGATTATCAGGTACTAAAGGATGATGATGAAGAGAAAGAGGAAGAGGCTGAAGAGGAAGAAAAGGAAGGAGATGAAGAAAGTGATCCAATGAGAATAGTAGCACAAGTTATAGCCTCCCTTCCTCATTCTCCACCTAAGACTGACATCATCAGGTTTGGAGACAGCTTCAACAAATGTGATAGCATCTACAATAGACACATCATCTGTTCAGTCACTATTTGCCACCTCTCAGCTCTAGGTATCTGTAATGGAAGTGTCTACCACTTCATCTACCAAGCTGCAACCCTCTTCATTAGCTCCTAAGTCATCTATTTCAGTAGTGTGTGAAGCATCTAGTTCTACAATTTTGTCAACTTCATTAGCAACATGCACAATAAGTTTACCATCATGTTCTACAATTTTGACTACTATAGCTTTGATAGCACCAACTTTTGTTCTAGTTAGTTCTTCTATTGTAAGTACTCTAGTTTGTGATCCAAATATTATTACTTCAATTTTGGATTGTACATTAGTTTTGGATTCAATTACCACTTCTTTCAGTTTTCCTTCAGTTGGACCTATTCAAGTTTTTTCTGGAAGTCTAACTATTTCTACAATTGTTTCTATTTCTAAGTCCAAGATAGTAAGGTCAGAAATAGAACCAAGAACACATCTAAAACTTCTACTTACTGGTAAGGAAATTAACAATGACATTGATTTGGACAAAGAAATTGTAATTCCCAAGTTGGATCTGGATACTGCTAGAGTTGATGCAATGAGATTGGTTAGTCAACTTTTGGAACAAAAGGCAAGGCAGAAGCAGCTAAGAGTTGAAAGAGATAGAGAATTTAAGATAATTGAGAATGCTAAGAATACAATTATAGAGGCTATAGGTGTTGATGTGGATTCATTTAGACACATTTTGTTACAATTGGAAGAAGTAGTCAATAAGTTCAATAAGGATACTTCTAGTCAAGAGAAGTTAATAGAAAAGCTAGAGAAAAAGTTTGATAATAAGGTGCTTGAGAACATTGCTCAACACATTGTCATAAACTAGGTAGAACTATCCTCAGTTTTGAGTAATCTTGAACATTCTTTCACCAATGTAACATCACTTTTTTCTAAGGTTTGTGATGTTACCAAGTACACCAAGGAAATCAAAGAGAAACTAAATAAGATTGATGTAGATATGAAGGAAAGTGCTCAAAGGCTACAACTTGACCCTAGCTCAAGCTTAGCACATCACATTTTGTCATATATGCAGGCATAATTGCTAAGAGAAGAAGCCAGGATTAGGTCCACATTTATAGATATAAAAAATATGATTGTTCTAGTTATGGACACAATGCAGAAACATATTGCATATTCAAAGACATTGGTCCAAGATAACAGTTTTTCCATAGCAGATCATATGATTGAACTTTCTATAGAAGTTCAAGTGGCACTCTCCACCTGCAAAATTTTGCAAGACAATTGGGATATGACATTGGCTCTTATTCTCAAGGTACACTCCAAATTTCTCTCACATTTTGATGTCTCTATTTGAATATATTGCATAACTCTTTGGCATTATTGCCAAAAAGGGGGAGTAAGAGACAATAAGAGACATGGGAGTAAGAGATGATAAGAGACTTGTGGAGACTATAAAGGAGAAAATAGACAGAATAAAAAGAAGAGAAAGACTATGTATATATTATGTCATATGTATGGGGGAGATATGTGAGATATGTATATACAACAGCTTTACAAAGATCAATTTTGAAAAATAAAAAATTAGTATGTCATTGTACATAAGTCTTGGCTCATAAGTGTTTTTGTCACTAATGCCAATCCATTATGTTGTATTTTTCATTAGTGACAACACTTATTTAATTCTATATGGTTACTGATCTCATCACTTAGTCTATAGTTTATACTGAGCATTCAGTGGTTGCCAAGTAAGTTCAACAGTTAAGTAGTTCACACCAAGCATTCCTGAAGCTATCGAGTGAATATAGACAGTGCACAGTCTAGCAGTGTTCACCGAGTAGATAGTGGTAACTAAGCTTCTTAGTGTCTACTAAGTCATCATTTTGTGTAATGAGAAGCCAGTATCTATCGAGTGATGGATGCGTAGTGTTTACCAAGTGAAAGCAAGGTAAATGAAGGATTCAGTATCTACCAAGTCTCTAATGGTTATCGAGTTTGAAACTACATTGTGTGATTAGTATGGATTGAGCTTCTACTTCTATCGAGTGCATGATGATGCAGAGTAATGCAGTGAATGTCATGTATCAGAAGTTCATCGAGTCAGCTTACAAAACTTGAGTTTCTACTATTTGGCCAACTCAGTAATATTTTTTTTACTTTTGTTTTAGCCAACCTTGCATTTGTAAATATTGGAATGGTATATATGTAATATATTGTATCATTTGCAATATATGTATGTATGCATGAGTATATTAATGCATGGGTATGTGATATTTTGAGAAGAGTGAATGTGAATCAGCTGTAGAGCAGAGTATATAGCAAGGTCTACAATGAGCAGTAAAGACATATCAATCACAAGAGGTGATATGTACTTCAAGGATCTAATCAGCAATCAAGTTGTAAGTCAGATCCACTGTTTCATCCTAACAGGTGAATCAATTTTCTAAATCCTTTAACAGAGTAGACTTGACAATCTTTCTTTAAATCTCTTAATAGAGTGCATACTTCATTTATGTTTGTAAAACCTCTAACAAGGTGGATCTAGTAGTCCAAATTGCTCTTAACAGGGCAGATCATCAGAAGTGGTCAATGTAAGCCCTAATAGGCCAACTTTATACTGCAATAGTGAAGTTTTGTGGGTATCATCCCCATCTCAGTTTTACTTTCTATTTGGAAGGTTTCTGGGTCACCAAAATACTGTGTTCATGTGTAATGAATGTTTATCTTTCTCATGCATGTAGTAGATTAGATGAATTAATGATGAATGGACTAAGTTTTGAATTAATTTAAAGTTCTTGAGGTTATTGATTCACTCCTCCTCTCTCAGTAACCTAGCTAGTCTTGATTATTTCCAATTGATAGTAGGATTCATGTGACTCAATAAATTTACTATCCATTAGACATCCCATTTTCAATAATTATAAAGGTCCAATGGACCCTATAAATTTTAATTATCAAAATGGAGAGAAATAAAGTAATAGAAAAGACACTCAACAAACAAGAAGTCCTCCAATATAAACAACAAAAATCACAATACTTTTTTTTAAAAAGAGGGGTAAACTCTTTGACTTGGAGCTATGAACTAGTGAGGCCACAAATAGGGGATCTCATCCGCATTAGATTTGAACCTTGATGGAAAGGATAACAACTCAACAACTTAACCATCACAACATGCCACTATTGGCCCACAAATCACAATACTTACAAGTGTAGTTTAATTTTAATTTTAATTTCAAAGATTTGGAATTAAAAGATCTTAAAATGTGATTCAATTTTATTTTTGTTAAAATATGATATTTGAGGAGGGAAAAAATGATTTTTTTTTACTCATATTTTATTTTTAGTTTGTATTTATAAGGAGTGCATTTAGTTGAGGTTAAATTTTTTCTTATTAGTTAAAATTTTTGATCAATCATTTAAGATTTTTAAATTTATAGATAATTATTTTCTTCTTAGGGGTAAAAGCATAGATCTGTGTCACTGTTTGTGATAAAATAACCTATTTTGGTCAAATCTCATTACTCTATCAAAACTCAATGTTTAAAAAAAACTAAAAATACCCTTTTATAGATCTCAGATTCAATATCATCTTTATATAAATTTTTGAGTGTTTTGATTAGTTATAATATGTTATAATATCAGAATATTATAAGTCGATATTTCAACATTTCAGAAGATGCTCTCTCAAAAAATTAAAAAAAATAGTATATCATATCAAAAAAATAAAAAAATAATATTTATCACTAGAGGAGAGAATCCTCTTCATGAATATGTAATTTTTTTTTCAAGAAGGTATAGATTTGATAGGGAAGTTTTGACGGGAGGAAAAAACTGTTGGATTTTGACAAGGTCAAACTTAAGTACTTATAACAAAGAAAATACACATAAAAAATAATTATTTCTTTTTTTGTTCACTAGCTATACATGTCATCTATAAAATATTTTCAAATCAGAACAAACAAAGATGATTTGCACATACTTGTTTGACGGGAACTACTTCCTATATTTTTTACAGTTAAAAAAGGGACTTCAAAATAAAATAAAATGAATAAATTCTTAGTCAAAAAAATTATAAAAATTATAGGCATAAAATTCATACAATTCTACACATTTCATCGGTTTACATCATCTTCATATTTTAAACAAAAATACCATTTTTTTTGTCATTAATGTTGAACTGTCACATTCTGATATCACATTTCTTTATAAAAGGTGACATAGGTTTGTGCTTTTACCCTTAGTGTATATATATATATATATATATATATATATATATATATGATGTAGATTCAAGTATAAGTCAACAAGGTGGGTCTTGAGGTGGTCCACCTATAGGAGCTCCTCAATCATTAGGGCAATGTGCCTTGTATGGTCACTCGAGTGCCACCAGATTTCGCTTCGGTGGATCAAACTCCACCTTGTGGTTGTTGTCGAGGTCGTAGCTCCTCGGTCTGCCAGTTGCAGATGCCACGTTCCCAGGCTCCTCACCTCCCTCAACTGACACTGCTTTAGCCGATTGAGGGCAGTTTATATATATATATATTTTGATGAGTAGTTATTTGATTTCCATCTCTACCGTGTGAACTCTTGTAGGGTGCTCTTGTATCCCCAACTTTATTTTATAAATTTGAAACTTTAATATTTAATTAATCAAAAAGAGACTATTCATTAAGAAAAAAATATTGTAATGATACACAACTTTTTCAAATTAGATGACAACATAACTTCCCACAATCCACCTAATTCACAATGAATCAAACATCATATAACAAACTTTATCACAAAACATTAATGGTGATTAACAAAATGATTCCACTACCACGTTCATTAACTCATTCACAGTGCTAACAGGAGGAGGCAGGGTAAGAGGCCGCCCTTGACTGCATACCTTTACCAATGAAGTGCTTGAAATGCTTGGTGTTTGATAAGCCCCAGTGAAGTTGCTGGCCTTCATCTTGCAAATGCTCGTACCATCATTCATCGCTGTAAATGCACTGCATCTAGGATTCTTGAGGCAATTCTCCCAACAAGCTGGATCCCTCAAATAATAAACCTCTGAGTTTCACTTAGACTCCGATGGATAAGATAAGAATTCTGTATGATCCAGTGGAACCATACTCTGGTTATTGCTGCACTGCATTATATCCTGTTGCCTCTTACATCCCTTGCTGGCATCATTCGGATCTATCGGATCAGGGCATTCGCAATATGGACCCGTATTATTGTAAATACACACCTCAAAATTTCCACACCATCCATTGACTCTACACTGGTTTGACACATCATTCCACCCCAGCCGCCATGTCCCTGAACTCTTGACCCATCCATACAACCTCAAATTCCCATCTGTGTCAAGCTTGATTCTTCGTAGCATGATGGAATTGTCCGTATAATCTTTGCTCCAAGACTCCCATATTGAATCATCTAAAGAGTTGGAAAGCTTGAAAATCCCTTCATTGGTGAGACTCGCTATGGTAGCTAGTGATGTACCGTCATTCAAGTACTTGATGTTGTTCCTCCATTTTAGTGTGAAATTCCCACTGCTATGCATGGTGAAGGTATAAGGAACCGATCGCAGCCTTTGACCCACAGTGAAATTCTGACTAATCACCAGGCTATCAGTAGGATTTTCAAACATATCCCAAACAATGTTTGAGCTACCATTTTGTAGCACAAAGACCCCATTGTCTCACATATTTGCGGATGCTACCCCTCAATTGGATGTGTTAGTCTCCTAGACTAGTGCTGTCCCATTAATCAAAACTAGATTGCCATCATTCTATAAAGTGAAGGAACCTTCCTCTCCCACTGCGATTCCACTGTTCAAGCCTGCAGTCCATACCAGAGTTGTATCGTCGATGTTACCAAAGTTGATGCCCACAACATATAATCCCCTATTTTCGATTGGGTGAAATCCTAAACTGAAATTCTTGCTCGAGGAATTCCAAGATTGTTGTTGGCCTAACGTAGAGGGTCAAAGACTTGCTGCTAGCTTTACTACTCCCTCTGCAAATATACCCTGGATAAATATAGCAAAAATACATAATATTGGGATTCCCATAATTTTGATGATTACTGGTAACTAATAGTGTTGACCATGATGCCCTTTTTTGAAATATGGCAAAATGCATGATTAAAAGGTGGCAAATATAAAGGCAATTGTCATTGGCATATACATTGCATTTTGTGTAAATGTCACATATTAAAAAAGGCAGTTTTTAAATAGCAATGTTTTTGGCAGTACTATTGTAACATGGTAGAAAAGATGGTAACGTGGCTCTTGCACAATTAACACTGTCACTGGCAGTACACGATCATTTAAAGAAGGACTACATGGTTTAAGAGGCTTCACCAAATGTCTATATTGTGTGGCAGATTTCAAATTGAATTTTAAAGCACTTAAGGTTGTAGGTTGTGTTCTTAAACAATAAGAACTTTGTTTTCATTCTTCTGCAAGTTCGATGATAATTTATCCCTGATCATTTTATGTGTATGGAAATCTGTTTGAAGAGGCATAATCTATTCTGATCATTTGGTGTGTATGGAAATCTATTAGAGGAGGCAATAATTTTTACCAACTATGTGAAAAGGTCCGCAAAAAATCTACTTGTGTTTGAATATGCAAAAACAGGTCTTCATGTTTGATAGTAATATACTCATTTGTCTTCATGTTCGAGAGATGAACAATGGGTTCATTTGAAAAGAAGAAACATGTATCTTCAAGCAAGAAATTTTTCAAAATGATGAAGGTAATAAATCAAGCATCTTCAGGTATGTTAAAGTATACTCATTTCTTAAAAGGGATACAAAGGTAGGTATCTCTGATTCATTTATTTTTGTCTTTGAGAAAGTTTTGAGAAATTAAATCACATTCGGTCTCAAGTCATTTCAGAGATTTTGAAAGAATTTTTGAAAATGGGACTAGGTCATAAAGGAATTTGTTCAATTTTGAAAGATGGCAAAATCGTCACTGTCAATTTTTTTTTTAAAAGTAAGGGTTTCAAAATAAGGAAAATCTCATTTTATTCTTTGTGAAAAAGAAATTCTTGAAGATGATAGTTTGTTGAATCAAAATGAAGCTATGATATTTTCTTACCACTGTCTGGTTCAGCTATGATATTTTCTTACCGCTGTCTGGTTTAGCTATGATTCAAATGGTAATAATGTTAGGGCATTTTTTTCCTTTAAATGTTTTAAGGACTTCTTCAAAACTGTTTCTACAAGTGAGGAATTATTAAGTCAAATTGCTCTGATATTCCAAAATAGGATTTGAAAGTTACTGAGAATACTCTTGAAGGCTACAATTTTTATTAAGTCCAAAATTCTATATGTACAGTTTTGGTTAAAAAAGGGAAGACAAATTCGAGTTGTAACTAATTATAAGTTGGTTTTTCAAACAACTTTTAAGAGGGTTTCTCAACAACCCTAATTGGTTCAGTTGATTCCATGTAATTGAACAATTTCAAAATTCTTCTCTATAAATATAGAGATCATTTGTAAATTAATGAGTAAGTTGGAAAAGAAAAGAAGACATATATTTCAAAACAAGTTGTAAAGACTGAAAGTCTTATTATAAACTTTTATGCATGTGTAAATGTCATACATACACAATTATATGTGTGTATAAGGTTGTAATTATAACACTGATAAAAGGGTTAAAATACCTTGAATAGTGGAAGCTGTTGATTGTAAAAGAGTTGGAATTCAATAAAGAATACAAGTTCATGGAGTGGTTTTTCTCCCTATGACAAAACCGTGAGGATTTTCAAGGGTTTTCCACTCAGCACAAAATTGGTGTCTCTTCTTTCAGTGAGTTGATATTATTTTGTATGTTTACATTTTTGTATAGTTTGATTTCTCCACTGCTGTAAATTGTGAATTAAAGTTATTGAAATCAGATTGTGAGATAATTTAATTGTGTTCAGATTCACCCCCCCTCTTAGAACCTTGATACTTCCAAAAAGTGGTATCAGAGCATAGGATTCCTTTTGGAATTGTTTCAGGGATATTAATTGGAAGTCATGGCTCAATCTGAAGGAGCTTCTCTTAATTAGGCTCCGCTATTTGATGGAAATGATTATGTTTTTTGGAAAGTTATGATGGAAGCTTTCATACATTCCTTAGATGTAAGAATGTGGGATGTTGTAATAACAAAATATACTATCCCAACAACAGTTCCCACTGATGCTAATGAAAAACTAAAATTTGAATTGGATAAGAAGGCAAGATATGCCCTTCTTTGTGGTTTGTCTAGAGACGTATTTGCCAAAGTCATTTATTGCAAATCAGCCAATGATATATGGGTTAAACTTGAAACTATATATCAAGGAGATGATAAAGTAAAAGAATCTAAATTGATTACTCTTAAAACACAGTTCAACAATATGAAAATGAATGAAGATGAAACTATTGCTACTTATTTTTTAAGAGTAGATGAAGTTGTAAATGCCAGAAAGGGTCTAGGAGAAGAGATAGAAGAACATAATGTAGTCTCAAAGGTCATTAGGTCAGTTTTACCTAAATTTGAAACAAAAATATCCACTTTAGAAGAAAAGAAAAGTTTTTCAAAAATGACCTTGCATCAACTTCAAGGCACATTAACTGCATATGAAATGAGGATCAGCCATCAAGCTAGTTCCTCATCAAAAGAATCAACTTTTAAAGCTGAAAAACATGATGAGAGTGACTCAGATCTAACACATGCTTTAGAAGCATTGCTAGTTAGAAGAATGAGAAATAAATATAAAGGAAAACTTAAATGCTTTAGCTATGGTAAATTAGGACACTTTGCTGCAAAGTGCCCAAATGTCGAACTTGAAGATTGTGATGAGAAAACTGAGAAGTTTTTTAAAAAGAAGCCTTGGAATCAGAATAAAAGATTGAAGGATTATAAGAAGAAAAGTCTTCTTTCTAAAGAAGATTCAAATGAAGATTCCAACTATGCTGATGAAGAAGGGGAAAGACTATTCATGGCTGAAATAGTCCATACTCCTAAACATGAACCTAGTGAATTTGAATCATCATCTGATTCAGATGTAGAAGTAGATCTAGAAGAACTTCTGAAATCATTGCAAGAACTTATAAGACTAAAGAAGTTGATTTCTAATCAAGAAATTGAAAATCAAAAAATTCAAGAAGAGTTAAAGGAAGCAAATTTGATTATAGAAAATAAAAAACTCTTGCTTGAAGAAAAAGATAAAAAATTAAAAGTCTTGCAGAGTTCATCAGAAGAATCCACCAGCCAAAAAACAAAGTTCTTATTCAGTGGTTATTGTTTTAAGTGTAATATTTTTGGGCACAAGGCTATCTTTTGTGAAAATAGCATAAATCAAAGAAAAAGAAAAGTGGTTAGATGCTTTAAATGCTTTCATTATGGTCATTATGCAAATAAATGTAAACTAATGAGACCAAAACAAGTCTGGAAGCAAGTAAGGACAATAGAAAAGTCTTTAATTGTTGAAACAACTCTATTTGCTCAAAAACCTGCAACGTGGGTATTGGATAGTGGCTGTTCACACCATATGACTGGGTGTAAAAACAAATTTAAAACCCTAGAAAATTTTGATGGAGGGTTTGTTCAATTTGGTGATAACTTAGGAGCTCACATTACTGGAAAAGGCTCAATAATTCTGAATAAAGACACACCAATTCATGATGTGTACTTTGTTGAAGGTTTAAAACATAACTTGCTAAGTGTAAGTCAGATTTGTGATAGTGGATATTCTATTTCTTTTGATGCAAAAGGTTGTTATATAAAAAATGGAAAGAATAAAGTCATTGCCAGCGGGTTGAGAACAAACGGTAATCTGTATAACCTAATAGATTCAACCGTCCAAGAAACTTCATTAATTAATACTTGTCTAATGAGTCAAGTAGAAGAAAATTGGCTATGGCACAAAAGACTAGGACATTTAAACTTTGATAATCTTGTCAGATTCAACAAGAATAAAAAGGTTAGAGGTCTACCACAAATTACCAAACCAACAAATATTTGTGAAGAGTGTGTTAAAGAAAAACATGTTAGATTATGGTGACTGATCAGGAAAGTACTGTACATACTTCATAAATAGTGGGGTTAGGGCCGTGGTTGACATGGTAGCCGACATATTATGGCCGACATGTTATAACCCTAAAGTGGTTTAATACTTGTATAAAAAGGGTTTAGGGTTGGGTATTTTTCATTATGTTGTGATGCAAAATTAGCTCTTGCGACAGTATTGAGTTGTAAGGGATTACAGATTGTAATTAGGTTGTAATCACTGGATTGTAATAAGATCGGTCTTGCTGTTTGGTGGATGTAGCCTAGGGATTGGGTGAACCACATTAAATCTTGGTGCCTTGTGTTCATTTCTGTGTGATCTATTATTTTCTGTTATTGGTTATATTTGCATGCAGTTTTTATTTCTATTTGTGGTTTATCCTAACAAAACAAACAAGAGTTTCTTTTAAATCAAAAGAATACTAGTCAAATAGACCACTTGAATTAGTGCATATTGATTTGTGTGGTCCAACTAAAACAACCTCACTAAATGGTGAAAAATATTTCATGCTATTTATAGATGATTATTCAAGAATGGTTTGGGTAACTTTTCTAAAACACAAATTAGAAGCTTTTGAACGCTTCAAAATTTTCAAGTAAATGGTAGAAAGAGAAACTGATTTAAAACTAAAATGTTTAAGATCAGATAGGGGAGGAGAATTCACCTCTCAAGAATTCATTGAGTATTGTGAGAAGCATGGAATAAAAAGACAATACTCTACTACTAGGACACCACAAAAAAATGGTGTTGTTGAAAGAAAGAATAGAAAAATAAAAGAAATGGCCAGAACCATGTTAAATGAAGCTAAACTGCCTAATAAATTCTCAAAAGAAGCTATTCATATAGCTGTTTACATTCTCAATAGAGCTCAAATAAGAGTTAGAACTGCCTACACTCCATATGAATTATGGAATGGAAAAATAGCTAATGTCAAGAATTTAAAGATTTTTGGCTACAAGTGGTTTATCAGAAAGAACGATGATTTTATAGAAAACTTTGACTCAAGGTTTGATGAAAGGATCTTTCTTGGGTATTCCATGCACAAAAAAGCTTATAAATGCTATAATAAAAGGCTAAACAAAGTTGTAGAAGCTATAAATGTCATATTTTATGAAAATTTTGTGTGCTATAATGGTCAAGAAGATCATGAAGATTCATCTTTTCAGCGATCAAAAACTATACATGATGAACATACTAAAAATGATAAACATGAACTTACTAATGAAAATGAATTGACTGATGAAACTAAATCAAAAAATTTCTCAAGTCCTAAAATAACTAGTAATGGCTCAAAAATAAAAACCTCATCTAGAAAAATAGCTAAGAGACATCCTGAGTCTCAAGTTATTGGAGATGTAGAGAAAGGAATTCTAACTAGAAGAAAAGCCAAAATAGGATAACAGGCAAATATTGCTGAACATTTCTGCTTAATAACAGACTTTGAACCAAAGAATGTTACTGAACCTCATCAAATTCTTGTTGGCAAAATGCTATGTAGGAAGAGATAAATCAAATAGAGAAAAATAAGACTTGGGAACTTGTTCCTAGACCTAGGGACAAAAATGTCATAGGTGGAAAGTGGATATTTCGTAATAAACTGAATGAAGAAGGTAAAGTGGTCAAAAATAAAGCTAGATTTGTTTGTAAAGGCTATGCTCAGCAAGAAGGGATTGATTTCAGTGAAACCTTTGCTCCAGTTGCAAGAATAGAATCAATTAGAATCTTTCTTGCTTATGCTAGTCATAAGAAATTCATTGTTTACCAGATGGATGTTAAAACTGCCTTCTTAAATGGGTATCTTGAAGAGGAGGTATATATGGAACAACCAGAAGGCTTTGAATCTTCTGACAAACTTGATTATGTTTACCAACTAAAAAAGCCTTTGTATGGCTTAAAACATGCTCCTAGGGCTTGGTACTCCAGGTTGGATAAACATTTAATTTCAAATGGTTTTTCTTGTGGAAAGGCAAACATCACTTTGTATATCAAAGTTATAAATGATGACATTTTGGCTATAGAAATCTATGTGGATGACATCATTTTTGGGTCTACAAATGATGATTCAGCAAAGCATTTTACAAAAATCATGGAATCAGAGTTTGAGATGTCAATGTTAGGTGTGCTTACATTTTTTCTTGGTTTACAAGTTTCACAACTTGAACATGGATTATTTCTATCTCAAACTAAATATGCCAAAGAAATGTTGAGAAAATTTAATATGTCTGAATGCAACCAGTTATTACTCCTATAGAAATTGGTTGTAAACTAATGAACAATGATGATTCACCTTCTGTTAATCAGACTCTTTACAGATCTATGATTGGAAGTTTGCTATATCTAACTACATCTAGACTTGATATAATGCAAGCTCTTTGTATGGTGTGAGGATTTCAATCTAATCCAAAGCAATCACATCTTAACGCAGTGCATAGAATACTGAAATACATTCAAGGCACTCTTGATTATGGTTTATGGTATCCTCACAACAACGATTTTACTCTTGTTGGTTATACTGATGCAGATTGGGGTGGATCTGATGATAAAAAGAGCACCAATGGTGCAACTTTCTTTCTTGGTGACTGTTTGGTTGCTTGGCATAGTAAAAAATAGGATTGTGTAACTCTATCCACTTGTGAATCTAAATATGTTGCAGCTACATCATGTTGTACTCAATTAATTTGGATAGATTATCAGTTATCTAATTTAGGCATTCAAGTTTCAAAACCTATTTCAATAATGTGTGATAACATGAGTGCTATTCAATTAAGCAAAAATCTTGTTATGCACTCACACACAAAACATGTAACCATCAAACTTCATTTCTTGAGAGATAAAGTTCAAAATAATAAATTCAAATTGGTTTATGTGCCTACTCAAGGACAAGTGGTTGATATTTTTACAAAGGCACTACCAAGAGAACTATTTGAATAGTTGAGAACACGATTGGGAGTTTTCTCTCAATCAATCCTAGCATAAAAACTCTTCATCATAATCATTTTGTGTTGGGCTTCTACTCCTTTCACAGAAAGAATTCATGAAAAGTAGACGGTCAAATTTTTAATGCAAAATTTTTGGGGGAGTAATCAACATTTCAGATTGGTTTTAGTTGGTTCACAGATTTGTTTCAATTGGTTTCAATTGGTTCACAGGTTTCACAGACTAGTTTATCACTTTTTTGATTGATTCAGTTCAGTTGGTTCAGTTTTTGTCTGATGTTTTTGGATCAGCATTGTGTGGTATATCAACATTTTGTTTCTATTAATTATCTTGTATATAGGAGTTGAAAATTTTAAAGTCACCTTGTATATATGAGACAATATCTTGTATGTATAAGTTGATTTTTTTTCTCACCTTATTTATATGAGATAGTGAAAATTTTTGCATAAAAAATGGGGGAGATTGTTGACCATGATGCCCTTTTTTGAAATATGGAAAAATGCATGATTAAAAGGTGCCAAATATAAAGGCAATTGTCATTGGCATATACATTGCGTTTTGTGTAAATGTCACATATTAAAAAACACAGTTTTTAAATAGCAATGTTTTCGATAGTACTATCGTAACATGGCAAAAAAGATGGTAACGTGGCTCTTGCACAATTAACATTGTCACTGGCAGTACACGGTCATTTAAAGAAGGACTGCATGGTTTAAGAGGCTTTGCCAAATGTCTATATTGTGTGGTGGATTCCAATCTGAATTTTAAAACACTTAAGGTTGTACGTTGTGTTCTTAAACAATAAGAACTTTGTTTTCATTCTTCTGCAAGTTCGATGATAATTTATCCCTGATCATTTTATGTGTATGGAAATCTGTTTGAAGAGGCATAATCTATTCTGATCATTTGGTGTGTATGGAAATCTATTAGAGGAGGCAATAATTTTTACCGACTATGTGAAAAGGTTCGTAGAAAATCTGCTTGTGTTTGAATATGCAAAAATAGGTCTTCATGTTTGATATTTACATACTCATTTCTCTTCATGTTCGAGAGATGAACAATGGGTTCATTTAAAAAAAAATCAGATATCTTCAAGCAAGAATTTTTTTGAAATGATGAAGGTAATAAATCAAGCATCTTTAGGTATGTTAAAGTATACTCATTTCTTAAAAGGGATACAAAGGTAGATATCTCTGATTCATTTATTTTTGTCTTTGAGAAATTTTTGAGAAATTAAATCACAGTCAGTCTCAAGTCATTTCAGAGATTTTGAAAGAATCTTTGAAAATGGGACTGGGTCATAAAGGAATTTTTTCAGTCATGAAAGATGGCAAAATTGTCACTGTCAAGTTTTTTTTAAAAGTAAGGGTTTCAAAATAAGAAAAGTCTCATTTTATTCTTTGTGAAAAAGAAATTCTTGAAGATGAAAATTTGTTGAATCAAAATGAAGCTATGATATTTTCTTACCGTTGTTTGGTTTAGCTATGATATTTTCTTACCGTTGTCTGGTTCAGCTATGATTCAAATGGTAATAATGTTAGGGCATTTTTTTCTTTAAATGTTTTAAGGAATTCTTCAAAAGTGTTTCTAAAAGTGAAGAATTATTAAGTCAAATTGCTTTGATATTCTAGAACAGGATTTGAAAGTTATTGAGAATACTCTTGAAGGCTACATTTTTTTATTAAATCTAGAATTCTATATGTACAGTTTTGGTTAAAAAAGGGAAGACATGACTGACATTTTTATAAAGGGAAGACAAATTCAAGTTGTAACTAATTATAAGTTGGTTTTTCAAACAACTTTTAAGAGGGTTTCTCAACAACCCTAATTGGTTCAGTTGATTCCATGTAACTGAACAATTTCAAAATTCTTCTCTATAAATATAGAGATCGTTTGTAAATTAATGAGTAAGTTGAAAAAGAAAAGAAGACATATATTTCAAAATAGGTTGTAAAGATTGAAAGTCTTATTATAAACTTGTATGCATGTGTAAATGTCATACATACACATTTATATGTGTGTATAAGGTTTTAATTACAACACTGATAAAAGGGTTAAAATACCCTGAGCAGTAGAAGCTGCTGATTGTAAAAGAGTTTGAATTCAATAAAGAATATAGGTTCATGGAGTGGTTTTTCTCCCTATGATGAAACCGTGAGGATTTTTGAGGGTTTTCCACTCAGCACAAAATTGGTGTCTCTTCTTTCAGTGAGTTGATATTATTTTGTATGTTTATATTTTAGTACAGTTTGATTTCTCCACTGCTGTAAATTGTGAATTAAAGTTATTGAAATCAGATTGTGAGATAATTTTTTTTTTTTTTGATTCACCCCCCCTCTCAGAACCCTGATACTTCCAACAAATAGATTATTGGGTATTTAGGACCAAGCAATCAATACTTGTTTGGACCCCTCTGTTTATATATGGGATTAACTAAACATTTCTGGTCTTCGATCCTATTCTTCTAATACTGGAATTAAATTTACTGTAATCAAATTGTCTGAACATTAACTCCACTGTCAAAGCAAAATAATACGAGTTCCATCATCTGGATTGACTTGACTGAAGTTTTTTTTTGCTGTGGTCAAAGAAAAACCTTTAATATAAAATAAAAAGCAAATTATGCATGTTCGTTCTGAAAATTGTAAGAGTCCACTCAAAACATTTAATGACCCCATTTATACAATAATTTCCCCACAATGCACTAGAATAGGGATCGAGTCCCAATGGAATCTACGACTCCTTGTAGGTGACATGGATGACTTAAAAAAAATCATTTTCTTAGGTCAAACTAAACGTGTATGGTTTAGAATGAAACAGGACATGGATGATTTAAAAAAGATCATTTTCTTAGGTCAAACTAAATGTGTATGGTTTAGAATGAAACATGACATGGATGATTTAAAAAAAGATCATTTTCTCAGGTCAAACTAAATGTGTATGGTTTAGAATGAAATGTGACATGGATGATTTTAAAAAACTCAAAAAAAATCATTTTCTTTGGTCAAACTAAATGTGTATGGTTTAGAATGAAATGTGACATGGATGATTTAAAAAAACTCATTTTCTTAGGTCAAGATAAACGTGTATGGTTTAGAATGAAACGTGAAATGGATGATTTTAAAACAAATCATTTTCTTGGGTCAAACTAAAGGTGTATGGTTTAGAATGAAACATAATCTCTTACCTCAAAAAATATTAGACTTGCCTTTTATTTGAATTTTAGTTTTAGGCCTAGGATTTTCCCATATAAAGTGAAGGCGATGCTTTATAAAATCAATGGCCTAAAATCAAAGAAGGTTAGATGACCATCCAAAAACCATCCAATAAATCTTAACCATTAAATAGGATGTTGCATCATTACGACGGGACAGGCTAATCTGCATCCAAAATGCACTGAAGATAAAAAAAAGTCAATTTTTTTTTTCTAGATTCACAAAAACTTAGTGTTTTTTTTTCCAATTTTTTTGTTCTTTTCAACTACAATCTATGTAGATCAAATGTTGAAATGTTTAGAAAAATCCATGACATTTTCAATTTTTTGAAAATTGGTCAACCGTACAGTTTGGATGGAGGATAGCTGTGTCCCATTATACTAATGTCTAGGCCTATGGTGGAATTCATCGTTCTCTTTTTACAACCTTTCTAGGAAGTTAGCATTGTGGGCCTCTTACTCATATGTGATTTTATCCATAGTGAGTCATCGATGCCATCACTATCTCAATTGGAGTTTGAAACTTGTTTTTGTTGCTGGAGTAATTTCTCCCAACTACCCAACCATTTGCTACTACTAGCCTCACCTTAATAGTAGACAACATGCCCCACTCAATCACCAAGCCCTATTTGACCTTCACCCTCCAACTGTTTGTAGCTACCCATATTAAATGCAATATATTAATATTTATATATGATGTAATAAACACATTTGATAATCTAGAGAGTTCTTAGACCTCTATAAATAGAGGCTTTATGTAATGCACTATGCAAGTTAGTAAGGCAATAAAATTAGTTTTATTTTCTTGTGCATTTGTCTTTCTCTTTGTCTTTATATTTGTGGTACAATTACCATGCTAGAAATTACCTTTGCAAGGAATGACATTCCATTGTCGCTTCTTCTTCCTAATGTTAATTTACATAGTTGCTGCATCCTAAATTTTTCTTTTCAACTGTGTCCCTCAATTTCTTGATTTTATCTAAATTTGTAAGCCTCTTAAACTTATAAGGGTATTAATCAAGATTCTTGAGTTTATTTTCTAGCACTGAAATTCATGTTTAATGTCCACCTACCTATTTTCTATCACCAAAATGTACCCCTTCAATTCAATACACATCCTCTCCAACTCCTATATTAGTCATAAATAAAATCCAGTCAAGTCGTGCAAATGTGAATCATATTGTAAGTACCACTATATCACAATGTGATTTCTCTAGTCAAAAGCTTCTAGAAGCTTGACTTCCAGATTATGACTTTCAAAAACATATAGATCTCATTCTTGTTCATGAGAGCTATATCATGATTTAGATAAATTTTTTATAAGATTTCAAATTTTGTAAAAATTGTAATTAATATATCCATTCAAAAAAAATTATATTATTAAAATTTAAATTTGAAATAAAAAATCTTATAAATTTTAATCAATTCAAATTAGTTTCTTATAATAGGCATTTAAAATTATCACTTTAAATGTTTAGGTTCTTTTGAATTCATTATGCTCATTAAAAATATTTAGTTGTCACTTTGGCACTCATCCTAAAGGCAAAAGAATTATAGATAATAATAAAATTCTATAGTTTTTCTTTTCAATATGTTTAAATAATATATTTTATAAATGATTAAAAAATCAAATACTCTCTCTCTCTCTCTCTCTATATATATATATATATATATGTATGTATGTATGTATGTATGTATGTATGTATGTATGTATGTATGTATGTATGTATGTATGTATGTATGTATGCATAAAATTCTAATTCTTAGGGCCCGTTTGGTTGTAGGCATAGGAATGAAGAATAAGAATGCATTATTCAGAATAGGAAGGGTTATTCCAATAACTAGTTTTTAGAATGGGTATAAGCTCATTTTAAAGGCAAAATGGGAACATGTATTCCTATTTCCTATTCCAATTGATGAACCAAATGGAAAATAGAAAATGTATTCCAAATTTTGTATTCCTATTCTAGCAATCAAGCGAGCCCTTAATGTTTTTATTAGAAAAGGTAGATTCCTAATTTTTAATATTTTTATTAAAAGAAAAATAAGTAGATTCTTAATTCTTAATGTTAAATTTAAATATTATCTATATATTAGAAATAAATACTAACAAAAAATGGACGTTAAAGATAAACATTTATCATTTTTTTAAAAATGCACTATTTTAATATTCACTAAAACACAAAACATGTAGCATTCTTTTAAAAGCACAATAATACAACTTGATCATCCCCATGATTGAGGATGGCAATTTTGGAATTCTTTTAACAATCCCAAAATCAAACAGAATGGAGTTATTACATCCCACTTTTAACATTATGCACTACATCAATCTTAGAAATATGATTCCAAGCAACTAGGCTAAGAACCATCAATATATACTATGTTGAAATAGTTATTGTTTCTTTCTCCATGTCTTGTTTTTCTTGGTACCCATGAAATAGACCTTGTTAGAATTTTCCTTTCCTGATGCTCATCATTTCTTTTCACAAAATTTTCTTGACCAAATATTCTATCATTATATATATATACCTTGTTTGATCTACACCAAACTTCACAAGCTCTTAGTCTAATTGGCTCGTACTTTTAGTGTTCTCCTTAAGAAGACTAGGTGTAGCAACATCTTTGTCATTGTAATTAATGAAGCAAATTTCACTATAATGGTGGTTTCCATCATGATATGAAAGATGACTTGTGAGAGTACCTATGCTATCCAAATTATGGATCTTAGATACATGGCCCTTCACATAGTGCACATGAATGTTAGTGTGGGTAATTGTGGAGGTTGCATGAAGCTTATAATGGTCTTTCCATGTACCATCATTTTCCATTTTTATAGTATTCTTCAAAAGTCATTTCATCTTCTTGAGAAAAGAAAGGCTTAAAGTTTGAACGATGCTCCATAGTACAGTCCACCACTATGCAATAATATTTTGAGTGTTTGTTTTGGTCACCTTCAAGCTGATTTTTTAGAGCTTCAAAGAAGTAATTTTCATTTGGTAGCATTTTCTCCATTGCTATTTTCAATTCATTCATCTAAGCCTCAAGTTTTTCTTAGATCCCCTCCTCACTTAACTCTTCATCTAGCATAGCACTTAGTGGATATTTCTTGTCTTCTTATTTGGTGTGCATTTTAGGATGGCAAAGAGATCCCATAATTTTAAGCTTGGTGAACTTTGATGTCTCCCACTAATGTCTCATGAAATACCTAAATTTTTGATTTCATGTTGGTCATGGAAGCATAGGGGTTTAGTGTAATATGATACTAAAAAACTCGACGTTATCTTTAATTTTTTCTCACAAGAGATCTATTCCCATTAAAAATTTATGGAGCCTTGTGTACTCCCAAGTGAATGTTGATCATCTGAAGAGTTGGAAAGCTTTAAAATCCCTTGGTTGGTGACAGTTGCAATGGTAGCTAGTGGAGTACCCTCATTGAAGTACATGATATTATTTCTCCTTTTCAACATAAAATTCACACTACTCTACATGGTGAACGTGTAAGGACCCGATCACAGGCTTTGACCCATAGTGAAATCAGATTAATTGCTAGACTATTAGTAGGATTTTCAAACATATCCCATACAATGTTTGAGCTACCATTTTGTTGAACAAAGTCCCCATTATCTTGCATATTTATGATGCTACCCCTCTATTAGATGTGTTGGTCTCCTAGACTGGTGCCATCCCATTACTCAAAACTAGATTGCCAAAAATCTCCCACTACAATTCTGCCATTCAAGCATGTAGTCCATACCACAGTTGTATCATCGATGTTACCAAATCTAATGCCCACCACATAGAATCCCCTATTTCCACTTGGGTGAAAATCTTAACTAAAATTCTTTCCCAACAAATGCGAATATTCCTGTTGGCCCAAAGCAGTGAGTCTAAGACTTGACCCTAGCTTCACTGCTCCCTCTACAAACTAACTATTGCAAAATGTGTTTCATACTTGCAAGCCTCCACTAAAGGTAAAGGTGTTACTACGTTTTACCTCATGGTAAAGTAAAAGGCTATTTCACCTTTACCTCTTAAGATTTCACTATTAGCATAGTGAATTGACACTCAACATTTAATAATGCCAAATTGCATTATTAAATGTGTCCATTCTATGAGTGGATGACTCCTTCCACCTTGTGAGTGGAGGAGTCACTCCACCTTGTGAGTGGATGAATCACACCACTTTGGTGTGGGGGTGAAATCATTTATAAGGATGTTCATACCTTGCATTACAACACAACACAACAATAACATAATGAGGACTTCGAGAGGAGATGAGATATTGAATTCTCTTTGCAAGAGTGGGTGCTAGAAGGAGACACTCCAAGCTCAAGTTGTGGTGATGCTCCTGTAAGAACTTGCATTGCAAGTGTATTGTAATCTTCTTGGTTTGATAATACATTGTGTAGGTTTTGGAGGGTGGTGTTTTTCTCCTGAAGGGGTTTTCCCACAGTAATTACTATGTTATGTGATTCTCTATTTTTATGTACTTCATCTTTGTAATACTTAAGTTGAAAATTGCACAAGTCATCCTCTCAAGATTAGTGTAGGAAGTTTCCACTTACCTCTACTTCCTTTCTAGTGGTATCAAAGCTTGGCCAATTTTGGTTCTAATTGTTGGGTACAAGGTTTTTTGAGCTAATCAAGTTTTGAGTGGGAGCTTGTGTAGTATATTTCATTAGTGTATTGCAAGATTCTAAAGATGGCAAGCATATCAGGGAGGAATGATGTAGAGAAGTTTTTTGGCACCAACTTTGAGATGTGGAAGTTCAAGATGGAGGATCTATTGAATGATTGAGATCTATGGGATGTGCTGGACATGAAAATGCATAGGCCCATAGATCTAGCTTTAGCAACACAATATGACCTGATAGATAGAAAAGCTAAAGGTCTCATCAAATTGTGTCTTGTAGACTCAATTTTGACAAATGTCCATGAAGAACCTACTACAAAGAAGTTTTGGAAAAAGCTAAGTGAGATTTATCAAGAAAAATCACTTGTGAACAAAATTTTCTTGAGGAAGAAATTATATTCCTTGAGAATGGAAGGTGGATGAATTTATGAGCATTTGGAAAGCTTAACATGTTGGTGACTCAGTTGACCTTAGTAAGTGTTCCAATGGATGAATAAGAAAGGTGCCAAATATTGTATTGTTCATTGCCAGAATCATGGGACAACCTTGTGATGGCCATAGGGAGCACTTCAGTTGTCTTGAAGATGGAGGATGTTGCTGGTTCTCTACTTTCTGAAGCGATGAGAAGGAAGGTCTCTCTGAATGCCAAAGAGGCTTTGAGTGTTCAAGGAAGAACAAAAGAAAGAGGCAAGAACAAAAAATAGCACGATCATTCTAAGTCAAAGAATAATGGGAGATCAAAATCTTGTGGTAAGTCCAAGGTAATCTATTGGAATTGTGGAAAGGCCGATCACTTTTGAAAGGACTATAAGGAGGAAAAGAAAAAGAAGAAGAAGCAAGATTCTGATTCTAAGTTCAAGAAGGAAGATGGAGATGCTTTTATCACAGCCTTAGACACTTGTGTAGGTGACAATGAATGGTTGACCGACTTAGGTGCATCTTTCCACATGACTTCTAATAGAAACTTGTTTAGTAAGTATGAAAATTTTAATGGTGGCAAGGTGTATTTGGGTGATAATTCAATTCTTGATATAGTTGGTCATGGAAGTACTCGTGTGAAATTTTATGATGTAAGAGTTAGAAGATTTTATGGTCTCTTACATATCCCAAGACTAGCATGAAATCTTTTATTTGTTAGCAAACTAATAGATTTAGGTGTGCATGTATAGTTTTCGGATTTAGGTGTGAAAATGGTTAGAGGTGCTATGGTGATAGTTAGAGAAAGTAGAAAGCAGATTAGGTACATTGTACTAGCTTGATGCATGCACTATTGAGTGCAATAGCACTTTTGATGAGTTTGTAACAAGGACCACTTTGTTGGAAAAAGAGAGAGTCTCTACTTCAATAGATGGTCATGGTTTTTGGGTACCCAAGGGTGCTCTATCTACTGAATCAAAACTACTTGCAAAGAAGATGATGTTGTGGAACTAGAGACTTGGCCAAATAGGTGAGAAGGGTCTAAGGACCTTGAAAAAATAAATCTTGTTGATGGTTTGAATGACTGCAATCTTGAGTTTGATTTTTGTGAGCATTGTATCTATGGCAGACAAAACCACATTTAGTTTTACTCAAGTTCTCATAAGTCTTCATGCATTCTAGATCTAATTCATTCAGATGTATTTGGTCTAGCTAATGTTCCTTCTATTGGTAGATTAGTTTATTATGTTTCTTTTATAGTTGATTTCAGTAGAAGAACATGGGTTTATTTGCTTAAAAGTAAAGTTGAATTTTTCAGCCAGTTCAAAAAATTTATAGCAATGGCTGAGTTGCAAACTAGAAAGAAGATAACATGTTTGAGAATTGAAAATGGTGGTAAATATTGCTCAAATGTTTTTGACTCATTTTGTAAATATTGTGGTATTAAACGAGAGAAGACAACTCTGTATTCTCCATAGTAGAATAAAGTTGCAGAAAGAATGAATAGGACCTTGATGGAGAAAGCTAGGAGTATACTGAGCGGAGTTGGATTAGAAAAAAAGTTCTGGGCTGAAGTTGTAGCCACTCCTATTACCTAATAAATAGATCTCCTACATTAGCTATTTTTTGTAAGACACCAATGGAAGCATGTTCAAGCCACAAGCCTTCACTTAGACATCTAAGAGTGTTTGGTTGCGAGGAATATGCTTATGTGCCATAGGAGAAGTGAATAAAATAGGATAAGGAAACTATCAAATGTATCTTCATTGGATACAGTTATGGTGTGAAGGGATACAAGCTTTGGGATCCTATTGAACAAAAGGTATTTCATTCTAGAAATGTTATATTTAGAGAAACTAAGCCTTCTTTTGTTTCAGTGCAACCAAAATAAACAAAAGAAAAAGATATGATTCAACTGCCTACTCTAACTGAGAAAGTTGAATCAAGGCCCTTAGAAAGAGAAGAAACTGAGGAGAGCTCTACAAGTTCAGAATCATTAGAGGGAGAAGGAGAAAATGAACTTGAACCTAACCCAGATCTTGTTCGAAGGTCTAGTAGATAGAAGAAAGCACTAGAAAGGTATGGTTATTCTCTTGATGATTGAAGGTGTATATTTGCTTTGAATGATGAGCTAAGATCTGTGGAAGAGGCTCTTGAAATGAATGATTCAGAGTCCTATAAAGTAGCCATGGATGAAGAGATGACAACTCTTAAGAGGAATGACACATGGGATCTTGTATCATTGCCAGAAAGATGAAAGCCTGTTGGTTGCAAATGGGTGTTCAAAAGGAAGATGGCTTTAGATGGAAGCATTGAGAAGCATAATGCATGATTGGTTACAAAAGGTTACTCCTAGATTGAGGGAGTTGATTACAGTGAAATTTTTTCCCTTGTAGCAAAAATGACATCCATTTGATTCTTACTTTCTATTGCAGCCGCATATGATCTAGAGATTGAGTAGATGAATGTGAAAACAACATTCCTTTATGGAGATTTGGAGAAAGAAATTTATATGACACAACCAGAGCATTATGTGGTAAAAGGTAAAAGTCATTTGGTTTGTAAGTTAAAGAAATCCTTGTATGGTTTAAAACAAAGTCCTAGGATGTGGTACCAAAATTTTAATACATATGTATTGAGTTTGGGATTTGTGCAATCAAAGTCAGACCACTATATATATTTCAAGTCTAATGGTGATAATTTCCTAGTTATTGCCTTATATGTTGACGGGATGTTGTTTATTGACAAACAAAAAGGTTTGATTGTAGAATTAAAATCTCAACTCTCAACAAAGTTTGAAATGAAGGATCTTGGTGCAGCAAGTCACATTCTAGAAATGGATATGGCTAGGCCATATTAAGTATGTTGTTACTATTCGAAGAAGATTCAATATGCAGGATTCTAGACCATTGAGTGTTCCTGTTACTATGGGAACAAAGATTTCTAGCTCATAGTGTCCTTCATCCCCATTGGAGATGGAAGAGATGTGTCAAGTACCATACTCAAGTGCCGTTGGAAGTTTAATGTATGTTATGGTTTGTACAAGATCAAACATTTCCCAAGCAGTGGTAGAACTTTCTTGTTACATGTCTAATATAGGAAGAGCTCATTGGGATGTAGTAAAAAGAGTTTTTAGATACTTGTGAAGTACCTCAGAGTACTCTATATGTTTTCATGGGACAAGAAACAAGAATCCCTTGGATATTCAAGGCTATGTAGATTCAGATTGGGCTGATGATGTTGATAGAAGAAGATCCACCAGTGCATATGTATTTACATTATTCGGTGGTGCAATCAGTTGGGGAGCAAGTGACAAGCTATGGTTGCTTTGTCCACTACAGAGGTAGAGTATATGGCAGCTACTCATGCCTATAAGGAAGCCATTTGGCTTAAGAGATTGTGCTCATATATAGATTTCAAACAGGGCACAATGACAATCTATAGTGACAGTCAAAGTGTAATTTGCCTAGCAAAGAACCTGAAATTTCATGCCAGGACCAAGCACATTGATATACAATATCACTTTGTGAGAGATATGCTTGAGGATGGCAATGTGACGTTGGAAAAGGTAGAAACTTTGATGAATGTAGATGATTCATTAACTAAGCCTGTGAACACAAAGAAGTTCAGATGGTGTTTAGAGTCTATGGGCCTCTTGGCCCATAGCAATTAAGACCATGGCACAAGAGATCCCCTGACTCTTGCAAGTTGTTCGACAAGTGGGAAAATATTGAGAAATGTGTCTCATACTTGCAAGCCTCCACTAAAGGTAAAGATGTTACCACCTTTTACCTCATGGTAAAGTAAAAGGCTATTTTACCTTTACCTCTTAAGATTTCACTATCTACATAGTGAATTGGCACTCAACATTTAATAATGCCAAGTTGAATTATTAAATGTATCCACTCCATGAGTGGATGACTCCTTCCACCTTGTGGGTGGATGACTCACTCCACCTTGTGAGTGGATTAATCACACCACTTTGTTGTGGGGGTGAAATCCTTTATAAGGATGTTCATACCTTGCATTACAACACAAAAAAGCACTAACATAATGAGGGCTTGGAGAGGAAATGAGATATTGTGTTCTGTTTGCAAGACTGGGCACTAGAAGGAGACTCTCCAAGCTTAAGTTGTGGTGATGCTCCTGTAAGAACTTGCATTGCAAGTGTATTGTAATCTTCTTGGTTTGATATTACATTTGTGCAAATTTTGGAGGGTGGTGTTATTCTCCCAAAAGGGTTTCCCCATGGTAATTACTATGTTATGTGATTCTATGTTTTTATGTACTTCATCTTTGTAATACTTAAGTTGAAAATTGCACAAGTCATCCTCTCAAGATTAGCGTAGGAAGTGTTTCAACTTACCTCTACTTCCTTTCACAAACATACCCTGGATAAGTATAGAAATGATACATAATATTATGATTCCCATAATTTGATAATTACTGGTAACTAATAGATTTTTCGGTGTTCATTGTTCAGTACCAAGCAATCAATACTTATTTAGACCTCCTTTGTTTATATTTGGGATTGACTAAACATTTATTTTTCCCTATTCCTTCAATGGTGTAACATTTAATCTACTATCAAAGAAAAATCATACAAGTTTGATTATCCCAATTGACTTGATTGAAGTTTTTTTTTGCCGTGGTCAAAGCGAAACACTTAAAAAGAAAATCAAGTCTAAAAATGGTGTTGGCTAATCTCTAGAAAAAATGCACCAAAGACAAAAAAAAAGTCAAACATGATTCTTTTTTAGATTCATGAAAACACAGTAAAATTGTCTCAAAATTTTTGTTGCTTTCAATCACAAAATATACAGATCATGAAGATCAAATGCTGAAAATTTCAAAAAATTTCATTGTGTTTTTGTTTTTTTAAATTTAGTCAATGATGCAATTTGTAGGGAGGATAGCTGCATCCTCTAAAAAAAGCTATAATCACACCACTCAAATTTGATGACCCCAATCACACAATAATTTCCCCATAATGCAATAGAATGGAGATTGAGTCCCAATGGAATCTAGTGACTCCTAGTAGGTGACATGAATTATTTTGAAAAATTATTTTATTAGGTCATGCCAAACATGTATTTCATCATTATTAATGACTATGGTGGAATTTGGAATTATTTTTTCTCTTTTTCCACTTTCCTCAAAATTTAGCATCGTGAACCCCTCACTCATTTGTGATTTTCTCCAAGTGAGTCATCAATGGAAGATGCCATCAATATCTCAATTGGAGTTTGTAGTTGCAACCCAGAAACTCATCTTGTGGTACACCTACCATGCCATAAATTAATTTTACAAGGAATGATGTCCCATTACTGCTTCTTCTTCTCGATGTCAATTTACACATATGCTGCATCCTAAATTTTTTCCTTTTCTAATGCATATCTAAGTTTTTTTTTTTTTTTGAATTTGGAACTTACAAGAATACTAGTCAAGATTCTTGAGTTTCTTTTCCAAAACTGAAACTCTTCATTAATATCGGCAATTTACATTGGATGCCAATGCCCCATCCATCTGATGCCAAATGCTATCCATCAGACTATCACCTCCTGCAAAATGGCTATTTGGTATGTGGAATTGAATTTTAATTTTATATTGAATAATAAATTAATTTTATATTAAATAATAAATTAATTTAATATTAAATAATAAATTAATGTCTATACAATCAACGTACTTAGCTATGCTGTCAAACTACTGCTACCTGAATGTAAATGTAGGAAAATATATTTAATTTCTTAACATATGGTACGTATTTTGTAACAAAAATATCTAATGTTTTTAATATTTTTGAAGTACCATAAATATATAATACTTGTTTTTTTAATCAATAAGAGGCTGAAATCAAGATTAATTATTATGTATTTTAATTAATTATTATTATCCATTGATTTAACTTGAGTAGATTGCAACTAAGACCTCCAAGATAAGATGCCCATAATTTACCATTGTGTAATAGGCTCTTGCCTAATGTATAATACTTGTTATATGTTAATGTATAATTGATTTAGTTTGTGACACAAATAGTGATTGAAAAAGAGTAGAAGTGAGTACAAGAGGTGACAGTCTGATAGACTACATCTAGCATTGGATGGATGGGGTATGGCATTATATGCAAAAATGTTGCACCATAGCTAGTGCCCTCCAAGGTGCCATAAGAATCATGTTATTAATTACAATATATTGTGTTATAAACTCATTTTTTTGTAATTAGATAAAATTTGAAGATGTTGATCTTATAATTACCTTTTCATAAGAAATAATTATAAATTTACATTTATTTTGTTAAAACTAATGTTGATTCCAAATTATTCTAAAGGTTATCACTAAGACTTTACAGTTGTTATGATCAATTTTAGAATGTAATTAAATCTAAAATTTATTATCAGTTTCATGAATTTTATTTTATTGTATTTGATATTCAATTTAATAAAATATACAAATATAAAATATAAACTAATAATAAAAAATTAGATCTATACATATACATATGCGCACGCATGCACACGCGTGCGCACACACACACACACACAAACAATTACACACACACTTGTCTACATTTGGTTATATGGTTCTAGGCTTTTCCTCCTTACTAGTGATTTTTTGTTTCGTGTCTTCTCGTTTTAGTTACTTTTTATTTTTCTTGTCAATTTACTAGTAGTGTTCTTGATTTGTCACTTGTTTATTTTTATCCCATGCTTTTAGTTTTTTTTAGGTCCCCTATTTTGGGGACACCATTAATTATTTTCTCTTTTTCTTTCTTGCGTATGGTGGTGCGTGCATGTGCGTGCATGTGCGCACGTGTGTAGACTAATATACATATATTCGCAAGCATATTGGTACATATATGTATAACCATGTGCGTGTGTGCATATATTTGTACACACACACACACACACACACACACACACACACTTATATACTTGCAGTTGCATATTATTTCACTTCTTGTTTATTTCTCTTTTTCCTTTCAGTTAGGTCTTTATTAATTTTCATGCTATAATCATATGCCCAAGCATGACTCTCAATTATTCAGTTTTCTATTTGTATTATTGTTATTAAGTATATGACCAAGCACAACTCTCAATTATTAAATTTTCTATTTTATATTATTATTATTAAGTTTACAAAAAATCACGACTCTCAGTTATTACTAAGTTTCCCACCATACTCAATTATGGTGGAATGAATGTAAAAGAAATGGTCAAGGGAACTTGTATTGTAAACTACGTTGATATAAAGCTATAGGCCAATTAAGATTTTAGATTTAATATAATAATATATATGGATACAAGATATATCAATAGAAATTGTAATATCTTTAAGTATATGATATTGATGTTTTATGCATACAATTTTGATATATTGATTATTTGTTTTTGAGTTATTATGTTTCTCTTTGTTAATTTAGATAGTTGAAATGATCAGTTCAAAAAATAATATCAACAAATATTAGTATTAGATAAAGATTATTGCATAAGCATATGATGGTATTGGACACCAAAGCTTCATCAACTCAAAATTAAGAAAGACATGTCAATTAGATTGTTTTAAGACTTACCAATTACACAAAGTATTGATGAAGATTAGATGTCGATAGGATATAATGGGGTGATAAATAGTGGAGATGACCATGATTTTGGATTTTTGAGATAGTTTTAAAGTAATCCATCCTAGAAAATAATTATATACATGCAATCAACATTTTGTTGCATGCAAACATATTAAAAAGTAACTATGCAAATAAATGAATTTACAATTATATCTCTAAATGGACTAAGATTTTGAATGATTGCAAATATCAACAATAATAGTGAGATATAATATAAAAGAAGTGGTAGGCTAACATTGTTGCAATATTTACAATGATAGTTATAAATGAAACAAGAGACAATATATATAAATGAAATACATGTTGCGTACCTAAATAAAATAATTGGCTTTTGTATTATAAAAATACCATTAATAAGAGTCAGTTAGAACATCAAAAGAAGTTAAAAATGAACATAGAAACATTTTAAAATAATATGAAAATGTAATTTTTCCTTATTGGTTTGTATGTTATATAATAAGTTATGAGCCATATACATAATTGGTACATTTTTCGTTCTACACAAAATTAAAAAGGGTGGCATGAAAGAGACATCCACTATACATGTGTAAGGAAAAATACAACAATATCGTTTAATATATATAACACTAGAACCACCTTTACACCTTTCAAAAGTACAAGTGACTATTATGAAGAGCTATAGAAAATAAGTGCTCCTAGTGAGTTGGAGTCCCTGTCCTATGGAGGCAGGGAGCTAAAACTATGTTTTGGTTTGTATACTATTTTGTTATTGTTCTATTATATTCTATATAGAAAAAATTGTAGACATGAGTACCAATTTGGTTGAATATAGTAAAGAGATTGGTGTAGACATAGCAATTTTTTAAAAATAAACATATCATATTTGTTTTGTTGATATATTTCAGAATTCTTGGAAGTATATTTTTTTTGCTAAATGTAGATAGAGAGTTTTTGTACATCTATCTATATCATAATTATATTGCTAATATATTTCAAAATTGTTAGAATCACTTTCTTTTTTTTCTAAATGCATATAAGGAGTTTTTTTAGAGCTTTCTAAACCTACATTCAATTATGAGTAAGATGTGGAGTTACATAGTTTTTATATACAAAAATTTCTAGACTCAAGTGTTGATTTGGCTACATACATAGATAGGTGACTGCATAATTATCTTAAATTCTAAATACATGCATCATATTTATGCAGTTGTTATCTCTCAAAAATCATGAGGATAGTATCTATTTGACTGAGTGCATATAAGGAGTTTTTTTTATGACTATGTAAACATAGATACAATTGTGAGCAAGGCATGGAGTGTTGTTCAAGCTAAAATTGGAGTCATGGAAATAAATCTATGGGATATTGTGTTGTAGGTGGTATATAAGCGTGAGGAGCATATTTTCCCTACAATAGAAAAAAATGAAAAGGTTGGTAGTGTAGAAGGATGTTGGGTTAATGTATGATTGGACAATACTATAAGTTGTAGTTTTTAGTGCAATGTATAATGATATAATAAGGTGGAGCTAATGTATTGATTTAGTTGTGGGGGCATTAACATAGGTTTTGTATACATATGTAATGAAAATGAAGTATGTACATGACCAAACTAAATAATGTAAGCACCTAGAAATGATTGAAATATTTTAACTTGGGGTGTGCAAAATTTTGGTTGGAGATGACTTTTCATTTATGTGTTCTGCAATTTTGAAAGTGGGTCAGTAATTTGGTAGTGGATGTTTGAAAATGGAGTTACTATAAGTGATGTTCATGAGAGATATTTATTTGTAGTAACTAACCATGGTGGTGAACTATGGTGATTGAGAGAATGGAATTGTCCTTTGCAAGTGTGAATGTGCCATGTTTCTTAAAATAGTGCATGGTGTAAACAACTTTAGACATTTGTTCTGTGTACTAGTTGAAGTGGATTCTGGAGAGCTCCGGGAAGTTCACTTGAAGTAGATTTCCATGTAGGCAGTAGTTGAGAATGTTGTTCTCTATTTTGATGACACATTGTAGATAAGGTTGGAAGTTGAATTTTGTGATTTCGTCATAGTTGGTGTAGTGAATCTCACTAGTAGTTGTGCCTGTATATAAAGGAACTCTTTGTTAACATACTATGCATAATGGTTAGTATAGTGTTTGGTGGGTGTTCTTTGTTTGTAGTGTTCCTGTTACCTAAAATTGAATAAGGCAAGTCAATAAAAGTATTTGTAATTTATTGAGTCCACTGCATAGTACTCTGTATTAGTTGTAAGTTGCATGGTCCATTGCTTGGAGTTTTTTGTCTACCAAACTTTTTAGTGCTGCTTTAGTGCATTGATAATTGAGGAGATTGATAAATATGGATTAGCCAAATTGTAGTGTTGTTGTGCTTCTTGGACTATTGCAGAAAACATTTTTTAGAAGGAGTAGTAGTGGTTTTTATTTTGTACGTGATGCATATATATTTTATAGGCTTTTATAGGGGTAACTGTAGTTTTGGAAGACTTTGAGCTGCAATAATGAGTAACCTCTTAATCAATGTGAATTTTAGAAATTGAAGAGGATGGGAGGAAATGATTTTTAAACTTTAAAAATCTATATCTTATAGTGGTAGTATTAGAAGGGAACTCTCTGTCTATCATTTTTAGTTGGAATTGTGTCACAATTTGCTGATTAGATGTGACAAGATCACTAAGGGTGATGATTGCATGTGTTTGGTGACTATATTAGTTGTGAGATTTTTGTATCTAGTGATAGCTTTTGTTGCTTGCATATAGTAGCACTTTTCTAAACTTGGGTTTCAAAATTCAGCTGCAAGCAATATTCAACATCTCCTCTTTCAAAATATGATTTTTTGTTAGCCTTGAATTTTTGATATGGATGCTTGTACCAAAAGTCAACCAATGCAAATATTTTTCAATCAATTTGTTGGTGATGTTTACTATTATAGCCTTATGAGAATCCTTTTCAATCAAGTCAATATGTGCAATTGGTGATCCTTGCTAGCTTGAGGAGGGTGACTTGCAAGTGGGTCCATATGTTATCAGTATGTAACCCTCAAATATGCTTCCTAGTTGTGTTGTGCAAATGTTGAATATAGTAGAAGGTTAGGATAATTCTACCTTTTATTTGCATATAGAAAAGTGTGTGTTAGAAGGTTATTGAATGTAATGTGTATATGTTGAAAGGTGTGTCAAATTCATTAGTATTGTTTGTGAGTATAATTACCTTTTCTGCTTGATTTCTTGCTGATTTGTCTGATGGTTCTCGGGTGTGTTGATTGTCCATGGTTTGCAACAAAGAATTAATATGAGATAATTAGTAAGTTGTATATGTTTAGTTGCATCTTTCTGGTTGAAAGATAATATTTATATAATAGGAACTTGCAACTTCATTTTCTATGGCTATAGACATAGTGTCACTGTATAGTGATCAGTTCAAAATGTATCGATAATAATGATCTTAGTTGTTTTGATGTTGATGTTGTCTATCCAAATGTGGTCAACTATTTGAGTTCTACATGTGTTGTTGGCTTATTCACTGTAAATACTAGTCTATGATTATTCATAAACTATTGCAATTGTAATTGTGCTTTTGCTAATTTCAACATGTCAATATTGAAGTCTCTTACAATGATTAATTTTGAGTTTGTTGGTAGGTTACCTATGATGGTTTCTATGAGATTGAAAAGGTCATTGTTTGGTGCATTTGGTCTGAGCTATAAATTTCTTATGTGTAAAGTAGTTTTCTTGTGGAAAATGGCGACTATTATTGATTCTAGGTCTCTTGTTGCAAATGTCTATATTTTGTGCAATGTGTTATCTTTGTTGCAACATGTTTCTAGTCCATGAATGGAAAATGAAGGGTATAAATTGAATCTTATTTTTTAGCAATTGAATTTGTTCATGTTTGGTTGTCCAGGTTTGTTGCAAGCACAATGTAGTTGCAGCTAGCAAGTCATGGTTGTGACCTATTTCTTATTTATCTAGTATAAGACTTCTTGTGTTTAGAGTGCATATTATGATTTTTTCTGATAGCATACTAAAGGACTATGTTATAGTGTTCAGTATGTTGTTGTTTGCACCCACTGTATCTCAACTTTGACTTTCTGTGACAATTTTAGATCACGGTGTCATAGTTTATGAATCAAGTATAAAGATTGAATGTCTCTTACACATAATAGAGTAATATAGACTAGGCGATATTGGTAAAATTTGCAAGGATCAAAGGCAACTATGTCCATTGTTAGTCCTTGTGCTCCGTGAATGGTTCTTAGACATGTAAGTTGAATGGGGAACTATGAGTTCATGATGAATTTTGACATTGCTTTGACTTTAATAGTTATTCTCGTTATTGGTGTCCATGAGGGTGAGATGGGATTTTTATACAAGTTGTGCATTTGTTGTCAGCATAGTATTCTAATATGAGGATCATAGAATTGTATCCAAATGACCTCGTGGCGGTGTGTTGTATGTAGTTGGAATATACTGTCAGCACCATTAACAAGACCATCTTGTGTGTCAAATCATATACTGTAAAATAAGGACCACAAGAACGAAAATGCACACCTGGATATTGGTTGAATCATTTGTTACACAAATGCGAAGTGCTATGGAATAATTCATTATTTTTTCATCATTGTATTACATTAGTTGACGAATATCAAGAAATGGAGTGGAATATTGTGAAATTGCTCTCCAATCTACCTTGGTACTCATGTCATATGGATAAAATTTACCTCATGATTAGATCCCATCTATAAAAGAGAGAGGTTGTATAGCCACTTTGCCCATTTATACAAAACTACTTGGCTTGAATCTTTAATCTCAAAATTGTGCAAACATTTACAAATCTTTGCAATACTAACAAACCTCAACTAGTAAGAAAAAATTTCATATTGTAAAGGAATATCATATGACTATGATTGGGAAAAAAACACATTAATACAATGGGATGATGATGTTAAATGTCAAACATGTACTTGTTTTCAACAAAAGGATCTTCTCATAGTACATATATTTTATTGTTCCCACTACGTTTATGTCTATTAGAAAAATTGTACAAGGCTTGTTGTAGTCAAAATGTTCTCAAGAGTCTCAATATGAATAGATATTTGAAAAATAATAGTAAAAAATATTAGGAATCCTCCATTAACTTGGGTACACAAAACTTCTGAAGATGAAAATCTAATGTTAAAATATGTCAATAAATCTCTAGAAGAACACAAAACCAAATCATATGGTTGCACAAAATACATCAATGTCAACTTTATCATCATGTCTAAAATCTAAGCTCATTTACAATTTCAAAAGAGTGAACACATGCACATTTGTTGCCAATATTTCTTAGTGATAAAATTTTGACAAAAATAAATTAACCAATCATTGAATATAATTAGAATAACATAGAATTTAGTAGAATGCTAATAAATTACCTATTTTACACCCATGTTATTTGAAATATGTCCCAATTTTGAAGAAAAGGAAATGCTATTCTTAAAGTTAGGCTAGATTTTATAAAGAGTTGAATTGAAGCCATATAGACCATAGTTGAAAAAAAGTAGTCCATGATCATGCAAATATTTTAGCAAACATGAGCTAGCATCTTGTAAATATTAGACTAGAAATAAGAAGTTATAAGATGGTTATAAAAAGTGAGATTAAAATGTAATAAAGAAAAGGAAGTTTAAACTGTTACATTTCATGTTAATTGGAATTAGTGAAAATAATAGATATGATGGAACACAATCCAAGCATTAATTAAAAAAGATTTTGATTAAAAATAGTGTAAGTGTTTTTTCATTGAAGTCTTTGGACTGTATTATGTAATCCAAACAAAAAATTTGACTACTTTTCAATTTCTAGAAAAAAACATGTATTGAATTGATATTGTTCTGTAGGTATTTTGAAGCACTTACCTTATCTTTTTGTTATTGATAATTTATCTCAATTTGGTGATTCAGATATTCAATTTAACCAAAAGAAAGCAATTTCAATTAGTTTATAGTAGAATATACATCTCTTTGTTTGCATTCATCATCTTTGAAAATACTTGAATTATAATTGTCATCAATTGCTAAGATATCCTCAATTGAAACTTCAATACTAGACATAACTTTAGCTTGGTCATGTTGTTGAAGACTCCTTGATGAAGTTTCTAGGAAATTCTTAGTAACATTTCTTTTTTTAATATTCCTTTGGAAAATAACTTGATTGTTGTAAAATGGTGCTTTCTAGTGAGTCTTAATGGACTATATTATATCAAAATGATTGGGCATCATTTCTCGAGAAAGATGAACTACTAGGAATTTTCACTCCATTTGTAGCTTTATTTCTTGACGTTTTGTTTAATGCCAACCCTCCTACATGCTCTAGACCTCTATCTACGTAAACTTTATCATTAACAAAGACGCAAATTTTTCCTCATGATAAATCTTATTTTTCCATTGTGGTTTGTCATTTGAATATGAAGTCAATTATTTTCCTAGAATGATGTCATCTTTTGCGGGTTTTGTTCTCCTTGAAGGGGAAGTAAGAGTTCTCATTGCCTACTCTTCAAGATCTTCATTATTTCCATGCTTTCCCTTTTTCTACTTTTTACCAATGGATATTTAATCAATAATGTCATCACCTTAAAGGGTTAATGGGAGGTGACTGAGAGTTGATATGAACTTAGAAAACAAACTTTAATGTTTTTGTAACCCATTTGAAAGAGATACAAATTATAGTCAATATCTCCAATTTAGAACAAAATAGAAAAGTAAATCAACAATTAGCAAAACTTGAAGTCTTCAAGTAACTATATAACAAACAAAAAGACATGACAATATATGCAAAAGTCCAATAAAAATATATAGAACAAAATTATGGCTTAAGTGGGCATGCAAATAAAATTAAATAAACAAATGATTGTGTGGTCAAGTAGATATGTTTGTTGAGGCTTATGTTTGTCATGTAATCAAAGACTAGCATCCTCATGTATTTAACTAAAGACAATCTAAGTAATGTAAACATAATCCAGTGAGAGACGCCATTGATAAGCTTTATTCATGTTACGATTTCTTCAATAACCCTATTTGATTCACTTGGAAACAACATTTTCACAACAATTTCTCTCCGATTCTGTAACCCCCCTTGCCAATTTCCCAAATAATTCACTCTACCATTACATTTGAGCAAGGGTTTGATGTTGGGTATCATTACCAATAGAAGGAAAAAAGGAAGACTATTCTTTACCTTAGAGACCTAGCCAAAGCCCCCTTCTCCAATCTTTGCCTTCCTAAGATATTCATAATTAAACTATTATACTCTTTCCCCCAATTCCAATTCCCTTTCTCCAATCTTTGCCTCTCTAAAAGATCTTCATAATTAACTTGTTATACACATTCTCATACATGAGCTAATACAAGTCAAACATTGAAACGTATTTGGTCTACCAAGAGCAACTAAAATTACTCCATTCTCATTTGTTGATTCAGTTAGTTAAATAAGAAAATCAGCATCAAACAAATGCTTAAATATTCTATTGTGGACATAAGCTAAAAGAACCAAGTATTAAAATATATTAGCTACCAAAAACAACTTAAATGAATTCATTCTCATTAATTGATTGATTTAATCAAATAAAATAAATCCAACCAAAAGGACATTAACTAATAAAAATCAAATATTGAAATATATTCGCTCAACTAAAAAATACTAGGGTGTCTTCATTTCTCATATCAATTCTTGTAAAAAGGAAATAGACAATAGTGCAAAGGACTGAACCTCCACAATGAAAAACAACAAATAAATTTAATGGTGCAAGGACTTGACTTATCCAATAGACGCGTTAATAAAAGACTTTGACTCAATAAATAAATTGAATGGTGCAAGGACTTGAGTTATCCAATAGACACATTAATAAAAGACTTTAACTTTGCTGAAACTTCATGAATAATTTCAAAGAACGCGTGAGTGACAAAAGAAGTAAAGTTCTAAGCTCATTAACGGCCTAACTTGTTTATTTTCTTGTGATGTGAATATCAAGATTTAACTGTGTGATTTTGAGTCAAACTCATTGACCCATGTTTCATGAGTAGTGATTCAACATGAATCCATCTCTCATGAGAATAAATGGAACACTTAGCACTCATTGGATCTAGGTGATGCTCACAAGGGTGAAGCACTGGGACTTCCCGGGAGGTCACCCATCCCAGTACTACTCCAGCCTGAGCGTGCTTAACTACAGAGTTTCCTACATAGTTAAACCCAAAGCTTACAACCCCATTTGCAAAACCTTCACCAAGTGTTGTGCCTTATGAACCATTCATTAGAAAGCCCCTTAAGCTCATCAATTGATAAGTAGGAGATAATTTCCACAACAAGTCAAATTGTGATGTGAATATCAAGATTTAACTGTGTGATTTTGAGTCAAACGCATTGACCCATGTTTCATGAGTAGTGATTCAACATGAATCCATCTCTCATGAGAATAAATGGAACACTTAGCACTCATTGGATCTAGGTGATGCTCATAGGGGTGAAGCACTGGGACTTCTCGGGAGGTCACCCATCCCAGCACTACTCCAGCCTGAGCGCGCTTAACTACAGAGTTTCCTACATAGTTAAACCCAAAGCTTGCAACCCCATTTGCAAAACCTTCACCAAGTGTTGTGCCTTATGAACCATTCATTAGAAAGCCCCTTAAGCTCATCAATTGATAAGTAGGAGATAATTTCCACAGCAAGTCAAATTGTGATGTGAATATCAAGATTTAACTGTGTGATTTTGAGTCAAACTCATTGACCCATGTTTCATGAGTAGTGATTCAACATGAATCCATCTCTCATGAGAATAAATGGAACACTTAGCACTCATTGGATCTAGGTGATGCTCACAAGGGTGAAGCACTGGGACTTCCCGGGAGGTCACCCATCCCAGTACTACTCCAGTCTGATCGCGCTTAACTACAGAGTTTCCTACATAGTTAAACCCAAAGCTTGCAACCCCATTTGCAAAACCTTCACCAAGTTTTGTGCCTTATGAACCATTCATTAGAAAGCCCCTTAAGCTCATCAATTGATAAGTAGGAGATAATTTCCACAGCAAGTCAAATTGTGATGTGAATATCAAGATTTAACTGTGTGATTTTGAGTCAAACTCATTGACCCATGTTTCATGAGTAGTGATTCAACATGAATCCATCTCTCATGAGAATAAATGGAACACTTAGCACTCATTGGATCTAGGTGATGCTCACAGGGGTGAAGCACTGAGACTTCCCGGGAGGTCACCCATCCCAGTACTACTCCAGCTTGAGCGCGCTTAACTACAGAGTTTCCTACATAGTTAAACCCAAAGCTTGCAACCCCATTTGCAAAACCTTCACCAAGTGTTGTGCCTTATGAACCATTCATTAGAAAGCCCCTTAAGCTCATCAATTGATAAGTAGGAGATAATTTCCATAGCAAGTCAAATTGTGATGTGAATATCAAGATTTAACTGTGTGATTTTGAGTCAAAATCATTGACCCATGTTTCATGAGTAGTGATTCAACATGAATCCATCTCTCATGAGAATAAATGGAACACTTAGCACTCATTGGATCTAGGTGATGCTCACAGGGGTGAAGCACTGGGACTTCCCAGGAGGTCACCCATCCCAACACTACTCCAGCCTGAGCGTGCTTAACTACAGAGTTTCCTACATAGTTAAACCCAAAGCTTGCAACCCCATTTGCAAAACCTTCACCAAGTGTTGTGCCTTATGAACCATTCATTAGAAAGCCCCTTAAGCTCATCAATTGATAAGTAGGAGATAATTTCCACTTTGATATTCACATCACAATTTGACTTGCAGTGGAAATTATCTCCTACTTATCAATTGATGAGCTTAAGGGGCTTTCTAATGAATGGTTCATAAGGCACAACACTTGGTGAAGGTTTTGCAAATGGGGTTGCAAGCTTTGGGTTTAACTATGTCGAAAACTCTGTAGTTAAGCGCGCTCAGGCTGGAGTAGTACTGGGATGGGTGACCTCCCGGGAAGTCTCAGTGCTTCACCCTTGTGAGCATCACCTAGATCCAATGAGTGCTAAGTGTTCCATTTATTCTCATGAGAGATGGATTCATGTTGAATCACTACTCATGAAACATGGGTCAATGAGTTTGACTCAAAATCACACAGTTAAATCTTGATATTCACATTACAATTTGACTTGCTGTGGAAATTATCTCCTACTTATCAATTGATGAGCTTATGGGGCTTTCTAATGAATGGTTCATAAGGCACAACACTTGGTGAAGGTTTTGCAAATGGGGTTGCAAACTTTGGGTTTAACTATGTAGGAAACTCTGTAGTTAAGCGCGCTCAGGCTGGAGTAATACTGGGATGGGTGACCTCCCGGGAAGTCCCAGTGCTTCACCCCTGTGAGCATCACCTAGATCCAATGAGTGCTAAGTGTTCCATTTATTCTCATGAGAGATGGATTCATGTTGAATCACTACTCATGAAACATGGGTCAATGAGTTTGACTCAAAATCACACAGTTAAATCTTGATATTCACATCACAATTTGACTTGCTGTGGAAATTATCTCCTACTTATCAATTGTTTATTTTCTATTCAAGTTCCAAGATTATACCAAAAGCACTACTTGGTAGCAATTATTGAGCAAATTAGAAACGCTATGGCAATTGAGTCGGCGACGAAGCATTTGTTACTCGCAATTGGTGTGATTATTTCAACCCATTACTGCAGTTCATTTGCAGTGAATGGGGGAGACACACTTTTCTTAGGGGCATCGCTCACTCGATATCAAACCCTAGTTTTGAAGAATGCCTCGTTCGCGTTGGGGTTTTTCAATCCCAGAGGAACGAATAAATGGTATATTGGCATCAGGTATGCCCCAATCTCTCAGAAGGCCATTGTTTGGGTGGCTAACAGAGATAATCCTGTGAAAAACATGCCCGGCGTTCTCAAGTTTACAAGTGATGGTCATCTCAGATTGTTTGACGGAGACGGTCGGTCGGTTTGGTCGACTCATCATGGCCGTAAAGCATCAGGTGCAATCTTAATGGACTCTGGTAATCTCGTTATGGATGCCCACGAAAGTTCTGAGATTGTTTGGGAGAGTTTTGCGCATCCCACAGATACATGGCTGCCCGGCATGAAGATGTGGAAAGGTATGAAGCTAACTTCCTGGAAGAGTCCATCCGATCCTGCAAGTGGGCTCTTCTCTCACCAAATGGACCCGTCTCCAGGGAAGACACAGCTGATGCTGTTCTATAACAACACAATTCCATATTGGTCCACTGGAGAATGCATTGGGCACAATCATTTTACTAAGATTCCAGAACTGGAAGCTGAGAAGAAAGTTCAAACGTCCTGTCTGAGGCTCTCTCTTTCTAGAATATATATTAATTATGTTATAAACGCGATGGATCATATGATCACTGCGCGGTTCATGTTAAATGAGAAAGGCGAATTTAAACTTTACTTCTGGATGGATGATGGTACATGGAGTCTAAGGTGGTCGACATACCGAGGGCAATGTACCGATTATGAAATCTGCGGGGCCTATGGACTGTGCAATGCGAATTGTGTGTGTAGTTGTGTTCAGGGGTTCACGCCCAAGCACGGCTCAAAGGGGTTCACGCCCAAGTCGAGCGGGTGTGATCGGCGAAGAGCCCTGCATTGCTCTGACACAGAGGGCACAACCGACGGTTTTTTTGAAGCAAAGAACAAATACTTGTCAGAGAAAGAAGCCGTCCTATACAACAACGAGACAACACAGCAAGACTGCCGGACTGCTTGTCTCAGCAATTGCTCCTGCACAGCCTTTGCTTTGGGTATTTCTGATCCTGCACCAATCTGTAAATTGTTGTTTGGTGATTTATTGAGAATGAGCGTTACATCTGAGGACCAATCCGTCTTCATTAGGCTGGCTGCTTCTGAACTGTCCCATTTGACATCAGAGAAAAGTGACAAAGCCCCAGCACTTAGTGTTTTAGTCTCTGCCGCCGCATCCCTCCTTGCTGTTTTGGCTCTCCTGTCGGGCGCCTTTCTTCTCCGGAAACGTCGAAGATTGAGGAAGAAATATGCGGCAGAGGAAGTAGCAATTTCGCTCAAAAAGTTCAGTTACAAAGAACTGCGAATCGCGACGGAGAGTTTCAAGCATAAGCTGGGTAGCGGAGCTTTCGGCTCTGTTTTCAAAGGAACTTTGCCGGACAAGACGCCTATTGCGGTTAAAAAATTAGAGGGTTCCACGCCAGCAGAAAAGCAATTTCGCTCTGAAATAATCACCACTGGCAGGATACAGCATGTGAATTTGATAAGGCTGTGGGGATTCTGCGCAGAACAGTCACAAAGGTTACTGGTGTATGCTTACATGCCCAACGGCTCTCTAAATTCTTTTCTCTTCTCTCCGGCTGAAGATGTAGAGAAGGTGCTGGACTGGAAGACCCGGTTTCAGATGGCACTGGGCACTGCACGAGGATTAGTTTATCTTCATGAGGAATGCAGGGATCGTATCATTCACTGCGATATTAAGCCTGAGAACATTCTGTTGGACGAGGAATTCAGCCCCAAGATAGCTGATTTTGGATTGGCAAAGTTGATTGGCAGAGATTTCAGCCGCGTACTGACCACCACAAGAGGAACGCGAGGATACTTGGCCCCCGAGTGGATCTCCGGACTTCCAATCACTGCCAAGGTGGATGTATATAGTTTTGGGATGACGTTGCTGGAAATTATATCTGGTCGTAGAAATCTAGACGTAAAGGTGGAGGAAAGCAGGTTGTACTTTCCTACGTGGGCTTCATCTCAGATTCAGAGGGGGAACGTAATGGGCGTTGTGGATGCAAGGATAGCCAGTGAGGCTGATGTCGAAGAGGTCAGAAGAGCCGCTGTGGCGGCTGCGCTGTGCATTCAAGACGATGAGAATGAGAGGCCGAGTATGAGTGAAGTGGTGAAGATGTTGGAAGGAACGATGGAGGCTCCTACGCCACAAATTCCGAGGTCTCTGCAAGTGCTAGTAGATCAGATAGACGACAACAATTTCAACGGGGAAGGTTCATGGTAAATATCTATGTGAGGAACTTAATTCCGTGTTTTCTAATTAGGTATTTTTATTATTATGTTCGAAGTTTTCAATTAGACGGTCTGCTTGTTTGTTGAATTGACCTAGAATTAGTAGGAACACATTTTTTTAAAAATATCTTCAGTCTGGATGGTCAGAATATGAGTTTCCAATTTTTATTTTAGTTTGTAATAAAGATTTCTTAATTTCACTAAAGATGTTGAATTGGATTTGGAATTGTAATTACAATAAATTTTCATTTTCATTTTTCTCACTCAAAAAAATCTAATTTCAAATTAACAAATCTAAATTATGCAGCATTTGCTAATGGGAGCAGCCTTTGTTAAGAAGAACAAGTATCATATCAGAATATTATATACTAGCAATTGCATTCAAAAGAGCTACAGAAGAATTTATATGTAAATTAATATCTTAGATGCATTGAAGATATTTTAATAGAATTTGCTATATATATATATATATACATATGCACATATATAATGTACATATATATACGTACACACACACACACACACACACACATACATGTATATACATATGTTTATATACATATGTGTGTATATATATCTATATACACATGTATATACATATACATATACATATGTATATACATATACATATACATATGTATGTAGAGATACATATACATATGTATGTAGAGATATATATACATATACATATGTATGTACAGATATATATACATATACATACACACACACACACACACACATATATATGTATGTATATATATATATATATATATATATAGAGAGAGAGAGAGAGAGAGAGAGAGAGAGAGAGAGAGAGATACATATGTATGTATGTATATATATATATATATATATATGTATATCTATCTATCTATCTATCTATATGATTTTGTATGTACAATTTTGAAAACAATCTTGATTTTAGATCAATTATTTATTTTCAAGTTATCATATTTCCTTTTATCAATTTTACACCAAGATTTTAATGAAAAAATGATTATATCTCTAAATAATAAAATTTTGACAAAAATATATGTATATGTATACGTATATGTATAGATGTATATATACATATACATACATACATACATGTACATATATGGTATTAGACTCCAAAGTTTCACCAAGTCAAAATGAAGAAAGACAAGTCAATTATATCCATTCAAGACTTACCAATTACACAAAGCATTGTTAAAGATTAGAAGTCAATAGGATATAATGTGTTGATGAATAGTGAAGATTGCCATGATTTTGGATTTGATGGGGTAGTACTAAAGCAATCCATCCTAGCATATAATTGTATCCATGTGCATTCGACACTATCTTGAATGCAAATATGAAAAAAAAGAGCTATGTCAATAAATGAAATGATGTCTGCATCTTTTAGTGGACTAGGAGTTTAAATAATTATAAATGTCAACAATAATAATGAGATATAATATTGAAGAAGTTATAGGGTAACATTTTTACAATATTTGCAATAGTAGCTATGAATGAAACAAGAAACTCTGTTTATACAAGAAATAAATTTTACATCTTTAAATAAAGTAGAGATTTGTATTATAGAAAATACCAATAATCATAGTGAGTTATAAAATAAAAGAAATGAAAAGTAGACACATGTAAATATAAAATATTTTCTCAAAAATATACATTTTAAAATTGTATGAAAATTTAATTTTTCCTTATAGGATTGCATGCTATATAAAAATGCATAAGCCATATAGGCAATCTTTACATTTTTATTTTACAAGAAAAAAAAATTTAAGTGGCATGGAAGAGACATCCACTATATATCAAGAAGGAAAAATGTGCTCTTGTATTTGAGGAATATACATTTGTAAAGGTAAAGGAATATAAAATCATTAACTTTGGTGTAGACATTTTCCTAGTCTGGGGTCAACTACTTGGTCAACAAGGATTGTGGTGCTTGTATATTTAGGTACTCAATATCAAAGGAATATCTTTAGAGATCACCACAACTATGTAAATCATAAGAGAGATGCTTATGCTTGTTTTATTAACCATGACAAAGTATAAACACAATATTGTTGAAAACAAAAGGTTTATTTTTTCTTTTATGTGTGTTGTTCTAGAAGATTAGTTATAAAGATTTGTATTCAAAATCTAAAAAGAACAATACATATATGGTGGATATGTTGTAGAGTGCAATTTATATGTTCAAATTGAATGTTCAATATTTATAGAAGAGTACATGATTTATAAAGATTTATACTTCATACATGTTTTCATACATATACAATGTTTATGAAAATACTTAGCTTCCTTAAAAACTTAACTAAACTTTGGTCAAAGAAGTATTTTCCTATCTCAATGTCATTAAATCCCATTTGGATTGATCATTCATGTATACATATATTCATAGCATAAATATGTCACTATCTAGGTATTTATTATGTACAACTTAAATTATTCATTTAATTTTGAGAATCACTCCTACATGATCCAAGGACAAGGAGAGTGTAGATAGTTCTTCCTTAATGCCTTAATTTTATTAATTGTGATTATATTTATATTGTGTGAACATTTTAAATTTTAATTTCCCAATATTATATTGTATCACAATTTTTAAGGAAACCTATTATTAAGAATGAATTTTAAAATATAGTACTAAATATATATTGAAAAATCAATGATTTATTACTAAATTTGTTATGAGATTGAAAATATAACCTAAGTGAAAGCCAACTATCATATGTATGCAACTTGGACAATAAAATAAGGAACACAACAATGAAAATTCACAATGGGATATTGGTTGCATCATATATCGCACACATGCAAAGTGTTATGGAATACTTCATGAGTTTTTGCATCATTGTATTGCATTAGTCAAGAAATATCAACAAATGGAGTGGAATATCCAAAAATTTCTCTCCAATCTACCTTGGTCTTCATGTCATATGGATCTAAATTTACCTCATGGTTAAATCCAATCTCTAAAAAAGAGAGGATGCACAACCACTTTTCCCATTCATATAATACTACTTGGCTCAAATCTTTAATCTAGAAATTGTACAAACACTTACAAAACTTTGCAAATTCTAACAAAACCCAACTAGTAAAAAAAAATTGCATATTGTAGAAGACTATCATATGACTATTATTGGGAAGAACACACACCAATACAATGGGAGGGACATGATAAACATCAAATGTGTACTTTTTTCAACAAAATAATGTTCTTGTAATAAAGATCTTTTACTGTTCCCACTAGGTTTATGTCTATTAGAAAAATGGTACAAGGCTTCTTTTAGTTAAAATATTCTCAAGAATATCAATACAAATATATTTGCAAAATAATGGTTTAAAATATTAGGACTCCTCCATGTTGAAGAATAGTTTGAGTTGGATTTGATTGGGTAATATCAGTATATGCAAATTACACACACACAAATGTGTATATATATGTGTGTGTATATGTATATGTATATATGTATATACATGTATGTATATATATGTATGTATATATATACATATATGTATTCATATATATATATATACATATATATTTATGTATCTATATACATATATGTATATATACACACACACACACATACATATATATATATACATACATATATATATATACATACATATATATATATACATACATATATATATATGTATACATATATATATATATGTATACACACACACACACACACACATATATGGGTCAGTGCAAGAAGTTGGGTCTCACTTTATATATATATATGTATATATATATGTATATATATATATGGGTCAATGCAAGAAGTTGGGTCTCACTTTATATATATATATGTATACACACACATATATATATATATATATGTATACATATATATATATATGTATATGTATACATATATGTATATGTGTATACATATATGTATATGTGTATACATATATATATATGTGTGTGTGTGTGTATACATATATATATGTATATGTATACATATACATATATATGTATATGTATACATATACATATATATGTATATGTATATGTATACATATACATATACATATACATATACATATACATATACATATACATATACATATACATATACATATACATATACATATACATATATATATATATATATATATGTGGGTCAGTGCAAGAAGTTGGGTCTCACTTTTGGCCAAAAAGTGGAAGTGATTTTTCTATTTTTGAAATATTTTGTCAATTGATGTCAAAATTTGAGGTATTTAGAGATTGAATATTAAAAAATTTTAGAATTAAAATTTTTAGTGTTCGAAATCTAGTTTTTGAATATGTAATTTATTTGTACACCCATATGATAGATTTTTTTTTGGTATGGATCTTTAAAAACCACTTTTCCAAAATGTCTGTTTTAGGACCATACCATGCTTGTGTACGGACACCATAATTTGACACAAATAAATGAATTTTTGCAAATCCTTTTAAAGGGAGTTACCTAATACACCTAAGATTGATGAAAATATTTTTTCTTAATTTTTTATTGAATAATTTTTTTATTTATTAATTATTAATTGGCTATAAAGGTAAATTTTTATGCGAATAACGTGCCCTAGCTTGAAGTTTCAAACATGTTTTTAGGTGCAATAACTTGATTTTTGATGAGGGCAAAATGATCACCTCTCCAAAACATGATGAATGCAATTGATTTCATTCAAATCCATGAAGAGAATCAAAAGTTATGATCAAAATAGGAGGTTTTTGGAGCAACAACATGTTTTCTTCACATAATAGGACATTTTTGTATTCATTGCATATTGGCTATAAAGGTAAATTTTAAAACCTCTCGTGTATGGACCACATAATTTGATCAAAATCTCACTTTTTTCATTTCTTTTTTAATTTTAACATCAAAAGAATTGTATGTAGATTGATGACATATAAATTAATTTAAGAAAAGTTATAAAATAAAAAAGTTATTAAAGTTTTAGTGAATGTCACTTTTTAACGTTTAGGAGATAGTTTTGATTAATAAATAATGGAAAAAGAGAAAATAAACTAATAACACTATAAAATTTACATTTTTGAAATCAGAACAACAAGACCTATAATGGGTTTTTGTCTTGTCAAAAAATTCAATAGGAATGACTATAAAAAAATTACGACAATACCAGAAATTGTTGATTAAATGCCTTAGAAAAAAAAAAGGAGTACAAAGGCATGGCTTGGTGGGACCAAGCCTATGCCATGCCTTTCCCCAAGGCAAAACCCCATACAAAAGTCAGGAGCCATGCCAAATTCTCGCTCATGTCTCACGAATCGGGCACCCGATTTGTAATTCATAAATCGGGTGCCCAATTTCATTAAACCGTTATACCAACTTTTATAAAATCAGGCACCCGATTTGTAAAAAATTAGTTGCCCTATTTTTAAGAAATTGGGTACCCATTTCTGATGTACCCGTTGGGTCCCAAAAGCTGCCCCACCGACCCAATTTCAATGATTGAAATGATTGAACAAAAGTTTTGACCTACAACATCAAATTTTGTCATGCTTATTCTATTTTCTTGTCCTCTTATACAATTTGCAGGCTACTAATTCAAATTCAAAACTGGTGCAAACATGGGATCGAAACAACGAAGAAAGAAGAAAGCAAGAGTTCTGACAGATGAGGAGATTGCAGTAAATAAAGAGAATGAAGCACAACATCAACGAGAGAGAAGACAGGGAGTTAGAGACTTGAACAATGTTTCAAAGGAGAAAGACATTGAAGATACCATGATGGATGAAGAAGTCAAAGAAGAGAACCCAATACAAAAAAATTCAGATGCACATTCTAATTATGCATTCAATACAGGTGTGTCTCCAAACCCTCAAATTTTCTCTCGTGATGAAATTGGTATTTTTTAGAAGCATGTTACGATTTAAACGATTTAGATTTTCTTCATGAGAAGAAATTGTCAAACGATCATGCACAAAACACTCCAATTGAAATGCCTGCCCCAAAAGAAATGCCAAGAAAATTTGAAAATGATATTCAAATCCCAAATAACAGTGAAAATAGTAAAGTGTCTAAAAATAAAAATTGCATGAATGTAGACATAGAAACACCAACTACTGAACAAACATGTCAAGATGATAGTAAAGTGTCTGAACATAATTTTCATATTCCTAATGATGTGTTACATAATCTTGATGGATTGGTTTCATGGAGACAAATTAGGACACATGCTAATAGATTGTATAGGTATTTTTTTATATATAAAAAATTTGGGTTTCAATGTTAGCTAATGTTGCAACTAATTAAAATGTCTAAAATGCAAAAGGTAATGAGAAGGTTGGGAATGTATGCAAAACCCAAGAATAAAAATGAGTCTTTAAAACACGTTGTATCCACTATTGCTAGTGCCTTTGATGTTATCAGAAAGAGAAGTTGGTCTAAAGATAAGAATGCGGTAGGACGAGCAATAACAACAACTTTAGTTAACAAATCAACATCTAAAAAAAGATTGATTACCAACATAAGTGGATATCTTAATGTGAATCGTAAGACTTTAGAAAGAGCTGTAAAGAGAAGGGTTAACTTTGAATGTGATCTAGCAAATATTTTATGGACTTCTAGTGGTAGACTCCCGAGATGTGATATGAAACTTACTAGTGAAATCAAAAGTTCGATTGAATTTTTTTGGCATGATAATACAAGAGTATCACCTAATTCAAGAGATGTTCTTAAATTGAGAATTGGGTCAAAAATACGTGATCCACATCCTAAACACCTTTTGGACATGACTCAAACTGAATTGTTTAAAAAATTTGTAGATGGTAAGGTATTAAATATTACCATTAGTCAAAGATCTTTTGAAAAGTGTACACCATGGTATGTAAGGATTAACAAGGAAAGAATCACATGTTGTTGTAAAACTCATATTCAATTTCATTACCATTATGATGTATTTCAATCTATACGTGGTACCATGCATAGTAAAGAAATGTTGCAAGAATGTGGTATAAAAATACCACCTCAAACTATAAAAGATTTCATATCAGGTTTGTTTTGTAAGCCACCTAATGATCAATACTTTCTTTTCAATGCATGTCTTTCTAGTATATGTGATATGTGTGGCAATCTTTCTTTGTTAGATAAATGTTTGCATGAAAATGCTTTGACTACTTTTGGACAACAATTAGTTGAGGTAAAAAGATTCAAAACTATTGAATATCCATTGAAGGATGGGAAGTTTGGAAGAAGGTGTGATCTAGTTACAGATAAAGTTAGTTGTCATGCATTTATGGATGAGTTTAAGAGTGTGATCATACCAAAATATGTTAAACACTCAATTTTCTAGATGGCTTGATGGACAATTTCACATATGTAAGAATACATTTCCAATTAGTACTATACTTTCAGTTGTTGACTTTGCAGAGAACTACACGCTTGCACCGCAAGAAGAGGTACAACCACAATATTACAATTCAGTGCAAGTAACAATTTATATTCATATAGTTTATAGGCATGCACCTGATAGTACAGACGAGGATTGAAAAATATTGAGAGAGTACCATTTTTATTTAAGTGATAATAAACTCCATTCATCTGAGTTTGTCCAATATTGTTTCAAGGTCTTTTATGATAATTTAAAAGAGAGACAAATTCAAATGACACAACATTGGATATGGTCAGATAATTGTACAGGACAATTCAAGAATGCTAGAATGTTCTATTGGTTGAGTAGGAAATATAAACAAACTAGCATCGAACATGTGGGGAGTTCTTTTGAGGCTAGACATGGTAAAGGAGAACATGATGGTGCTGGTGCATGTGTGAAGAGAGCCCTTAGTAAAGAGCAATTAAAATTTGAGGAAAGAGCTAAATTCAAAAATGCACATGAGATTGTCAAATGGTGTAACAAATATTTATACACGGGATCAAGTCAAAACTCTACAATCAAATGTTTCTTCTACCTAGTTGCAGAAAATAATATCCCTTCAAGATATGATTGTGATACAATTAGGGGTTCAGCTAAATGGCATTCATTTAGGAGTTCAGATTCTAATACTTGGACTATATGGATTAGGGAGCTTGCTTGTTTTTGTCAATTTTGTCTTGCAGGTGAATGGGAAGAATGTGAGAATACAGAATGCGTTGAAGATTGGCAACAAAGATCATTAGCACCTACTGACACGCATTTTGAAGATGATATAGTAAATGAAGGCCAGAATGTTACTTTTGCATTAGAAGACTATGATCGTATTTCAGACCTCATAGAACCTAGTATGCACAATTTAATTAGATTTTTTTGTGATCTCATGCTTCAATTTATATAATTTGCATATGTAAACGAGTGACTAAAGTGTTTCTATACTTTATCTTATCTTGTAGGACATGTTTATGTTGTTATTGCACCTAGTGATAATGATGAACAGACTGAGTATTGGCTAGCTAGATGTGTGGAACCTAAGAAAAAAATGACATGTCATCAAGTAGACAATGATGGTTTTGAGTATCCAATTGGATTTGTTGTTGTAGTTGGCACCTGGCTACGTAGATACGTAACAAGAAGAAATGGTTTGCCAGCATTTGAAGACTACCAAACCAAAAAGAAGATTTTACACTATTCTCATTTGGTTGTGGCAACAAATATCAAATTAGAAAGATACAAAGGGAGACCCGCCAATAAGGTATTATGGACAATTTCAATGGACGAGCACGAGACAATCATAGATGCATTGCAAAAGAGAGAGCATGCAGATGGTACAGTGGGATGACTACATTTAAATCAAACACATGTAAGTTTTTTCATTATTTTATTATTTTTATATATATGTACTTATATAATTTAATTACATGTATGTTTGTGTTGTCAATACCAATTTAGAGAACTTATATACCTCTTATTCAGGTCTCAATTACATTTTATGCAAATTTAAATGTTAAAGTGGATCGAACATCAACATCTTGTGCAATTTCACATAGTAAGTACATACAAATTACACATATATATTTACATAGTTTAGATACCTTGAATATTAATTTATGTGTTTATTAACATGTGTGTTTTTGTTTTACATTTTTATTTTACAGGACCTCATTTGAAGAGATGCGTTCAACCAATTTTATGTTTCAAATGAGTTCAGTGAACTATAAATATATCATTGACATTGTCTTACATATATTGTGAAATATGTTGTACAAACTAATTAAAAAATGAGAGTTTACTTCTATTTGAAAGTTAAAGGTATGTGCACTTGATAAATTATTATAAATTAATTGTCAATTTAAGTAATGACCTCCTATTTTGTTCTATTACTTTTACATTCAAGCATGTTTTTGATAAGGTAAACAGGTTTTAAGGGGTCCTAAAACCCATAAGTTTAACAACAAGAAGGCTGAAAATAAGCGAAAAAATGCCCAGCCAAAACATAAGCCTTACGGCTGAAAATAAGCCCAAAGGCCCAGCCCGAAACAACTGCCCACTAAAAAGGCCAAAGAACCAACTAGAAAAACAGAGACCAGACAAAAAGCCAAAGCCAGGAGAAACAAAAACCAAAAGACAGAGACCCAACCTAGCAGACTACTTCTCCATCTCGAGCATGGTCTGGGCAGCTTCGGCGCACTCTTGTTGCTCTTCTGCCTTATGATCCTGGGCGTTCGTCAAATCCTGCTCCATAGTGTTGTCCTTGGCTTTATCCACATCCAGCCTATCTTTGTCTCTGTTCTGTTTATCATCTTCCTCCATCTGGTTCCTGTGTTTGAGATTTTTCAAGAGAGAGAGGATGTTGTCGTTGATCGAAGCGAGGAGGGAGATCATTTGACTTGCCAGGTTGTGATTGTAGTTCTCAATATTTTTTACTCTCCTCTCCATCAGAGTCTCCCAGCTATTTCGGTCGCCTTGGCTTTCTACACCTGTCTTGCTCTTGATTTTTTCCATTTGGGAAACCCTATCTCTGACATCCTCAAGCTCATGGAAAAGCCATTTAATTGATCTGAAGTTGTCGATCATGCTATTGCGGGCATTGTTCAACAGATTCATGCCCGTTTCTCTTGCATTATCAGAAATAGCCACCATAGTCGGGTCAATTAGCTCATTGAGTCTAGGCTTCTCGAGGTCGTCCACCAGGAGTTGGGGGTTCATCGCCTCTCTGTAGATTCCCATAGTGGCCGTTCTCACATTGAAGTTCTTCCAAGCCTTCCTTCTGTTATTAACTTGCACTTCCCCCTCAATCTGTCCAGAGTTGTCATTTTCCTCCAAAGGAGGCTGAGGATGTATAGGGGAGAGGGGAATGGGCAGAGAATCCTTTCCCTGACTACTGGAGCGCTCCATGCTCTCTCCCTCCCTCTTTTGTCTTTTTCTCAGTTTCTCCTCATCCAGCTCCTCCTTTGAAACCTTGTCAGAATCATCAGTATCCATTTCCTCCTCCACCTCAGCAGAGCCAGTTTTAGCTGGGGTATGACCTCTAGGGCTCTTTCTGCTGGGTAATTTGATAGAGGGGTAATCCTTCTTATGGCTTTTAGTCTTCTTACCTGAATGCTCAAAAACCTCATCAGAGCTGATGCTCTCGACATCGTCGGTATTTGAGGAAAAACTGGAGCTGCTCTTGTCAACATCCGCCCCCTGGATAGGGTTTTTGCTAATGGTTTGAGCGTGGAAATGCTCATGAATCAGAAGCAGAAGACCCTCATGCAGTGTCGGGCTGACGGTAGCTTTCTTTTTAAAACTAGAAATGGCCTTGTTCATCGAGTTAAAAAGATAATACGGGAAGGAGATCTTACTACCATGGCGAAAATGATTTAGAATCACAAAATGGTGAGTCCTAACCCTATCAAACATGGGGTCTAGGGTTATATATTCAATGACAGCGTAGAGAACATACCTCCAGAGCTTCTTTATAGTATCCGTTACAAAAAACGTCTCTTTCTTGCCCAGCTTGTTCAGCTCTTTAGTGTTTTTCACAAAATCCTTGATTGCATTAGAAGACATCTTCTTGTCTCTGAAGAATTTATGCCCCTCCATCGGAATCCCCGTGACTTCAGCAACCACATCCTCAGTAATTTGAAAGTAGACCCCGTTCACCTTAACCTTACCATTATTCCACGAATTCACCATGCTGTTAGTGATCTCAGGATCCGAGCCATGAAGTTTCTCGAAGAAATTAGTAACCCCACCCTTTTCCAGCTCTCTCCAAACTTTGGCCTTGTTCTTCCACTTCTGAACTTCCCCCACCAGCTCCTTTCTGCTCCTCTCACCCGTCATGTTTACCTGATCAACTTCCACAATTCTCATGAACTCTGAACTGTGCAAGTTATTTGCATTCAAAAAAATGGTGATGTTTCTTTTATGATACCCGTGAATATACCCCTTTCTAAAAATAATGGTATCGTCCTTTCGAATGTGTCGAAATGTCAGAGGAAACCCCTTTTGCTGGTGAAAATCACGATGCCAATAATGGCACTTACCAATTATTAAGCAATCTTTATTATCCATAATTACATTGGATTTGAGCCGTCCTTCCCAAGATTTTATCTTGGTCGATAAGCAACTTTGCCTCCGCCGGAAAATCTTTTCCGGCATGCCAGGTCAGATTATTGGTGGCGTTAACCCCTTTATTAGCAAAGCAATCAGCGACTGGGTTTGCCTCTCTGTAAACATGAGTGACGTGGACCTTATCGAACTTTGTGAGAGTGGCGCAAGTCTCAGCAATTATGTTCGCAATCGTCCATGAGGGAGGGGAAATACCATTAATGGTATTAATAATGTTTTTGGAGTCCCCCTCAAGCCAGAGTTTAGTAATCCCGGCTTCAAAAGCCAACTTGACCACCTTACTCGCAGCTCTTGCTTCAGCCAGATGAATAGTCTGGATTCCCAGCGGGGAAGCAAAGGCAGCTATTCCCTCCCCATAGCTATTTCTTATGATTCCACCGCAACCTGAAGGGCTTGGGTTACCCTTAGAAGCCCCATCAAAGTTGGCTTTTGACCAACCATCTGGGGGGAGAAGCTAGCTAGCATCCTGCCTTTTGAGGTTCCTATCTTTTTCTTTAGCTATCTTTCTGTCCCCTTCTTCTTCTTCTTCCTCCTTCAGCACTTGGAGATTTTCCTTTATATTCTTCGAGACCTTCCTGCCAAGGATTATAGCCGGCTCCTCTCTGTCTCTAAATATTCTATTATTCCTTTCCTTCCAAATTCCCCAGCAAAAATGGGGTAAAATCCAGTCCGAGTGATCCTGTCGACCAGCAATCTTACAAAGACCTTTCCACTGATGGAAAAAATCCATGAGATTATCCGGTTTGCACCAGAGGGTTTCATTATCATGTGTGATGACATTCCACACCTCCCTGGCATAGTCACATAAGATGAAAATGTGATTTCCGGTCTTAGCCCGATTCTTACACAAGGGACATCTACTGGGCATAACATGTCCTCGCTTCATGAGATTGTCATGAGTAAGGATTTTGTTCTGAAGAGCCAGCCAGTAAAAAATGTTGATCTTTGGAGTGAGACCCGGAATCCAAGCCTCCGCCCAAGGGGCCTTCTCTTTTAAGCTCCAAAGGGAATTATAGCCTGAGGCGACAGAGTATCTTCCATTGGGATTATCCCTCCAGACCAGCTCATCCCCCAAATTGATAGGAATCATGGAATTGAGCATTAGCATTATAGGAGTCAAGTCCTCAGAGATGAGGGATAGGTCACTCCATTCCTGGCCATTCCAATAATCACAAACTTTGGACCCAATTTGATCAGTACAAGCTTGCATCCATCTCTCAAAAATAGGGTTATTGGTAAGTGGATCTTGGGAAAGCCATCTATCCGACCAAAATTGGATGTCCTTCCCATTTCCCAATTTCCATGATATCCTGGCCTTAGCCAGGTCCCTGGCTTTCATGATCCCATTCCAAATGTTCGATCCTTTTGGGATATCTTCATTAAAAAGGGTGAAAAGAAGAGTGGGTCTTCTAAGGTACTTGTTTACCAGGGTGTCCCTCCATTCACCGGTGCTACTGAAGATCCACCATATTTGTTTAGCTAGGAGAGCCTTATTGAGGTGGGTGATCTTTCTAATGCCCAGACCTCCGTACCTCTTAGGGAGGCAAACCTTCTCCCAAGCAACAAGAGGGTATCTTTTCTTCCCTTCATTACCATTCCAAAGGAAGTCTCTCTGGATTTTCTCCATTCTTTCAGCTATTTTCCCTGGAATTCCAAAGAGGCTCAGGGCGTAGATTGGCAGATTTTGAAGAGAAGATTTGACTAAGAGGCATTTCCCCACTTGACTAAGAGAGACCCCTTTCCAACCAGCCATCTTCCTGTTGAATCTGTCCAAAATACCATTCCAAAAAGACTCCGGGGGTGAGGATCCCAAAGGGAGACCAAGATAGGTAGAGGGGAAAGAGCCTACCCCACAACCTAGAATCCTGACGATTTTTCTTTGTCTAAACTCAGAGGTGTTGATGAAAAAGAGTGAGCTTTTGTTCCAATTAATCAGCTGACCCATCCCATTGGAGTAAGTATCAAGAATCTTCTTCAGGGCTCTGGCCTCTTTGACAGAAGTTCCCCCCCCCAAGATAGTATCATCAACAAATTGCTGATGAGTGAAGGGAACGCAATTAGAGGAGGGAAGGATCCCTTTGATACAAGCCTCACGCTTTCTACAATCTATAATCCTTCCTAAGCATTCAGCTAAAATGATGAACAAAATGGGCGAAAGGGGGTCTCCTTGTCTGAGGCCTCTGGAAGGTTTGAAAAAATTAGAAGGGACTCCATTAACCAGAACAGCCAAGGAGGAGGTGGACACCAATTGAGAGATAATTTTGCAAACTTTACTGTCAAAGCCAAAAGTCAAGAGGACCTTCCCAAGGAGAGACCAGTCCACCCTGTCATAAGCTTTAGAAAGATCCAGTTTGAGAAACATACCTTCCCGTTTGGATGCCTCAAGAGAGTGGATGACTTCGTGCACCATCTGGACAGAATCCAAAATTTGTCTCCCTGGAACAAAACCCGATTGATGCTGCGAGATTATCATGGGCAAGATCTTGAGCATTCTTAAAGTGAGAACTTTAGAGATGATCTTGTAGAGAGAGTTGCATAGACTAATAGGTCTAAAGTTGTCCAACGAGTCCGCCCCAGGGGATTTAGGAATGAGAACCACAAAAGTCGAGTTTAGCTCCTTGAGAATAGATTTGGCTCCAAAGAATTCCTGGATAGCCTGAACAACCTCTCCCATGATCACCGGCCAGAACCTTTGGAAGAAAAAAGTGGAAAAACCGTCCGGGCCTGGAGCCTTGTCAGCAGGCAAAGAAAAGAGAGCCTCTCTAACTTCCGAAGCATTAGGAATAGCACAGAGCTGTTTATTATGGATAGGTTGAATGAGCTGAGGGATACAGTGTAACAAATCCTCCTGGTCCAAATTGGAAAGCATTGGGTCCTCAGAGAGAAGGCTAGAGAAAAAGGAAACAGCTTCTTCCGAGATGGCAGATTCTTCAGTTAACAGCTCCTGCCCCTTTCTGATACCATAGATCCTGTTACTAGCACGGTGCTTGAGGGTGGTTAGGTGAAAAAACTTAGTGTTTCGATCTCCTTCCTTTAGCCAGGTGATCCTCGATCTTTGCCTCCAAAATTTTTCTTCCTTATTAATAATGTTATGAATTTCAGACAGGGTCTTGAGCTCCAAAACCCTGTTGGTCTCAGTGTAACCTTCCTTCTGAATGCAATCTTGGATAATAGTTAGATTATCAAATAACTCTTTCTTTTCATGGAAGATATGACCAAAATCAGACTTGTTCCAAATTTTAATCATCCTCTTCACATTGCTAAGTTTTCTGGTGACTCTGAACATGGCTGAGCCCTCCACCTCTATCCCCCACCATTTCTTGATATTATCCAGGAGGTTAGGGTGAGAGGTCCACATTTTCTCAAACCTGAAAGGATGGTATCTCCTGTGTACCAGAGGGGAAACTAAAAGAGAAATGGAAGAGTGGTCCGAACCAATTCTGGGAAGCAGAGATAGTCTGCAGCTGAAGGATTGAAGCTAGTCCGAAGATATAAGAGCTCTATCCAGCCTAACCTGAATGCAATCATGGCCTTTTCTCTTGTTTGACCAGGTAAAGGATCCGCCCTTAAGCTCTACGTCCATAAGGGCCAGATTATTTATGAAGTTAGAAAGATCCTGTTTACTTTCCCAATCTGGGGGCATACCTCCCTTTTTCTCTTTATCTTCTAGCAGTGTGTTAAAGTCTCCCATGATTATACCTTTCTTAATGTCACAATCTTGCACCATATTACCAACTTTGGTCCAGAAGTTTTTTCTATCTCTCTTATTATTGGGGGCGTAAATATTCACTAAAAACCAGGAATCATTGGTGTGCAAATGTTGAACTCTGCAGAAAAGAATGTTATCTTCATCATACTCAGCTACTATATTGAAATACTTATCATTGAAAAGTAACAGCAGTCCTCCAGACGCTCCTTCAGAGTTAGAGGCTATGCCCTTCATGCTATTGTTGAACTTAATATTTTCCATCCTTTCCTTCTTCATTTTAGTTTCCTAGATTAGAAACACATCAGGCCTTTGGTCCCTTATCATATTTTTAATAACTTCTTGCTTGTGGATTCCATTGAGTCCATGAATATTCCAAGATAAGATCTTCATGATTTAACTACTGAACATGCTTCCTGGATGGTGCGCTGTGTACCATCCTTAATGTTTCTTCTGGCTTCCTCTTTCCCGATTTCATTCTTGTTTTTCCTTCCCACTAGGTTAGATTTGTGGCCGAGATCAGCCTTGGCCATGCTTCTAGTAGAAGGGGGAGATACCGGAGAAGGGTCCCTGCTATTCTTCTTCTTTCTACTCCTGACTTCTGTCCAGGGATTCTCTTCTCCCTCTAGTCCTTTGTCCAGCCAAGCATCAATTCTCGCCAAATCTTCCATTGTCGATGCAGATAGCCTCTCTATGATTCTATTTACTGTTGAAGGGGGGGGACAACACACCGGGTTAGGGTCTTGGGACATGGGTTCCCCCTCCTTTAGTTCTTCCATGGAGTTCGGGACAAAGGATAGTTTCAAGTCATCCTCCTAAGAACCCAAAGGGGGAAGAGTCATATTTTCACCTGTCTCCTCAGGTTTCTTCTCAAATTCCTTCGCATTGAGGAGAGGTGTTGAATCGTCTTTCACTCCTTTCTCTTCTCCCCCTCCTACATTTCCAGTCGCCCGAGGAGGCCCTGATTCCTCTTGGGGCGCATTAGGAGCAGTATTTGTTTTTCCTTCTGCCTCTCCATTTGCCTTGACTTGCGATGCTTTTTTCCTCCATTCTTTTTTGGGATCTAGAGAATCTTTTATCCCCCCTTGTGGACGAGCCTTTCCCACCATACTCTTCCCTTTGAAAAGTGGGCATGATCCAGCTTTGTGGCTAGCCTTCTTACAATGGAAACAAGCAAAAGGCACACTTTCATAGTCAATCTTTTGAGATCTATTTCCCAGATGAGATTGTAGTTCTAAAACTTGAGGCATGTCCTGGCCTTCGATGACTCCTACACAGATTCTTGCATAGTTCAATCTTTTCTTAGCTGCTGTGACAGGGTCAATGGAGAGGAGCTCTCCAAAGGTCCTGGCTATGCCATCAAAGACATCCTCATGCCAATATTCCAAAGGAAGTTCCGGAAGTATTAACCAAACTGGAACCTGAGATTGGAAATCATTGTTCAAATCCAAGTTGGATGTCCATTTTTGCAATATTAGGTTGGATCTACCCAAAGACCAGTTCCCAGCACATAGTATACAAGAAAAATCTTCCGAGCAAGAGAACTCGAAAGACATGAAGCCTTTGGCCATAGCAGTCACTTCTACATGCCCTTTAAGGTCCCATTTTCTCCTGGTAAATGTCCTCACTACATCAATATTAGGGTTTGGCCCTACAAATTTTCCTACCAGAGTGTTTTCCATGCTTAGGATATTGTGGTCAATAATTTCCCTAGGGATTTCCAGAGCAAAAATACCTTTCTCCTTATCAGATTTGTCAATGACTTTTGGGAAAGATGATTTACCTGATGGTTTTATTAATGTTTAATTAATGTTTGTTTTTAAGGTCCCATTTTCTCCTGGTAAATGTCCTCACTACATCAATATTAGGTCTTGGCCCTACAAATTTTCCTACCAGAGTGTTCGCCATGCTTAGGATATTGTGGTCAATAATTTCCCTAGGGATTTCCAGAGCAAAAATACCTTTCTCCTTATCAGATTTGTCAATGAATTTTGGGAAATACATTCAAGCATGTTTAATTAATGTTTGTTTGAAGTTTCAAATTACTATTGATTGTAATATTAAAAACAAGTCACTTGCACATGATAATTTAAAGATCATCACTCATTGTATTCATTGTATTGATTATATCTTTCATTACCAAACAACACATTAAGATCACTTATGATGTACATTGTTAGGTACGTTATCCATACATGTGTGTCTTAACGGGACATGGGAGTCATAATAAGTCATTATGTCTGTTATACGTTATGATAGGTATTCATATGTTTACTACCACATAATAGGTCTTATTAGGTGATAATGAGTCTTACATTACCAAACAACACATTAAGATCACTTATGATACATTGTTAGGTACATTATCAATACATTTTTTAATCGAGTAGGTCAATTTTATTTGTATGAATTATCTCAATGCATAAATTTGATGTGATATTTATCCAATAATTCTCTATAGATAGTTAAAATTATTGTTCATCTTGCATATATACTTACAAAATGTGTCATATGTTCATGAATAAAATATGTCAGAATAAAGAAAATGGTTTGAATATACTGAAAACATGGTGAAACATAGTAATATATGTACTACATACACAAGCATGATAAGAAATTGTAAAAAAATAGTACATGATCTAACATACATCGTAATATGATCTATGAAGTGAAAAAATACATGGTCTAACATACAGTTTTAACTATCCTAACACAAAGTGTACATACATCATAAATAATATATATATACATCATAAAAACACAATCTATAGGTGCCAACAAGACCTAATCTATCTGATCAAATGTCCTCTTTGCTCAAAGTGAAGAGGACTCAGATGGATCATCATGTGTAATATGAGTCATCTCGTCATGTCAGACACCCTGTGAGGTAGATGTATCACCTTGTGTAACAGGAGGCACGTCTCATCATGTACTTTCTTAGTTGAAATGGGTCTCAAAATCTAGCTTGCAAATAAATTAAATACTCACTACATAATAAAATAAATTATACCACATGAGATGGGTGTCCCTCAGTAACGGGAGGAGGCGCACTGTCAAAACTACCAAATGCAATAGTGGTGAGGTCCTGTAATTTACAATACATACATTTTTTTAATTTGATTTTAGAGCATAATGAACTATACATTATGTACATAAATCACAATACTGACCTCAAATGACAATGTAGGTACCTCCATCTGGCTAAGTCCTATGCTCTCAGCAACACTCGTGGTGACGTAGTCCTAAAATTATGGATACATAAACGTTTAGTCAAAATTAAATATACATGAATATAATTACAAAGTACATAATTTGTACACTACATTTTTTATACACTATAAATTAAACATGTATATATATAATGTATATATCATGCTTGAGTGGTAGCCAATGTCACAGATGTGTCTATAGGTATGCTAGCATGATAATCATAAGATGGAGTCGAAAATAGACTATATCGAGGCCTGTATGGATGAGTATGATATCCATGCTCTTGTTCATAAAATCAAAACACATAAAATATATATACATGTGAGTCAAAATTGTTCAGATTATAAGTTAATAATAATGTACATACATAAAAATAATACAAATTATTTGTCTTCAATCAAAAGTTCATACCGCATGTATTTGAGGCTGTGCTCCAGTGGTAACTGGAGTAGGACTTGTACTAACATCAGTATGTGTAGATGCAGACAATTTCTACAAAATAAACTAAAAAGAACATATGAGCACATGTTATTAAATTCAAATTTGAATGTACATTTTTATAGTGTAATTCAAAGTGCATACCGTATAAGGGACACCAACATCTGTAGGTCTCGAAAAAAGACTATACTGCCTCCTAGGAGGAACAGTGTCATCCATCCTCTGTTATTTGAAAAGTACAAATTAATATAGTTAATACAATTACACATATATGTAGAAAGTAAATAATTATGTGCACTTTATATTTATATTGAAATTAAAATTTTACCTGCTGCTCTTGACTCTCTCCAGGCTCTCCCTGCTGCATGAGGTCAACAAATGATGACACGTCTATCTCGTCACTACCATCACCACGAGCAGCGTATACATCATCATCAAAATCTACACCCTCAGCATAATGGCCATCGTGTGCTACACCAGGATTGCTTTGGGGGCCTGTGCATATGCCTCCATAGCTAGTAGAAACATGTCCAAGTGGAGGAGCATGTACCGCCTACGTCCACTGCTGTACTAAATTGCCTGAAAGGGCACTCAAATGGGTAAAAGCAGATGAAATTGCATGATGATGGTGAGGAGCAGGCACAACAAGTGCAGGAAGAGGTACAAGGGGCTCAGCTCGCCTGCGGTTTCTCGTTCTGTCACTCAGCTTTGCCCCAGGCCTATCCTGATGCATCCCTCTACCAACTCCCTGAAATGCTTTCATATCAAAATAGTTGGGTTTCAAACCCAACTCAAACTCAGCCCATAAATTCCTAAGGAAGTACATGGGCACCTCATGATTAGCATGTGGTGGATGGTCAAATACCATCCACCACTACTCCCAAAAATGTACTGCTATGCGCAGATGTGTACACCACCTAATGGAAATGCGAGGCTTCTTCTCACTAATTGGTTCACCCGTCTTAGGGTTTACAAAATAATGTTTCAAATTTCCTTTACCTATATGTAGGTTATAAACCTCTCTGTATGATAAGCCATCAGAGTAGAAGGCACATATGCTTTCCCTCCATGATCTAAATGAATCAATGCCTAAATCAAAATGATGAATGGAGTCAACCACACCTTGCATGCTATCTGCAAGACATAGTAGGTGAGAGAGGGGGGGGGGGGGGGGGGGGGGTGCCTCTGACATCAAATAGCCTCTATATCACTCATGTCGTTGAGGTTACGCCTCATGGTCTTGCAGAGCTCATCTGTGGTGGGTGGTGGAGGTGTGGGTGGGGGTGGAGGTGGAGGTGGAGGTGGAGGTGGAGATGGAGGTGGTAGAGGTGGGGGTATGGGAGGGGGAGGGGGTGGCGGTGGGTCCATCAAATATAATCTGCATATATATTTAAACAACATAAAACATAAAACACATCAAAAATACATCACAACATAATACACATGTATGAAAAATTTACTATTTAATAAAATTTAAATCTAAAATTTATCAACTAGATCTATATAAATGCGCATATCTTTATTAAAATCATATCAATTAAATAAATAAAGTTAAACACTTAAGTCAAATTAAACATTAAATACTAAATTTTTAAGTATGAACTCATTATGGATTATACATGTTCATGTCTCAGGATGAAACAAAGTTAAGATTATGACAAGGTTATGGTTTACAATTTTGTTATGTTAACAGTTTTCATGATGGCTAAGCTTAAGATTATTATAATGATTGCGATCCTTTAATGTTAGGGAACTTACCTAGGATTATGGTTTTAGTTACAATTATATTTACCTGTATTGGATATTTATTATTGTCCTAAGATGAGAGTTAAGGTTAAAATTATCTAATGAAAGCTTAGAGATAGAATTATGAATTGATTAAAAAATATTTATGATTGTAGTTTGAATCCTAACTATTATCCGCTTTTTAACATATGTAGTTTTCTATCAACAATGACACATCCAACATGAAAAAACATTAAATACCAAGGACAAAGGCAAAGAAAATTATGCTATATAGAAAGGATAGAACAAACTTCACAATTCTTCAAAGAATCTAAAATCTATCACATGACATTATTGTTGTAAAGTAGGTCATATGAAATTCTACAAAAAGCAGTTGGCTGATAAAAAATTGTTCTTGGAAAGGTGTCAAAAATGCTCTTGTCATAGAGCATTCAAAGGAGTCAACCTTCTATGCAATCATATGACCATATTACAAACATAATAGAATAGGGAGAAGAACAAAGAGAAAAACCTTGTGTGACAAGAGTACAAATCTCAACACTTAAAATAGGCATCCTCATTAACTAAGTCACCTAGGGATGAGGGGAATTTTGGGGCTTTTGGGAATGAGGGGACAATTCTACTATATAGAAAAGATACGAAAAAATTCATGATTCTTCAAAGAATCAAAATCCAAAACTTAACTCATGCATTATTGTTGTAAACCTGGTCATATGACATTCTACAAAAAGTAGTTGGCTAATAAAAAATATTCTCTAGAAAGGTGTCGAAAATACTCATGTCATAGAGCACATGCTAACAATTTCTCCATTTTTGATCAGATGATAGAATTATCAGCAAAAGTTTAGATTACATTGCGCACAAACAAGATGTTACAAGAAAACTAGGACAAGAAAATGACACTAATTCTAAAGGTATGTTCTGACTTCTTGTCACATTTTGGAATAACCACGTAAAATTCACCTTTGGCATTTACATTAGAAAGGGGGAAAATATTTAAAGGTGAAAATATAAGAAGTTGCATATAATGTGTAAAGTATATTGAGTATATATGTATGGGGAAGCACCATCATATTATGTACATATACAGGTATTGAGATAAACATCTCTTACAAAAGCAATTTCAGAAGATCTCAAAAATAGAGTATGGCACCAAGTTGAAAACCTTCTTGCAAACTATAAGTGTAGATCATGTTAGGTAATGAACTAATTTACATGTGAACCCTATCCCTAACCATATAATAATCCTAATTCTAATCATAATCCATAATTCATTACCTTATGAAGCTTTGGCTATCCATTTTATTGCCAAAGTAATCCCGTGGCTATCCACAAAATGGTCCTAATAGATTTATATAGAAGACCAAATTGATTTAAATAAAATGAGCAGGAAGAAGACAAACTTACACCTAATATTCAAGGAGAGAATCTTTTAACATACTTGAATTCTACCAACAAAAGTGAGATAATTAGAGTTCCAGTTGTTGAGTTTTCCAAAGATTTTCTTGTTGATATAAAGACACATTTCATTTATATGTTAGGGTTTACTACAGATAGAATCCCTAGGTACCTAACCACTTAATTATGAAATCTCCATCCAATACCATATTTAATACATAAGGTAGGGGACTCAATATTTAGCCCCAATAAGATAGATGTAGAGACACAAATCTTACTACCCAATACAAAGAAAAGAGGTCCAATTTGATCATTAAATGACTCGTGTTGCACTCTTCTAGCTTAAAAAGAATACAAATATATTATCAACAAAATATGTACATTAGATACTTATTAATTATTTGGAGAGTAGATCCTCTAACTTTTAGAGACAACTAGTTATCTCTAAGGAGATAATGTAATGAGTCAATGTTCAACAATAAAAAATAAAGAGGATGCAAGAGGACAACCTTTCATAATTGATCTAGAGAGTCCTAAAAATTATGATCTAACCCCATTAATTTCTTTACTAAAACCTTGACACCAATCATAAGAGAGGACACCATTTGACATTTAATATTGGATCGAGGGTTTGCAACATCATCATAGTGAAACTCCATTCCACCCTTTTGTAGACATTTTCATAATCAATTACTTGAGCATGCCTACACTCTATCCTAGAAATGTTTCTCAATCCAAAGTCTTCCAATAGGTTATCAATTTCTTCAATATCCATAAAAATCCTTAACAAAACACTTTTGTGTAGGGTTAATGATCTTGGGTAGGATATCTTCTAGTCTAGAGGCTAAGACCTTGGCAATAATTATTTTGTATGATACACATTTAGGAGTGTCCTGTCTCTAATTTTTAATGAGATTATTATCTCCCCTTGGGGATCAATTGATTACTTGACCTAGGGATTTTATGAGCCCTCTGTTGATCACTTGATCAATTTTATGAGCCCTCCATTGATTACTTGAGGTAGGGATTTCTCATTACTATTTTTTTGGATGGAGGAGTTGATTTATGATAGAAATGGGTTTATCACTTGGAATAATGCATCTTCATTCTAGGAATGATGGTTCTCATTTTATCCCTATCTTCTAAATCATTTTGAACTATCATCGTCTTCTAACCAAAAAAATTGATAGTAAAATTAGGAAAAAGATCTTACTATATATATCACTAGGGGGTGGGTATTTCTTTTTATAGAATAAGGCAATATTTTGTTATGTGGCCTTCCATTTTGCAAAGGTAATAAACATTTAGGCTACCCATCCAAGGATCTAGTCCGGGCTCCTACTCACATTGATGTGGACACCTCCACCTCTTGATGGTCAGGGAGGGTTACTTAATTAGATGCCTGATTCGTTCAAGTCTCTTCTAATTTTTTTATGATGTATCATTTTGAGACCTTGATATCAATGTTTAATTAGTTTTAGGATTAGGGTTCAATTTGGTTTGTATTGTTCGATTAGGTTTACATGCTTACGTTTCAATTAGGACAAGAGTTAATAAATTTAATTAAGTTTTAAAGTGCTAAATTTGGTTTTAGATATAGAATTATAGTTAGAGATTTTAGATTAAAAACCAATATTAATTCAAAAAAGTTAGGTTTGAATTTTGCTTTAAAGTGTTCAATATATTATTGAGTTCTAGTTTAGGGTGATTTGGTTTAGTCTTAAGGTCAACATTTAACTTGGTTCAATCTTCTAGGGTAATGGTTCAATTTGGTTAATGGGGTGGGAAAGGATTTTTAAGGTTAAATTGAAGGTTTCTACTCTTAAGTTGGGATATATAATTAGGTTTATGATCATGGTTTAATTCAATTTGGTTTATAAGTATAATATTAATTAGTTAAGGGCCAGGGTTACCTTTCAATCTTAGGGTTTGACATTTATAAAATTAGTACTCAAGGTAAGATAGGAAAGTTATTTAATTATTTATATATTACCTGGTGTAGGTTTTAGCAAATTAAGATTACTTAGGTTAAGATGATAGTAAGGGTTATGATTGTATATGTGAAAATGCGGCCTATGCTAACACACACACTTCAACATGGTCATTGCATGTGGATTCATCTCGAAATGAACATTGGATTGTTCATCCGAAATTTGCCTTGCAAAGTGACCTATTGCCTTCTATCTAAAGGGATTTTGCCTGTTAATATCCTCAGAATCAAGGTGCAGACAACCAGACCCTCTAAGAACAAAGGATTTGACAATGGAATTAAGCTAAGAATGAGTATGCAGATTAATCTAAAATGAAAGATGCAATGTAATCTAAGAACAAATAAAGAAAACTAGATTAAGCATATGCATGATTAAACTAAAATGAGATTAAACTAAGAATGAGAATGTATGCAAGAAATGTAAGTAAATATGAGCATGAATTTCAGCAGCGATTCGATGCAAATTCTCCAAATTCATCGTCCAAAATGAAGAGATGAGGGTCTCTTAAATAGACTTTCTTGGAATCCATCAATGGTTGAGATCGATTTGGATCAACGGTCAAGATTGAAGATGAGGTTCAGTCATAAAGGGAGATTCCCAAATTAAAGGGAGTTAACATATTTAATTTGAGTAAAATAAGGAGTTAACTGTTTTAATTTGAGTAGAAAAAGGAGTTAATTGATTTAACTCATTTTTGATCAATAGTGAACTAGAAATTTGCCTTTTTGAACTGAAGAGAGATTTTGTTGAGATATTTAATTTAATAAAATGAGATATGCTCTCATAATTACTTTTTCTATTTAATTAAATAATCTTTAATTAATTAGAGACACTTTTCTTATTTAATTAAATAACTTCATTTAATTAATTAGGAATGGCTTCCCATTTAATTAAATGACTTTGTTTAATTAATTAGAAGTAAGTACTCCATTTAATTAAATAATTTTGTTTAATTAATTAGAAGTACCTTTATCATTTAGTTAAATAATTACATTTAATTAATTAAGATAGGTGTATTTATTAAATTAAATAAATTTAATTCCATAGTACATTAGCCTTAGGATATAATTTAATTTAATTAAAGTATAAATAGAATAGGACTTTGGGATTGATCAGAAATAGACCAACATTGGTTGAGATGGCAATGAGCCAATTTTGGGGTATTACATTTTGCCCCTCTTTGAATGAATGTGCGAGCAACATTTTCAATTCAAAGATAATCAGAAAGCATGTTGCAAACATGAGATTGGTTCCAAAGGTGATGATATAGAGACCAATTGATAAGCTTTTTAAGGACCGTATCTAGAACAGAGCTTAATCCTAAGGAATCCAAGCAGAGCACTTAGATACCTAAGATTGATAGCATTTAAAAGACTACCTCCAGAATGAAGCGTAATCTTTAAGGATCCAGATAGAACGTCTAGATACCTAAAATTGATAAGCATTTAAAAGGCTTCTTCAGAATGAAGTTTAACCTTTAAGGATCCAGATAGAACACCTAGATACCTCGAGAGTGATAAAGCATTTAGAAGACTATCTCCAGAACAGAGCTTAATCTTCAAGGATCCAAATAGAACACCTAGATACCTAGAATTGAAAGCATTTAGAAGATTATCTCCAACATGAAGCTTAACCTTCAAGGATCTAGATAGAACACCTAGATACCTGAGATTAATTAAAAGATAACAAGGTCCAATCATAAGCCATAGAATCATCCCCAGAACAAGGCTTGATCCTCAGGAGTCAGAGTTTAGACTATCCCAATACCTATCCATCAAACTCTGAGAAGAGTTGTTATAAGATTGATTAGTTGATGAAAAGATAGGATAAATAGCAAAGATGCCAAATAGAAAGGAACAAGATGCCCTGAGTGATTAGATGCCCCAAGTGATAGATGGCAAAGATGATAGATAAAAGGGAACAAGATGCCCCGAGTGATTAGATGCCCCAAGTGATAGATGACAAAGATGCCAGATAAAAGGGAACAAGATGCCCCGAGCATTAAGTATTCAATGATGTAATCATCTTGCCCCCTCGAGAGCGAAATCGAAAGATGACACACCAAAAATATGATTTGAAGCAGTATATCATGTTAGCAGAATCTAGAAGAGATTAGAACGATCTAAAGATTGGGTTGATTTGAAATGATTGCGAAATTGCAAAAAAAATGAGTTTGACCAAAAGTTGACCAAATTTAGCCATAGTTGACTTAAGTTGACTATTTTCAAAATTAATTTTGAAAACATGGAGAATGTAAAGTTGAAAGGATTCCAAGAATCATAAAGTATTAGAAAGATTTGGGCTGCACAAGCGTTTGATCACGTCAGTCCCCAAAATTTTAAAATGCATTTTAAGGCTCTTAAGTGTGTCAGATTTCAAATTTGATCCTGAAAATGGATCCAGAATGGTCCAATTAGCCAGGGGTGTGATTTTTGCGCAAATCCGAGTATTTTGAAAAATTTGGTCAACACCTATATAAGGGCTTGAAGTGTCATTTTCAATTCATTTGTGCTTTTGTCTTGTAGTGATTTTGAGCTCTGATAGAGAGATGGAAGTGAATGTGAGATATCATCATTTTGAGCACTCTAGACGACACAGCTGGCCAGCAGACTACGAACCACTGGTGAGTCATTGATTTCCCATCTTCGTACTGAAATGTCCCTTTTCTGATTTTACATGATATTTCCAACCTTTAATCAGATCTTTAAGATCAAACAACTAATATCACAAAGATCCTCCAAATTTCTCAAGAAACCCCAAATCGGGTATGCCAGAAATTGTGCCAAAAGCTTCACAGCTTCACCAATTATTAATAAATCTGAAAGTGGACATTTTTACAGAAATTTCAGCAGCATAACAGCCTACAAAATGACATTTCCAGATCCGTATAACCTTTACACAATAGTTCTCAAATGTAGGACAAAAACTATGCTCATCGGGCTCTCGAAATTAACACAAAAATGCCCGAAAACACCACACAACACTAATAAACTATCTCAGAAGTTTAATCATGTCCCAATACATATATTCAGCTCTATTTTAACAGCTTAAAGTCTGAAATACAGCAGCAACCAAAACTGATATGAAATGCTCAACTGAAAACACCAAGCTCATGCAAAAAACACGCCCAAAAACCCACAAATCTACACTGTTCAGCACAAAGGCAAACTCTGTATGAGCATGCACATGGAATGGCTTCAAACTCCCATCCTTAGCCTTCCTGGAAACCTGCAAACTCCCATTCTTGGGTCTCCCTGGAAACCTGCAAACTCCCGTTCTTGGGTCTCCCTGGAAACCTGCAAACTCCCGTTCTTGGGTCTCCTTCCCCACAGGTTTGGCAGCCTCTGAAGAATAACAAAGAATGAGCAAAAATCAAGTTCTCCCCTCAGCCCAAAATGCCTCCAAACCCCTTAAAAGAGGGCATAACTGTAACTCACATCCAAGATAGGTTAATGAAACATATTTTAATAATAATTTTCATTTATTAGTCCAACGATTTCCAAAGATTAACCCCCTTTTCCGAAACTTCACTTTCTTGGGCCTGCTTGCCTTAGCAAAGATTATTATTTTTTAATTATTTGAAAAGGGGACATGACAAGTCCTCCCCTCCCAAACATTGCTTGTCCTCAAGCAATGGTTGAACAATAAACCAATCAATCCACCTGGATCCCAAATGTAGTCATGAACTATACTACTACCAATTAACACAGGCTCCTACAATATCCTCTGCAATATGACCAAGAGGAATCCATAATCAAACTGACAATTATAGCTCAACCAAACTTCGAAATCACCACTACCACAATCAAAAACCCATGAGGCACAAACTCTTAGAACATCAGAACCCAAGCAAAGTTGACCAATCAAACTACCAACACAGTAAATACCATCAATGCATCCCACTGGCCTATACGGAATGCACAATCCAACTCTGCAACAATGGTGAAAGCTCTCGAATGAAACTGTATCAAGTATGGAGAATCCACACACTGTACAACTCCTGCAGTCAACACAACTTTGCAAATCACCAGCCACTATCTCATAACCATAACTACCATGCACCCCTGATGGTGAAAAGCCATCACAAGATAAATAGCAAGAATTGGAACCCAAACCAAATCTTCCTGCCATCAACTCCTCAACACAAGGATCAAATGCTAACTGATGTACATACCTTGCAATATAATGTTGATAAAAAACACCAACCTTAGTCAACAACTCACCATGAACAAGTGATACAACCCACTGTGACTGATCACCAGCTAAGTCAGGAGATGTCATAGCCAAAGGAGTAGAATCAATAACAACACCCGCTGAAGCATCACTCTGAAACTCCTGCTCTAAGTCATGTATTATCAAGCTATCAACTGTAGAACCTATCGCCATGTCATGCCCATCACAACTCTCATCTTGAGGCATCAAATTGTCCCATAACTGATGATAAGCACTAGGAACCAAAGTACATCTCTGTATCCTTATCTCATCAACATGGTCATCAAAGGTAAATTGATGAGCATACCTCACAGTGTAATGCTGATAGAATGCACCAATCTCAATCAGTGGCTCAGACTGTAATCCAGATGAAACTAACTGCAATTGATCATTAACCATGTTGGAACTAACTACTACCTCCGAAGATATCACCAAGGGAGTAGTGTTACTAGTAGGAACCATGCCAACTGCCGACTCACCAACATCACACATGATCTTTGATAAATCTCTAGTCTCTATGCCATCAATACTAGAGGCCACCACCATGTCAGGCATACAACAATCTGCTACAACACCCAACTCAACTGAACCTAACTCTAGTGGCAATGAACCTGATATTCCAATGTTAGTATCAAGAATGGATGCATCCCCATCTCCACTGTCTCTGACAATCTTGGCCATGGACATCCTCAGATCACCAAACACCACTCCTTGTGACTGTATAGAATCAGGTGAAGACTCTAGTCGCTCTAACTCCATGGTCACCTTAGCTAAATGAAACTGTGACTCCTTGAAAGCCAACTGTGTACTCTCAAGAATCTCAGAAGTCACCACAAGCTGCTCAGTAAGCTCACTCACCTCATCTTCCTTGGCCAACAATGCATCATATGCTGTACTGCCCCACTTCATAAGATAATCTCTGTCGGCTACCAACTGCATATAATCCTGTCTCAAAATCTGGATAGCCTCCCATAAGGAGTGGAACTCTGTCAAGGAAAGATAACTGCCTCCCTGCTCATCACTAGTAGGAGAACCCCATCCATAAATTGCTAACAACTGACGAGTAGCATCGAAATGCTGGCAAGTGATATCAATGTCTTGGTCACTAACTCTCAACTAATTAGACACATGATGGCACTGGCTTGACTGTCTCCTACAAACCTCCTCTGATGCACTATCTAAAGGAGTATCCTCAAAGTTACTAGTCTCTAGAGTATTACCATCCATATCCTGTGAATCAAATCTAAAACTCATATCAACATACGGAGTATCAAAAACATTAGCATTGCTATCCAACTACTCTATACCCAAGGAAACTAAGTCTTCAAAATTTCCCACTGCATCCTCCTGGATGTCATCAATGCCAATATGATCCTGGGACTCATCTATACACACTGCCAAATATGAAATATCATCAACACATTCTAGCAAGTATGGTCGACTGGATATATGAACAAAGCCCAACATCAGTGTATAAAAACTAATACCAACATTGGACAAGCTGCTAGCACAAGAAAAGACAACACCGTGCAATCTGCTAATCAAATCCATGATAGCACCCAAACAAACACTACTACCAAAAAGTGTTAAAGATCTCCTGTCAACTAAATCCCAAATGCCAATATAACAATCTTGAGTCCATATCTGTAAACTAGAATCAACTGGTAACTCAAGAAAAATCCTCACTTGAGTAATATGACCAATACCAACTAACTCCACATACCTATCATGATGAGATAATAAAGTCAAAATACTATCTTCACTCACCTTCAGCTAGCGGGATAAATCATGTGAAGTACTACTTGCCTCAACCTCATGTGATGAAGCATCTAATTGTGCCTGGTACTCTTTCTCAGCAAAGTCATGAATGCTCAATGTTTGCTCATCTCTACCAGGTATCTCACCATCCTGCACAACAACATCCTCATAATCATCATCTGAACCCACTACACTGTAGTCACTGCCTGTTGTAACTATACCATCCTAAATACCTATGGCATCACCCTTTGACAACCTGTAAACAATTATCTCAATTTGAGTATCAAGTTGATCGTTACTATCAATCTGTGTAATATCCTTTCCCACCACCTCCTGTGGCAGAGTAGAATCTGAGACCTCTACCTGGCTATCAGCTAGTTTCTCAAACTCCTCATGCAAGTTCTTGGGAATTGTGTTATCTTTCCTGTGAGAAAATCTGCCAAATAGAAATCCAGTCAACTTATCCACCTTAGCTGGGTCAGATAACATGTCATTCATTATACGCTGGTGCTCAACCAACTGTTTAGACATGTCATGGCTTATTTTCATAAGTTTATCTCGAATGTCTAAATAACCATCCTTTCTACTATTTTGACTCTGGCTATCAATTGTCCAAGATCGTTCCCTCTGAAACTCTGTACTATACCTGTCCATTCTGGATAAAGTAGAGTGTAACCCCAATAGGATATAACTTCTTCAAACACCAAGAACTAACATGCAAATGATTAGAAGTAGCATGAAACCATAGATTTGGACATGCAACTAATTAGAAGCAACATGCAACCACCAAATTATGACATGCAAGATCTGGGTAGTTGTCAAAACTGACATGCAAGATCTGGGTAGTTGTCAAAACTGACATGCAAACTTCTACAACCACCAAATTCACCAAGACCTAACATGAAAATGATTAGAAGTAGCATGAAACCATAGATTTGGACATGCAACTGATTAGAAGCAACATGCAACCACCAAATTATGACATGCAAGATCTGGGTAGTTGTCAAAACTGACATGCAAGATCTGGGCACTTGTCAAAACTGAAATGCAAACTTCTACAACCACCAAATTCACCAAGAACTAACATGAAAATTATTAGAAGTAGCATGCAACCATAAATTTTTACATGCAGCTGATTAGAAGCAACATGCAATCATAAATTATGACATGCAAGATTTGGGTAGTTCTCAAAATTGAAATGCAAGATCTGGGTAGTTGTCAAAACTGACCTGCAAACTTCTAAAAACCCTCAGGCTGGCAAGATCATGGCTCTGATACCACTGAAATGTCCCTTTTCTAATTTTACATGATATTTCCAACCTTTAATCAGATCTTTAAGATCAAACAACTAATATCACAAAGATCCTCCAAATTTCTCAAGAAACCCCAAATCGGGTATGCCAGAAATTGTGCCAAAAGCTTCACAACTTCACCAATTATTAATAAATCTGAAAGTGGAAATTTTTACAGAAATTTCAGCAGCATAACAGCCTACAAAATGACATTTCCAGATCCGTATAACCTTTACACAACAGTTCTCAAATGTAGGACAAAAACTATGCTCATCGGGCTCTCGAAATTAACACAAAAATGCCCGAAAACACCACACAACACTAATAAACTATCTCAGAAGTTTAATCATGTCCCAATACATATATTCAGCTCTATTTTAACAGCTTAAAGTCTGAAATACAGCAGCAACCAAAACTGATATGAAATGCTCAACTGAAAACACCAAGCTCATGCAAAAAACACGCCCAAAAACCCACAAATCTACACTGTTCAGCACAAAGGCAAACTCTGTATGAGCATGCACATGGAATGGCTTCAAACTCCCGTCCTTAGCCTTCCTGGAAACCTACAAACTCCCATTCTTGGGTCTCCCTGGAAACCTACAAACTCCCGTTCTTGGGTCTCCTTCTCTACAGGTTTGGCAGCCTCTGAAGAATAACAAAGAATGAGCAAAAATCAAGTTCTCCCCTCAGCCCAAAATGCCTCCAAACCTCTTAAAAGAGGGCATAACTGTAACTCACGTCCAAGAGAGGTTAATGAATCATATTTTTATAATAATTTTCATTTATTAGTCCAACGGTTTCCAAAGATTAACCCCCTTTTTCCAAAACTTCACTTTCTTGGGCCTGCCTGCCTTAGCAAAGATTATTATTTTTTAATTATTTGAAAAGGGGACATGAAACATACTTTCATTTTCATGCATTTCAATTTCATTTATGCACATTTTTAGATTTGTGAAATCTTTCTTCACGCGAGACTGATCTCTTTTCGTGTGAAGATCTTCTTTCTTTGCGCGAAGAAACAAGATGTGCTGTTTCTTCGCACACGACCGGAGGATCTTCGCGTCGGGCAATTTTGGTTTCGCGTGAAAATGGAGATTCTTCGTGTGAGGCAATTCGTGTTTCACGTGAGCACCTCTTTCCTCACACGAGAAGATCTATCTTTGCACGAGGAGATCTTTTTTCGCACAAATGCTAGATTCTTCATGTGGAGAAAGAACTATTTCATGCGAAGAAAGAACTATTTCACGCAAAAAAATATGTCTTTGAGCAAGATTTCATGAATCTCGCATGAAATTCTGTGACAATTTTTTGATTTCGCATTTAGAAATTGCACTTCATTTCATTTTGATGCATCATTTCGACTTGATACTAATCATTTGTCATCTTTTTGTTGTGCATGTAGGAGGTCTTCGGAGACGTGTCATTTAGATCTCATTATCCACCGTATGGAGAGTTATTGTGAAGTTTGGATGACAGAGATTGGGCACACATTGCCTGATTGGGTTTGTCTTCACTATGCCAGATTCCACCCGTGATGGTGAATCACGACCTTCTGACTGCTTTGGTAGAGCATTTCCATTCGAAGACGAACACATTTCATTTGTCGATGGGTGAAATGAAGATTACCTTGGAGGATATATGGAGGATACTGAGGATCCCATTTCATAGCGCCTGGGTCATCTATGATACAGTGCCTCAATTAGGGACAGAGGCACTTTCCATTGTATTCGGGAGAGAGCTACTGAGAGACAGAGCCATCAGCTGGGATGAGTTGATGCATACTTATGGACCCACACAAAGGTTGGCATCCATGCTGGGTATTTTCTTGAGCTGCTTCTTATGTCCTGACAGGGGACAGCATGGGTTGGAGTGTGGATGGGGTGTCATGCTCCGTACGATGGTTGAGGCACCCGAGATCTTTGGGTGGGGTCAGTGCATGTTGGCCCAACTTTTTCACGAGATGCATGAGGTCATCTTCCACAAGAAGAAGACCACGGTAGTGGGTGTTTATGTTCTACAGATCTGGGCCTAAGAGCATCTCCCTGTATGTAGGCCAATTTTTGAGGATTATCGAGAGCCCATGGAGCCCTACATCTGTAGATATTGAGGGCATATTACCCAGGCCCACCTGGGTAAGACTGAGCACTGGTGGACACATCTCGATGACATGGTGTTTGTTATATGGTGACCCTGGAGAGAGATAGAGGATTGGGATGATGCCCTGAGAGAGTTACCCTGGATGTTTAGTTCTCGACTGCTGGCAAGCAGGACGACATCAATCATAGAGAGATTCGTGATCTCATGAGTGTGGTGGTAGTATGACCAACCATAGGAAATTTTAGCTAAGTACTGTGCCTATGCTAGGGTACAAAGTGATATTGAGCGAGGATGGCCTCCACGGATGGATCCAGGATGATCCATTTTAGATATCCGCACATTGGCTGTTGTTCAGCGGGACTACTTGCCAGAGGTAGTAGATGCAGGGATGACACCTACATATCAGGCATTTTTAATGAGGCATACATTTCCACGCTTCATAGATCCAGTAGGGATGGTAGGGCAGGTACAAGGGCAGGGACAGGTGCCCCAGCAGTAGCAGGCACAGCCACAGGTGCCACCATAGGTCTAGCACTAGGTACAACAGATACCTATTCCCCCACATCAGATGGGATTAGACCCAGGTGTTGGAGGCAGTGGGGCTGGACATAGTCGATGGAGGAGGCAGAGGACAGAGGAGCAGGCCCCTCAGCAGGAGGTGCCTCCACAGCCATAGGTAGCTCCACTGCAGCAGGCACCAGAGATGGTTGATGAGGATATGTTGGATCAGCCAACAGGTGGGGTATAGGATGTGGTACGATGGTACTGAGAGCGGGTTTGTGTGACCTCCAGACAGTTGGGAGAGTTGCAGATTGCATTGGCAATTAGGGATGCACAACTGGTAGAGTGACAGCGAGAGACAAATTTTTAGAGAGAGCGCACAGAGACTGCGGAGTGGAGATTGGAGCTGACATAGGATGAGATCCACTTCCAGTTAGCTCGAGCAACATATTATTATACATCATATACTAGTGCAGTACCTGATGAGACATTGCAGGTGCAACGATTCTCTCAGTATGCGTGAGAGTCTGGAGGTGCACGACCTCCTGTCAGGCCAGATATGCCACCACCGCCTCCACCACCTGCTGCCCCTACTCCTCCTGCTCCTCCTAGAGGTGAGAGTTCGAGATAGAGTTAGACGCTTTGTGCCTAATTTTTGATTTTGATCCCTGGCTATGTATTGATTGGTGTGCCAGCACCACATGTATCATTTTTGATCGATTGCGCTCGAGTAGCGCCCATTTTTGTACTGACCCATTCTTTGATATATATATATATATGAGATTTTGAGCTGAGTATTCCTGTGTACATTGCATTTTCTATTTTTGTTTTTCTTTGATGTACATGAGATGTATGTTGTACTTAGATAGAACGCATATGTATGAACTGACATCTTATGTAGTCTCGCATGTTTTTGTTTGACAGTCACAGGTATTTTATTGAGGAGCGCGAATCGACGAATCAAATTCTTGTGTAGCCGTGGAAGAATCTGATGCATGTGGAGTATGAACAGAATTACCATCAAATTGAATGCTAATGCAAATGGAGTATGTAATGCAAGACTACGTTAAATGCAACCCTAGGTCTGGTTACCAAGCTTCGACGATTTATCATCATTGGATATAAAATAAGGCTCGTATGTTATACAATTCCCACTGACATTACAATCATGAAAATATGAATATAACATACGTTATTGGGATGTTGGGATTAAATGTAAGCATTCAAGGCACAAGAAGCCAGAATGACCAGAACATTTGTCCCTTTTAATGTAGCAAGTTAACATAAGCATCAAAGTATGAATGCTAGGATGACCTGAATGTTTCTTGCATGACAGACACACCAAACACATGGGAGATTCCTCTTATGCTAAGTATTTAATATTCATTCTATTTGCAATGACCCTTGTGTCCATAACCTGAGACAGAAGTGTGCTAGATGTACTCGCAGTGACCCATACGTTAACTTAATAGGACGAGTATCAGTATGTACTATAGCATGAAGAGTTCACTCTAACAAACAAGGAGAAGAACCAATATCATTGACGTATCTGTATAAAAGGAGTTGAGGTACACAAGGTCATCCAATACGAGATGGAGGATCTTATAGTGGACACTCCTCTTATAGGAATAGATCAACTTATTGAAACTAAACCGCAAATAGAAAGCAAAGAAAAAGATCATGCCCCCTAATCATTACTTCTCTAGTCAAAGATGACATCATTGAGTTGCTCGAGGAGATATGATAAAGCAGAAAAAAGCAAACAAAAAAATGCTCAGTATATCCAAACAAGTATATATATATATTTTTTGAGTTCAATGTTTTCGGGATTGATGTCAAGTGTCAATTCTAGAACATGTAAGAAAGAAATCTCTTTAGTAGGGTGACATCAGTAGGTAGACATAGTCAGAATGACTAGTGACTGAGGTCAAAGAGGAATCTTCATGATGAAGAACCTAAGAAGGACTAAGCGACAGTAGACAGATACAGCCAGGACGACTAGTGACTGATGCAAAAGAGATCTTCCATAAAGGAATCTTGAGACATGACCTGAGAAACGGTAGGCAGACACAACTGAAACAACTGGTGACCATTGAGAAAGAGATTCTATGAGGAGAATCTCGAAAAGAGTGACAGTAGCGATAGTAGGTAGATGCAATCAGAATGATTGGTGACTGTCACGAAGGAGATTCTATGAGGAGAATCTCGAAAAGAGTGACACTAGCGACAGTAGGCAGATGTAGTCAGAATGACTGGTGACTGTCACGAAGGAGATTCTATGAGGAGAATCTTGAAAAGAGTGACACTAGCAACAATAGGCAGACGCAGTCAGAATGACTGGTGACTGTCACAAAGGAGATTCTATGAGGAGAATCTTGAAAAGAGTGACACTAATGATAGTAGGCAGACGCAGTCAGAATGACTGGTTATTGTCACAAAGGAGATTCTATGAGGAGAATATCAAAAATAGTGACACTAACGATAGTAGGTAGACGCAGTCAGAATGACTGGTGACTGTCACGAAGGACATTCTATGAGAAGAATCTCAAAAAGAGTGACACTAACGATAGTAGGCAGATGTAGTCAAAATGACTGATAACTGTCATGAAGGAGATTCTATGAGGAGAATCACGAAAAGAGTGACACCAAAGGGGGAATGCCCTCGAGCTGTGACAAGACTCAATCCATGGATACATGAGCAGGAAGCAGGAAAGAAAAGGCATGAAAGCGACTGTACAGAATAGCTAGAAGATGCACTGCAAGATGGAGCATTGAGAACAAGAGGCGCCTGTTTACTAGGTTTTCACCTTCGTGGCAAGTTTTTTTATTTTTTTGCTACCATGATGCCTGTTTCCAGGTTTTCACCAATGGCACTTTTTTTTTTTGGGTGTTACCAAGGCACCTTTTGCTAGGTTTTCACTAGGATAACAATTTTTTCAGGACTTTTTCTGATTTTTAGGATTTTTTTCAGGACATTTAGGTATGTACAGAGAGCTTGCCAAGATTGAATCAACTATAAAACCGCTTCAAGTGGAGAATGTTTATAGGCTCTTTAAGCACTTCTCCTTCGGTTGTGGAAAGCTGATAGGCGCCAGATCCATATACTGTAGTAATGATGTAAGGACCTAGCCAGTTTGGTTCAAACTTTCCCTTTTGCATTCGTTGTTGTTGATTCTGAGGATTCTCTCTTAGGATGAGATCACCTAGATGGAAGTCACGTGGCCTAATTCTCCTATTGTAGCTTCATGCCATTCTTTGTTGATATGCTCGTAGATGATCATAGGCCACTTGTCATCGTTCATCTAGCAATACAAGCTCTTGAAGCTGAGCTATCCTATAGTCATCATCAATGATAAGGCCTTTCATGGAGATTCTCAAAGTAGGAATCTCAACCTCTATTGGAAGTACAACATCTGCCCCATATACCAACGCAAAAGGATTCATGCCCATTGGAGTTCTAATGCTTGCTCTATATACCCACAGGGCTGGATTGATTTGGAGATGCCAGTCTCTCCCTGACTTACTGACTATGCGATGAAGAATTTTGAGGATCACCTTATTGGATGCCTCAGCTTGGCCATTACCCTGGGGGTAATAAATGGAAGACCAATGTTGTGTGATCTTGAATTTCTTGCACAGTTCCTTAAGGTCTTTATTTTTGAACTGTCCTCCATTGTTAGTAATGATTGAGGATGGTATACCATATCTACAGATGATGTAGTTTGTGATAAAAAGCGCTACAGTTTTGCCATCAGCAATTGTGAGAGGGACTGCCTCTACCCATTTTGTGAAATAATTTGTAGCAGTGATAATGAACTTATGTCCATTAGAAGAGGTTGGGTGAATCTATCCCACCAAGGCAAAGGCCCATTTTTGAAATGGCCATGTTGTAGTAGAGGGAATCAACTCTCTAGCTGGAGCGTGAATGAGATTCTTGTGTAGCTGACACTATTTGTAGGACCTAGTGTATTTAATAGCTTCTTGCTCCATTTTAGGCTACTAGTAACCAGCACGAAGGAGTTTGCGAGCTAGTGTTAGGCCATTGGAATGAGATCTGCAAATGCCTTCGTGAACGTCAATTAGTGCGCATTTCGACTTGTCAAGTTCTAAACACCTAAGGAGTGTTTCGTTGAGACCTCTCCTATATAGATCGTCAGCAATAATGACATAATGTGAAGTGTTACAGATTAGGTAATGTTTCTCATTCTGGGTTAGACCTCTCAGAATGGTTTGATTATGAAGGTAGGAATAGATGTGATGGTAGCAAGATGATTCTTGTCCTATAATAGAACAGATCATCTTGGAATCAGGTGTTCATAGGTTGGGTAGTGTAACGCTTCCACCAAGAACTCGTGTCGTAGATAATTTTTTGGCACTTGTAGAAGGGAGGCCAAAGTGGCCATGGCGTCAGCTGCTTTATCATTTGTGTGTGGAACTTGTTGGAAGGTGATGTGTGCAAAATATTTTGTCAAGTCTTCAACCATGCGTTTGTAAGGAATTAGTTTTTCATCCTTTGTTTGATACACATCATTTACTTGGTTGATGACAAGCTGAGAGTCACCGAAGATATCCAACTGATCTACTCTCCATTCAGCTACAATTTTCATACCATTGATCAAAGCTTCATATTCAGCAATGTTATTTGTACAAGGAAACAAAATCTTGTACGCTTTGGGAAATGAGTATCTCTGTGGTGTGATGAAAAGTAATCCAACACCTGATCCTTGTTGTGTGAAGGATCCATCGAAGAACATAACCCGTGTATGATGAGTGAGTGTTAGAATTGACTCATCTAGAAAATCAATATTTATTGGTAGAAGACTCTGTATGGGTGCCTCGGCCAGCTGGTCTGCAATTGCCTATCCCTTTATAGCTTTGCGTTCAACATATTGGATGTCAAACTCACCTAGTATCATGACCCATTTAGCCAATCTTCCTGTGAGAGCTGCCTTACTGAGAAAATACTTTAATGGATCTATTTCAGCCACAAGCCGTGTAGTGTGGGAAAGCATGTAGTGTCTCAAATTTTGGGAAGCAAAGACAACTGCCAAGCAAGCTTTCTCAATAATGCTATAATTTTTCTCATAAGAGACCAAAGTTTGGCTCAAGTAATAAATAGCTCTTTCTTTGTTATCATTATCTTCCTGGGCCAACAGGATTCCCAAAGATGTTTCAATGGCTAAAATGTATAAAAGCAAAGGCTTCCCATGCATAGGAGGCATCAGGATTGGTGGATTGACAAGATATTGTTTAATTTGTGTTAAGCTTTGCTCACAATCCTGGCTCCAATTGAATTTCACACCCTTATGTAAGGTCTTTGTGAAGGGTTGCGATTTATCCGCCAATTGTGAAATAAATCTGTGAATAGATTGAAGCCTTCCCTGTAGTCCTCTCATCTGACTGATGTTTCGAGGTGGAGGCATGTCCATTATTGCTTGTACTTTTTCTAGATCTACTTCAATTCCCTTTGCAAAAACAATATATCTTAATAGTTTTCTTGATGTGACACCAAATGCGCACTTCTTAGGATTGAGTCAAAGACTAAACTTTTCCATACGATCTAGGATTGGTCCCAAATCGTGCAAATGAGTATTGTGTTTAGTGCTTTTGACCAAGGTATCATCAACATAGTCCTCCATAGTTCTATGCATCATGTCATGGAAAATTGTAGTAACAACCCGCTGATATGTAGCTCCAGCATTCTTTAAACCAAATGGCATCACATTCCAACAAAAGGTTCCCCATGCACATGTGAAAGCTATTTTCTCTTGATCTTCTGGCACAATTTTTATCTGATTGTATCCAGAAAAATCATCCATAAGTGAGTACATCTCATAGCCAGCCGTCATGTCCATGATCATATCAATATTAGGGAGTGAAAAATTGTCTTTAGGACATGCCAAGTTAAGATCACGAAAGTCTGTACAAACTCTGATAGACTTATTATGCTTGGAAACAGGGACAATATTGGATATCCATTCAACATAATCAATTGCATGAATGAAAGCAGCCTTCAAAAGTTTCTCCAATTCAGCTTTGACTAGCAATGCAACATGAGGATGCATTTTTTGAAGCTTCTGTTTAATCAGTTTTACGCCTGGTGCTATCGACAAGTGATGCATGATAAGATCAGGATCCAATCTTGGCATGTCAGAATATGTACAGGAAAAATTTATTTTCTTTCCTTTGAAAAAGGCAATGAATTATTCCTTTTCTTCAGTTGACAATGACTGAGCCAGATGTATCACATGAGGATGTTCTTCTGTGCCCAGGTTAATCGGTTGTGTTGGCTCTATTAACACTGATGATGTCTCCTAAAAGTGACTGGGAAGGACATCAAATATCTCATCCGCGGGCGCCTTAGAGAGGTTTTCACCCTTGGATATGTCTTTTGTTTTTACTTTTTTTGGATCCGACACTGCCACAATGTGGTTTTCACCATCAGACCTCTTGCATTTTTTCCTTTTAATTATGTGACTGAGATATTTGATGTCGGGCTCAGTCATGTTGACGCTCTACTCATTGGTGGAAGACGTTATAGTTTTGATTGCATTTAGGTAACAGGCAAGAGCATAGTCATTCTGGAATGTGGGGACTTCGTTAGATGCATTGCGGTTCTAGTCTATAAGCTCGAGATGTGCGAGTGAGAGAGTAGTGGCTAGTTCAATTGCGTTCACAATATAGTCATTAAATGTGTGGACCAGCAATTCGAGACCTACGGCGACCTCACCCACAGGTGTATTCAAACATCTCAGAGTACGAACGTTAGTAATTGATGACTCTAGGACACTAGTTGGATCAGACCCCTATGACCTATCCCTAGACGTTTCACTCATTTCGATTTGATTTTCATAGACATGCACTTGGTCAATGTCTTTATCAGTAGTCACTTCTAAAAGATTGTCAAATTCATATTCATGAGAATCAGTGCTACATGGTGAGAGACTATAGAACTCCCCAACAGTGATAGGAACATGCTCTCCTTCAGCCTTTGGATTCTTACACAAATACTCAATATGGCATGACTAACTAGATTCTCCCTTTTCTAAATGATATTTGAGTTGCTCAGCATTGTCCTCAGAAGAATCACTAGTATCATCCATAGTGCTAACACGTGGCACAAAGTCATCTGGCTCAGCAAAGAATTTAGCAAGATCATAAGGAATAGGATGAGGGTAAGAATCCTCATCATCAAATTCTTCCTCTCGAGTACTTGACTCAGATTGTGACTCATTTTTAGATGAACTCTCAGGTACGAGTATGAATTTATTGGATCCCAAATGGAAAGGGACCTTCTTGAACCCTAGTCCAGTTGTGTCACTGTTGCTTCGAGCTATTGCTTTGATAGGATCTATTAAACCATTGTTATTGCACCCAATAGGGCCGGTTCCCTTGTAGCCAAAATGCTTCATAAGCTTAAGACTAGGTCCATAATTCTTAGGAGTGATTTCTCGAGCTTGTTCTGTTAGGTCTACTGAAGACTCTTCTTTGTAAAGCCATGCAGCAATGGCTCTATTTTCGCTTTCATCTTCTAAGGGAACTGTAGCTTTGAAAAAAGAGCCATTAAACTTGGTCTGAGGTGTCAACACGAATGGCTTCTTTGCTACTGAGGGTCTCCCAAAATGTTGAGGGGACTCTGGAATAGATGTTAATGACAGCACTGGTTCCATGTGGTACTCTCCCATACTAGTTTCTTTCAATTTAAATGACTACTCAATTTGTTTCAGCTTATTGTTGTGACAATCAGTAGACTCACGGTTAGCAGGGATGAAAGAATGAGCAACTTTGAGCATACTGCAAGTGTAGCTAGGAGTAGCAGGAATAGTAACTTCGAAGCCATGAAATGGAAATTTAATGCATTGGTGGTATGTGGATGGCACAACGCGCATCTCATGTATCCATGGCCATCCCAACAGAATGTTGTAGGCTAAGGGAATGTCAAGTACCTGACAGGTGACATCCCTTTCGACAGGACCGACGCGAATTGATAAAGTCAAAAGACCTAGTGACTTTCGTTCTACTTCATTGTATGCTTTAATAGTGATCTTTCGTCAAGGATCAACAGAGTCCTCAGAATAATCCAATTGTCTAAGCAGAGCAAAAAAAACAATATTTAGGCCAACGCCATTGTCAATGAGTACTCGACGAACATGTGTCTGGTGGATCATAACCTCAATGTGTAGAGGCTGGTTATGTGGGTGATTCAATGAGTTGTCATCCTCCTCGAAGAAGGTCATAAGATGAGTTGAGGTTAGGTGACCTACCATGCATTGAAATCGCTCAAGATCAAGATCTTGAGGAACGTTTGCCTCAGTGAGGGCTTTGTCCAGAATTTTCCTATGAGCAGGCGAGATTTTAAGTAGCTCAAATATGGAAATGTGAGCATTGGTTCATTTCAACTGATCTAGAACACTATAACTGGTTGCAATCAAGTTCGTCATGTGTTTTGCACCTTTATCAGATGGACCAGCAAGGGCTTTGTCCTTGTGTTGTTGGGTATTTGAAATAGGAGGTGTAGGGCCTTTGAGCACCAACTTCGCATGAGAGCGAGTAACAACATTAGCACAATGTTGTGAAGACACATTATCTATGTTATTGGAAGTAGGGCCTCTCAAGACAAATGGTGTCTTGGGTTTATCATTATCTTGCTTGCCCTTTATGGTAATAACGTCGTAGTATTCAGAATCTATAGGTTCAACCATGTGAATGACATTGTCATCATTGGAATACATACAGTTGACCTTATTGTAGGGTTCTGGTTTTGAAGTCTCTCCTTTTTCATAAGCTGGGAAAGGCTCTTTGAATGCCTTGTGGTTTGAGTTTTTGTTATGTCCATCTACCACAAGTTCACCAGCATCAATCATGTCCTAGACTTTATGACGTAAGTTTATATAGTTGCTAGTTTTGTGTCCTTTGTTTTGGTGATAATCACAAAATGAGGTCTCATTCCACCATGGTGGATGTGGTTGTGGATCATAGGGACGAGGGTTATCCATTGGTGAGATAAACTTGTGTTGTAGCAAAATTTTGTAAACCACATCCAAAGGTTCTCCTAAAGGTGTATACTCTCGCTTGGGTCGTGCTGCCCATGACTTTCTCGGTTTGTTCCCAGACGTCTTATTGTTAGGAGGAGGCTTCTTAGCACTTTTGGCCACTTTGAAGCAGTTTGTGAGATTAAATGCTGCTTTAGCAGGTTTTGGTGTGACATTATCGACAACCCCATCATGTACAATTTCTCGATTCTTGTTGACATGTTTGGTTTTATCCCTGTTGGAAGTGGAACCTTGTTTTGAGTCTCTCTAAAGAGTGAGCTCACCTTTCTTGACCATAAATTCTTTGATATGGATAGCCTGTGTAATCATGTCTTCAAAGGTACGTGGACCTTGTAGTTGGACTCTATACCCGAAATCAGGTAAGAGGTTATCAGTGAAAATGTCGAGCTTCTTCGTTTCTGGGATTTTACGAGAGTACTTAGTATAAAGTTGTCTCCACCGTTGGAGGAAAGTGAGAAAATGCTCACCAATCTTCTATTTAAGGTTGCATAGATATAAAATATTTATAGGATGTTGAATGTTATGAGAATATTGCTAAACAAATGAATTTACAATTTTGTCAAACGTCTTGATACCAAGAGGTAAATGTGAGAACTACTCCAAAGCTTTACCACCTAGGCTTTTAGGGAATAAATGCATGAGGTACATTTGATTGTGTATAAACTCCATAGACAAAGCACCAAATTCTCGCAAGTGATCTTGGGGATCAGTAGTACCAAAGTACTTGTCATATTTGGGTAGTTCTATGCCTCTTGGGAAAGGCGACATGTTTATACTTTTATCAAATGGAAATGAACAAAGAGCGTCCAATGTGTATGTATTTTTGGGTTTCTCTTTCTCATGCATCATCTGAGCCAATTGATCTTGCATAATTTTTAGTTGTTTTTGGAGTTTAGTGGTCTCAGTTTCTTCTTCACATGTGATAATGGTCTCCACATTGAAATGTGTGGGCAGTTTAGCTCCCTCTTGGGCGAGTTTGAGAAAGTACTTTTCTTTCTCTTCGTGGAGTAAGATTCCTATGACCTTCTGAAAGTTTTTGTCTCTTCAAAATTTTGCTATGTGTTTAGGAAGGATTTCCACCTCTTCTTGTTCTTCATCAGTGTCATCTTCTTTCTCTTTCTCCTTGTCATCCCTAGGTTGTTCTTGATATCGACTATGACTACCCCATTTAGGTTCACGATTAGTCATTATAGGAACTTGTTTAGTTTTTATACGTTGTGTTTCAAATGGGTCTGTGGAGAAAGGATCATACAGTGTGTTTGAGAATGCAGGACTCCTACCTGTCTCAGTATCCTTTTGGTAAAAAGGATTCCTAATTTGTTGCAAATTGGAAAATGTTTGTTGAACTTGAGATGACCTTGCAAGTGAGGAAGACCATGAAGATGCCTCACTAGCCAAACTGGATATAGATTGTGTAGCAAAAGGTAAGCTACCTTTGCCATGATTACGACCCCTAGCACGACCACGTCTAATGTTATCAGGATAAAACACATTGCCGCTTCTGGTTGTGACAGTCATAGGCAAGGACAAAAAGCTAGAACCTCAACAAGGACTACATTAAGACTGAGTCTCAAAAAGGACAAGATAATAGCAAGAATGTTGTTCACTAAGGCACAAATGGTCTGATTTAAAGGCTAGAACAGCCAGAGATTATGACCACTGTGGCACAAAGTATGACAAGCATTAAGACGAGGACCAAAATTACTTATGAGACGAGACTAGTCAAGGTATAAGACACAAGTTTTCAGTTAAGCGAAGTGTTGCTATTTCAGGACTATTTGCAAATAGAGAGTGATAAACAAACATAGAAAAGGACAACGTATAGGCCGTAGATAGCTAGAACAGACCCAGGTTGTTAATGCTGATACAAAGTCTCACGCGAAAAACTTTTACGATCGGCGCAAAGAAGTTTTACGGGCCGCACGAAGATGTTTCTGTCTCGCACAAAGATCAGTAATAGTTTTTAATTTCACGCGAGAATGTTTTCTGGATCATGCAAAGATGTGCAACAGAACTTTAATTTTGTGCAAGGAAAAAATGGCTTCGCGCAAGAGCCAAATGATTTTGTGCGAAAGGACAGAACAATTTCACAATAGCGACTGATTTTGACAAAATTTTTGATCATTCCAATAACCAAGAAGATAAACATGCATGTAGAATAGCAAGCAAGTGATTTCAAGCACGTCTGAAAATAATAAGCAAGGGCAAAAGCAACCTTGCGCATGAACAATCAAGTGACTTAGTTTGTGCTAATCCCTAAGAGAGCTATTTGTGTATGTTTTCAAAGAGTTTTGCAATCATTGCACACATTCCTAGAAAATAAAAGTTGGCTTCTCTAAGGTATTTAGTAATGGTTTGACTCTGCAACTTTTATGACTCATAGGGGTGACCTCCAATCTCGGTGCACCGAGGTTTTGAAATAGTCTGAGAACTTAATCTTCAAGAGTTGCTAGGGAGATCTGACAACCCACAATGAACCACACCCATGGAGATTTCTTCCACAAGGACATTTATATAGCGGTTATCACTACCATGGCAAAAATGGCTATTACCGCTCGAGGTTTCGTCAATGCAGTTTTCCCTGTAGAGGGATTGTTTGCTATGGTTAACCCTCTCTAAAGGTGACCGACTCACAATAGTGTACCACAAAGGGACTTGACTTCCAGATTCAAGGTTTTGACACCTTTTCACCTTTAGCCCAATCAAAACAGACAGATTAATCTGACACGCTAAACTAAGATTATCTCTTAAAGATGTATGATATCATCTCCTCGTGATCTATCAACCTCTCCGGAGAAAGGATGCCTTAATCAAAAAGTCAAAGATTCATTTATCTACGAGATGCTCAAAGTATCCTCCCCACCCAGAGGAGTTTCACTAGGAACCCACTCCCTCAAGATCCACGAATAGTGTTCATGGGGGCTTAATTACTATGTGTGTACAGATGTTAATTCCTAAAAACAAATCTATCTAAAAGTAATAAAAAAGAACAAGGTGGTACACTTAACACTTTAACTAATGTGAGGTGAGTCCAAAGATGTGGAACATTTAACCCCTCACACAAGCCAAAACGAGTCCACAACTCAGAAATTAGTGAGTTCTAGAAAGCACAAAAGGGTTTCCTTGTGGAGCATTTAATGCTTATGTCCTGTAGACCCCTTCTCTATTTAACGTGGTGCTGAGCTTGCAACCACAGGGTGGAACGAGGGACCAACAGATTAGCGAGTCCAATAACCCAAGATTGCTAGTTAGATCTATCACTAAAGACTAAGCCTGCTAAATGAATACTAATAGAGATCACACCCTAGTATCAATTTATGCATGTGTTGTAAAATGAAAATACAGAAGGAAACACACAAGCTCAACACGAAAGATGTTTGTTTTAGATCCAAATGAAGTGTTATCAGCTGAGGAAGATTACTTTGTGATCCTCCAACGCGCTTAGTAGATTTTTACCTATTTCTGGCAACTTTAGCACGCTTTTCCCATTGTCCCACAAATTGCTGCTATGCTGTTCAAAAAAATCAAAAAACACAGAAACACTAGAAACCGCGAACAGTCAGCAGAAAAATCAGAAAACACACAAATCAATGCAAAAAATTTGCCTTTGTCAGTAGAGTTTCATGCAAAATTCCTGACAGTCTACGCGAAGAAGTTTTATGGCCTGTGCAAAATCAAATTCGGCTCGCGTGAAATTAAATTCGGCTCACACGAAGAAACAGGTCTTGCACAAAGTTTCGTGGGCCAAAGAGCTTTCTCGCGCGATGCAGAAAGAATATTAGTGTGAAGATTCTAGATCCTTGTGCAAAAATGAACAATTTCATACAAAGATTCCTGAATCTGTACAGAACAGTACGGACAGAGAACAAAAAAATGATTTAAAAAATACAGAAAGAGGCCAAAAAAAAAGATTTTTGTGCCCCATGGTGGGTGCCAGAAATGTATATGTGAAAGTGCAGCCTATGCTAACACACACACTTCAACACGGTCATTGCATGCGGATTCATCTCGGAATGAACATTGGATTGTTCATCCGAAATTTGCCCTGCAAAGTGACCTGTTTCCTTCTATCTAAAGCGATTTTGCCTGTTAATATCCTCAGAATCAAGGTGCATGCAACCAGACCCTTTAAGAACGAAGGATTTGACAATGGAATTAAGCTAAGAATGAGTATGCAGATTAATCTAAAATGAAAGATGCAATGTAATCTAAGAACAAATAAAGAAAACTAGATTAAGCATATGCATGATTAAACTAAAATGAGATTAAACTAAGAATGAGAATGTATGAAAGAAATGTAAGTAAATATGAGCATGAATTTCAGCAGTGATTCGATGCAAATTCTCCAAATTCATCCTCCAAAATGAAGAGATGAGGGTCTCTTAAATAGACTTTTTTGGAATCCATCAACGATTGAGATCGATTTGGATCAACGGTCAGGATTGAAGATGAGGTTCAGTCATAAAGGGAGATTCCCAAATTAAAGGGAGTAAACAGATTTAATTTGAGTAAAATAAGGAGTTAACTGTTTAAATTTGAGTAGAAAAAGGAGTTAACCGATTTAACTCATTTTTGATCAATAGTGAACTAGAAATTTGCCTTTTTGAACTGAAGAGAGATTTTGTTGAGATATTTAATTTAATAAAATGAGATATGCTCTCATAATTACTTTTTCTATTTAATTAAATAATCTTTAATTGATTAGAGACACTTTTCTTATTTAATTAAATAACTTCATTTAATTAATTAGGAATGGCTTCCAATTTAATTAAATAAATTTGTTTAATTAATTAGAAGTAAGTACTCCATTTAATTAAATAATTTCGTTTAATTAATTAGAAATATCTTTTTCATTTAATTAAATAATTACATTTAATTAATTAAGATAGGCATATTTATTAAATTAAATAAATTTAATTCCATAGTACATTAGCCTTAGGACATAATTTAATTTAATTAAAGTATAAATACTTAATAATTAAATTAAATATTAATCAAGTAGGTTTAATGCGACTAATATGAGTACGTACTATAGGAATTAAATAAAAAATATGATGAATGCAAATTAGGATTTTTCTGCATCTGACAATTAAGTCAAGTAGCGAATAGCAGAATGAGAATTGCCTATTAGAATAGGACTTGGGATTGATCAGAAATAGACCAGCATTGGTTGAGATGGCAATGAGCCAATTTTGGGGTATTACAATGATTAGAGTTAAATTCAATACAAATTGACATTATAGAACTAATCCTAAATGACGCCCAGCCAAGGATCCAAAGAACTAATCAAAAGTTTTACTAAGCAAGCAATAACATACATACAATAATTTACATTTATAAAAAACATAAGAGATTGCATTCCTTAATGAGCACATTTACATTTCATTTTTAAATAATTATAAACTACTAAAAGTAAAATAAATAACACATCCACATGAAAGTTCATATTAACTACTTCAGTTCAATCCATTTAAATAATTTATATACATTTGTTCCAAATGCCACTTGGCAAATTAATTCGGAATGCACAATCATCCACTGTACATGTCACAGGGTATGAAAGGCTGAAAGAATATACATTTATAAAATAGTTTACATCATCCATTTTCGATCCATGAAATAAAGTACAATACAATTTAAGTAAAATCATTTTAAATACTATAAGTTTTTTGTTTGGATCCCTTGGCTGGCTATTATGTGATTAAGTATTTTATATATGTTTAGGGTTTTATTTATATGGTTAGGTCGAGATTATAGTTTAAATAATGAATTTAGGTTGAGGTTATAGTTAAAACAAGGTCGAGGTTAT